>JAODJX010000001.1:27179350-27198299 GCA_026776945.1 Isichthys henryi
ATTTAGCAACTCCAATCAGCCTCAGCATGTTTTTGGACTGTGGGGGGAAACCGGAGTACCCGGAGGAAACCCCATGAGGACATGGGGAGAACATGCAAACTCCGCACACATGTGACCCAGGCGGAGACTCGAACCGGGGTAACAGTGGTGTGAGACAACAGTGCTAACCACTGCACCACCATGCCGCCCCGCCTACAGTACATAATACTGTGAAAAGATTTGAGAATAAGAGACATCTCAGTAAGTGAAGGGTAAGGTTGGAAACCACTGTTGAATGTCTGTGATCTTTGAGGCCTCAAGTGGCACTGTGACAAATATACCCACCTGGGCTCAGGAGTGGGGTGGCATGGTGGTGAAGTGGTTAGCACTGTCGCCTCACACCTCTGAGACCCAGGTTCGAGTCTCCGCCTGCGTCACTTGTGTGTGGAGTTTGCATGTTTTCCCCATGTTGTCGTGGGGCTTCCTCTGGGTACTCCAGCAGTACTTCGGAAAACTATGGTCACCTAACACAGTCCATCACTGCATTCAGAAATGCAACTTGAAACTATATCATGCAAAGGGGAAGTCATACATCATCTCTATGCAGAAAAGTCGGCGAGTTCTCTGAGCCTGAGCTCATCTCAGATGGACCGAAAAACTGTGGAACTGTGTGCTCTGGTCAGACGAGTCTACATTTCAGCTTATTTTCGGAAAAAAAAGGGGCCGAGTTCTCTGAAACAAAGATAAAATTGACCATCCAGATTGCTGTCAGAGAAAGGTGCCAGAGCTAGCACCTGTGATGGTATGGGGGTGCATAAGTGCCCACAGCATGGGTGAATTGCATGTATGTGAAGGTACTATTGACTCTTAGGCGTATGTTAGAATTTTAGAGAGACATGTGTTACCATTAAGGTGATGTCTCTTCCTGGGACGTCCATGTTTATTTCAGCAGGATAATGCCAGACCACTTTCTGCTCAGGCTACAACCATGTGGCTTCGTAGACACAGAGTGTGTGTGCCTGACTAGCCTGCTGGCAGTTCAGATCTATCTCCTATTGAAAATTTATGGGGCAACATGAAGAGGAGAATAAAACAACGGTGACCACGGACTGTTCAGCAGCTGCAGTCTCACATCATGCAAGAATGGACAAAATTTTCGATTGCAAAATTACTGTAATTCACATCTTCAGTTCCAACACGATTAAAAAGTCTTGTTAAAAGGAACGGTAATGTAAGACAATGGTAAACAGAGTATGCCTCTGTCCCAGCTTTTGTTGAGCGTGTTGCAGCCATCAAATTCAAGCCTTGCATGTATTTACAAAATACAATGAAGTCAGTCAGTGAAATTTGTGAAAATCTTTTCTTTGCACTTTTGTCAGTTAAAGGTTCATGTGAATTAACAAATCACATTTTTTTATTTGCATTTTAGAAAATATCCCAACTTTTCTTAAAATTGGGTTTGTAATATATATTTACAGACGCTCCTCTACTTATGAATGAGTTACGTTAAACGGCACAAACTATTGAGACCGGTTCGGGGGCAAACTTAATGGCAGAGTCACATGACCATGTAAATAAGCAATATCTCTGCACTGAAGCAGCACAAAGGACAGTTTTAACGGCACAAACCGGCACAAACGCCGCACAAACGATTGCAATCGTTTCGTCGAAATCAGACACAGATGGGGGGCCAACTTCACGCTGATGATGTCACCATGTAAACAACCATATCTCAGAAACTAAAACAGCACAAACTAAAATTTTAATGGCACAAACGCGGCACATACGATTGAGGCCAGTTTGGTTGAAATCTGAAACATATGGGGAGCAAATTCACACAGGTGCGGATGTTGCAGACAGGAAACGGGAGCCCAAGGAACACAGTTTGGACTTACAGTTGTCTTCGTTCGTATGTCTGAAAGTTTGTAAGTTGAAAGTTTGTAAGTAGAGGAGTGTCTGTATATGCGTTAATAACACTGTCCAGCTAGCCAACCAACCATAATCAGTGTTTGAAGTGAAGCTTTATTTGTACCAGTACATTGGATTGACATATCCCATCTTGCACTTGTTTTTTGAGTCATACATACACATTTATAGTAGTGATACTGGTGTCCGAATGCATGGTCTGTCATCCACTAATGACCCATGAAACATTTTAAAGGCCTAGCTAAAGGAGTCAATTAAGATATGGCTTCTCTACCAAGGACAGGATTCAAACAGGTTACCTTCTGACAGGCACACAGCCCAACGGTGCTGAGCTACATACCCCCCCGAATTGTTCAGTGCGGCACATATAAGGAACAAGTCCCCGCTTTGGCATAATTATTATTACAATCTAACCGCACTGAACTAACCAGCCAGGCGGCACTAGACGTGTCTCAAGATGTGCCCTCAGGCGGTTTTGTTTTATAAGGAACGCTGTAGCCCTGACACTCTAATTATATTGTAGTAATAGAACTGGTGCGGCTGCTTTTGTGTTTTTGTGTATATGGCACAATGCCTTCTAACAAACCCCAAATTCCACTCTCTAGACAGTCCTCTCTGAGAATGAAAATCAATGAAAATTTCTTTCTTGCTGAATCTGAAATTCAATGCTCTTCATTTCTGTCTAGACATGAATGAAGTCCAAGGATCTCTTTAAAGGTTTCTATGGCGGTTATGGAAGAAAGATTCATACTAAGCCAAAAAGACCCTGGAAGTGTACTGGCTATTTTAAAATTCTCATTCACAGCAGCTTTCATTGTTTGCTAGGAGGTAGACAGGCAATCTAAAAAAAAACATTTATTTAAGAATATAACAGTGGAGGACTTTGGCTAAAAGAAAAATCATGTAATATTTTCACTATCTAGAGCAGGTGATGATTCATCTGTCTGTTTTCCATTTATGTATCAGTACAGGGTTGCAGTGAGAACAGATTTACATTCATTTAGCAGATGTTTTTGCTAAAAGTGACATATAAGTGAGAAAAACATGGGATCTCTGAGTTTGGTCACCCAGTGTCCTTGGGGAAGTTGGCATGTCTCATGGGGTGAAAAAATTATTCTGTAAGCCATGAGAGTTGAACCCACAACCTTCTAGACACAGACAAGGATCCCCAACCCAGTGAATCACAAACTGCCCTTGATGATCACCTCATGCTAAAGTAAAAAAAGCATTTCACTTCCTCAGAATAGGACTAAGGTTTAAGGCATGGGTGTCGTTCTTCACTTTGAAGAAGCAAAATTAAATTGAGAAAACACAGATGTAGCTTTGAACTGCATGTAACATGGTAGATGTCTTTGTTTGAACCTACAGGTGTGATTCAGGGTACAAAGGACTACAGTGCGACGAGGCCAAGGATTTCAGCATCCTCTATGTGGTCCCCAGTGGCCAGAAGTTTCAGTATGTCCTCATTGCTGCCATCGTTGGGGCCGTGCAGATTGTTGTCATCGTTGCCATAGTGACTTGCATCACAAGGTAAGTTCTCGCAAGCTATGTCTTGGTAATGTGTGTCAGGTTTGCCTGTGAATAAACATGTGATTTAAACTGTTTTTCTGATACACATTCAGATAATACTCTTCATATTGAATATATATATATATATATATATATATATTATTACTAAGAAAGAAATTAACAAAAAGACAATTATTTATGTTAAAATTTATGGAATTTCTACGTATGAACAGATTTGAGGTACATGATTTTTGTCTGTAATATGGAAAACGGTATATTTTTCCCTTCTAATAAATTCTACTGAGCAAATGTTTAATGGGTATTTGTCAGAGGTTCATTGTCCGTAGAGATGAGTCATAAAAATTGAAATAAAATTGAATTAATGATCAGGGGTGAGTTTCCTAAAGCCTTCTTAATGCTACATTATTCGTAAATTCCGTCTTCTAACACAGAACTTATGAAGCCCTCGGGAAACTCACCCTAGGTTTCTTGTCATTTTTTAGGAAATGCCCCAAAAATAACAGGGGGCGTCGGCAAAAGAAAAACATGGGACACTTCATATCAGACAATACTTCCAGGATAGTATAACCGGTGTTTTCATGTAACAAATAATGACATTGTTTTATGTTGTTTTATGTAAGTATCTATATGTTTTCTGTTTTTTTCAACAATTCAAAAAAGTAAACACTTCAATTCAGCGATAAATGATGTTAATGATGAATTTATGAACTACATGATTTATTTCCTTTATGCCGTTTATTTCAGAGGCCTTGTTTTCCTTCATATTTTGCAGTATGCTGCAGTGTCAAACATTTTATTGTCAGAAACTGTCCCACCTTATTTGTTTATATTTCATGTGATTCCTTTCTAGTTCATTTTAAAAGAAATGCATTTCAACCTTGAATTACAAACATCTACCAGTATCCCAGAATCCCATAGTTTTCTTTCTTTCCCAATTTTTCTGTTCTTGTCGTTTCTTATTCATCAGTTTTCACTCATCCTTTTGTCCTGAGTACCAATTTTTTTAAAACAACTAAAATGTGAAGACCTTTAAAGGTTATTGTTAACAAATAATGTATTTCAAAGATATTTGGAAATATTTGTATTTGGAAAAATATACTTGGGGAAAAGTAAATGTTTTGTAAAGTTTTGATGGTACATCATGTAATTCTCAACACATATCGCATGGCTTGTAAACTGTTCTGTGGAGTTGTTTTAAGAGAATTAAATGCTCTTTTTGAGAGAATTCTGTACCTTCCATCTCAGTACCTCTTAGATATTTAAATAGATTTTCCGTAATCCCTGGTAAATATGAGAACTTCTATGAGAAACATGTTATTTGAAAAAGCTAATAGGTATAATTGATTAAATTCTGCCGAAAACCACTGCATTTGTTGGAAGTTCTGTTTTAATGTGGCATGAATTAGATACCTGGATTTAAATATAATCTAAGATACCATTCTGTCATTTACTAATTTCTGGAACAATTTCGTGTTTAATTGTTTCTAGGTTCATGCCTTAGGCAAGACTATTTGATAGTCAAGGTCGTATTTGACACCGTACAAAGCTGTTCTGTGTTAGAAGCAGAATGAAAGAATTTCAGATAAATTTCTGATCAAACACAACCACAGCTAATATTTCTCAGATTTCATCTATCTTGCAATACATCGGTCTGCTTCCGGTGAATGAAATGTAAGGACTAGTCAGTCATGTTTATTATATTAATTTATTTCACAGTAAAGGCTGCTAAATTAGCATAGGATCAACATGGGTATTTTTGATGGTGGTTTCATTCTAAATCACAAAATGATTTCTTCAATCAGTTGGCTTACTGATTTATTAGCTTAATTGTTTGATTAAGCAGTGGGCTTTTCATTTTTTCAGACAATGGGGATGCCTACCCACAGGTGTATCTGTTTTTGGATCAAGGATCAATGGTTTTTGATGGGGTTCCACAAGTACAATGCAATTAAGTAGCTTCCTCTGTATTGACGTAACATACTAAACTATACTATACTGTACTATACTACAGAACATTAGTACAGCACATTAAATAACTATACTATACTATACAGATAGTACTATACTATACAATCAGAGATTGCAGGAATACTGTATATCTGTGGGAATTCACTTTGAAATATTTCGTAATAAGTGTTTTTGTTCTTGTCTGCTGCAGTTGCCGAAAAATCTTAGTTTACTGAGCATTCATGGTCATTTCTTAGCAATATAGTCACTTAAAAAAATCCATAACTACTGCAGTCATACAAGTCATATATAGAGCTCTGTTTTTTCAAGAACATTCTGAGCTGAAGAATGATCAATGCAATATCTCTTTGTCTGCGATATCAAAGAATAGAATGAAAGGGAACTACTGGTCATATTGCATTGAAAGTATTTGGTTCTTTGTGTAGCCTGCGTCTCTGTAACAAACAGATCTTCTGGAGCTCAGGCTCTCCAAATTGAAGGCTGAGCAGCAAAATCATTAATACTTTTTGCACAGTGTAGGAGTTTTTATTGATCACACAGCAAAATGTCACAAGTGAGTTGCAGGCAGAGATCAGGACACATTAATATAACAAGTTTCTGTACATTCTCATGTTTAACGATGATTAGATTTGGTAAATATTTATGTGGGGTATTCAGATTAGGATCTAAGTTAGTTATGAGAAACTCATAAACCCAATGCAAAATATTGACTTCTGAAGGCGGTTTAGGCAGATGTCTGAGTAAATGGAAGAATCAGAGGCTAATGTGAATGAGCTGAAACGGTCGCCTGTGGAACTGGAATTATAGATACAGAGCTGGGAGTTTCAGCAGCTGCTGGCTTCTATTTTCAGGATCTGGCAGTTCCCTTTGGGGGGGGGGGGGGGGATGGCTGCCACTCCATCAAGCAGAATCACCTTGCTGACGTTTTTTGGGTGTCAGAGACCAGCTCGCTGTATCTGTAATATTACGAAAAGCCGTAGCACCGAAAGCTGGACGAAAATCACAGCGACATCTTCAATCTCGGAGCCACTTGTTTTCTGGACACCTTTCCTCACTTTACTTACACCTACTTACTTTAACGAGTGGAATCGACGGTTCCTTATACTAAAACACTGGTAGAAGAGCAGCTTCAATTTATGAAAATTGTAATTTTATAAGATAAAATGGACCTGCACTGTGCATAGCAACAATTTATAAAGGTTTTGGAAATCAAACTTTTACTAAATACTACGTTGTTGTTTCGTACATATGATGCATTTGTTTTTCTTGTTTTTTCCAAGTGGTAGTTCTCCAGATTACAAAAAAAATGGGAATGTAAAGACTTGAGCATTGAAACCAAATAAGAGCGAATAGGATGGCTTTCCTAGCACTGCCTAATTAACCATGTACTGAAAGAGGCACATGCTTATATTCCACATCCCGCACAACATCTTTTCATTACAATAACACGCTAATCATGCTGATCAGTCACTACCTAAATATTCACAAAATGTTAAACGTACAGATCTGAACATATTAGGATTTTCTTGATACAGCAAATGATATCATGATTACACTTGATGATGATGATAACCTTCAAATAATTAATGTATAAGATTTCGTAGTGCTTTAAGTAAATGCCAAGCAAAACAAGTCGAATTTCACCTAAAATTTATTGAATGGTCATTAATACAGGAGAACAGTAGGTAGAACCGGCTGTGTGCATAACAACTGAACTTATTATTTATTGTCTTTCCATGACCTTTGTGATAAATAGCAATGAGGTACGGGTTCTTTCATAGGTTTTTATTTACATCATATTACTGTATCTAGGATATAGAAACTCCAAATACTTTATATGGCTAATTTCATGCTGTGACAGTTTTAACCAGACATATTTTAGAAATGAATTGTGCACTGTCCATTTCCAAAGCGACAAATGGCAACATTAAAATTAGCGAATCACACACAGCGGGGAGGTTATGAGCAGGCAGGTGCGTCAACACTGCAGTGACCTCACAGGTCGGGCTCACAAGACCAGCTGCTTCTGCCTTTTAATAGACAATCATCATATCAACAATACAATTCCAGAAACATTATGCACTGGTACTGAGATACGCTTGCATGAAAAATCGACCCTAAATTTACCCTTAAAATCAGCATATTCTGACTAGCTTAGAAAATTATGGTATCTAACACTGGCCCGCTAATCACAAAAATACTTCTTCAATATTAGTAATTTGTTCTCAACAAATTAAATCCATTTTTGTTTGTAGACTTACTATTTAGTTATGTTCATATAACTTATAAAAACTGAAAAACAAGAAAAAAATCAATATACTGCTAACCTATGTACCCTATACAGTACCCTATAAACACATAAGCTAGTTTTTAAAATTAATTTGTTAGTTGTATATAGCTACATTGAATGGAAAAGGAGTATATAAAGGTTGCATGCAACTGAAAGGGAATGGATTGGGGATTTCCATTATGTGAGCAATGCTTCTACCAAAAAAGTTTGAAGTGTCACCTTACAAAAGTATTTATAGCTATGAAGTGTGTATCGCTTCAATGATACTGCCTTCCTCAGCTCCCTGTTCACTGACCAGTACTACTCCCATCTTGGACTCAAGAAGACCAAGCGACCATACTTGGGGTAGGTGGAGTCTCTGCTTTTCCCGAAACAGATTCACATCTGCGCTGAGTGACAACGAGACTCTCTTTGGAAGTGACCTGTTTTGCTTGCAAGCTAGAGTCTCCCACAGATCGGACAAACTCGTGGCCCAGATTCAATATTCTAGATAGAAGTTTGAAAAAGACAAGGCAGGTGACTCACATCCTTGATCAGATCTTTACACGGCCCAGGAAGAAGACGGCTTATCAAAGCGTCTTGCGTTGCTCTACACATGGATCCTCAGCAGTACCGCATGGCCAAAATGGCAGACAGACTCCAAGTGTCAGCTACTGAGGAGGACACAGGTAACCCCAACAGCTCCCTCACTATCCTATCCCTGCTCGAGAGGGTTGCAGGTATCATTGACAATGTGCAGGCCTGCCAACAGCGCATGGAAGAGCGTCAACTGGAGCTGGAGAACACTGTCAAGATCATCCAGACTGATGTTCTCAAGCTAACCAAAGATCATGCCACTACCAGCAACACAGTGGAGAAGTTGCTGGAAAAGACCCGCAAAGTCAGCACCCACATCAAGGATGTCCGGGTCAGGATCGAGAAGCAGAACCTGAGAGTAAAGAAGGTAGAAGAAACACAGGGGGAGCTGTTGATGAAGAACAAGTTCCGGGTTGTTATCTACCAGGTAAGTCAACTTGCTAAATCTGATTTCATTCATAAATGCATAAATCGAGGGGTGAAATGTGCTACATGTATTGTGGACATTGGAAATAGTTTGCCTTTGAGATTGTCCACTAGGCTTCAGTCACCTGCTACTTAGCATGTAACATGAGAATACCCTGGATCTGACAAATTGATTGATTTGCCTTCCATGTCTTAAAATAACTCTCCAGAAAATGTCAGCATTTGCCCTCTGTGCAGGGGGTTTAGTTTTGAAAAACAAATATTCATGTTTCATTGGAAAAGACATATTGCCTTATTTATTTATTTGTTTGTTTGCTTATTAACCTGCATAAGCCTAAGTACGTTGGTGTATATTAATTGTTGTTTTTGTAAATTATGGTATTCGGGAAATTTACCAGGTGGGCTTCTAATAAATGATCTAGCACAACTGACCTGTATCCTGAAATACAGAGTCTTTGTTTTTCAGAGAATATGGTAGTACATGGCACTTGCTGTTAAATGTGGAAATAGCTAATGTCTTTTAAGAAAAACAGGACATAAAATTTACAAACCTGTTAATTCCATTAAGGGATGATTTACGCATGAGCTTGTTTTGTGGTAGGAGCTGGCGTGGAGTATAATGAAAGTAGGTTTTGCCTACAGTGCGATGGCTCGCTGCTCCAGAAAGTAAAGAGCTGATTGGCGGCAGTTTCATCCTTTAAAGCCAACAGCTGCCAGCCCTCATCACAGCCTGATTATTCTTAGCATATGACTGGACCTGATGGAAGTAAGGATATGAGATGAACTGCCGCCCATTAAAAGGTTATGCATTGCACCTATGAAAAGCAATACGCAGCTCACAGCCAGTAGCTATTCCACAGTAGAGGCCTGCCAATCAGCATGGCTCTGCTGTCCACCTGGCTGGCAGCTTGGCGGGACGACAGAAGCTCGGGTTTCGCACTGAAAAAGCACAGCTCTCTGGGTGGGCAGTCAGCACCGAATTCAAATAGAAGAGAGGGAACTACTGTAGTTTTTAACAAAGGCAATGAACGATGTAACCCGCAACACAACTAACTATGTATAAGAGTAAAATATATGTAAATATTGATAATTATGCTAAATGTGCAAAATGTAAATTTAACTTTCAGTTTAGGGATTTTCCCAGACGATGTCTGAAATTTCCAGGGTACTATTTTTAGGATAATCAAATAAAATGGTCTATATATTGTCTGTGATATTCCTAGAAATTCATTATGTGTTTAGTTGTATTTAGGTGTGCATATTAATGAATGTATAATATACGTTGACTATATATCTGTAACATCTATAACTTCTCATGTGAGTTTTCAGTTTGTTTGTAGTTTATTTTTTACAAAGATAAAGAATTTAAAAAATAAAATTGCCGAAGCATCTATTTTGACTTATGATTAGATCATGCTCAGCCCATTGAGCCACACGCAACAAGACTTAGCAACTGTGAGAAAACTCACACAGTCAAATGAAGTAAAAACCATACATAGTGCATTTACACATCCTATCGACCGCAGTTAGATAATCCTGACATTTCTAGCCTAGCTCTGTGAGCAAACCCCTGAACGTCAGCACAGTCTAACAGAACAGACTTTACACCATGTTTGCACTTTGCTTAAGCTCTAATCTGTGCAGAGAATTTTATTATGAAGTTTTGTTGTTGATATGATTCACTAAAATATATTTCCTGCACCAATGCCAGAAAGTCTATATGCCTGATTATCGTAACCTGATTAGTATAGCTGATTAAGTATCATTGTTTTAAAGCATATATAATTATTATCGTTTTGATCTGATCCATCACAAAAATAAACATTTATTAGATGCCATACAGTAAAGAAACGACATGGTATATTAATCCTTAATGCTGGTTATTCATGAGTTGATTGCATTTATAATGTTGGGCTTCTTGCATGTACAGAAAATTAATGACCTATAATGTACGATTCGACTGCTTATCAGTGACAGTCAGCATGTTGGATTACAAAGAAAAGAGCAAAAATTAGCTAAAAGAAATCTAATGAAAAGTATTATGTAAAATGCATATAATGCTCATTAAGAAGAAATTTTATGATGACAGTAATCCGTGCTCATTAAAATGTGTACTTACTGAGTAAATGGTCATTACTGCAATCTCAAACCACTTGGAACCAATCCGACATGTCCTACTGCTTTGGTGAATCATTTTATAATTAGTGTACAGTGTTGCTAATTACCTGGTTCTTTTACACCCTCGGCTTTTGGCTCTGCAGGAAAATCATTAAAAACAAACGAAAAAAAAAACGGTCAAGGTTTATGGAAACATTATATTAAATTAAAATTATATCTAACTAATGAATCAATCCCAAAAATAGAATTTCATAAAAGTGACAGAAAAGTTTATGGCAAGGATCATTATAATTTAGCAGTGATGCAGTGAAAATAACTAACCCAAAACCAAAAGTTTGCTTTTCATTTGTCTGTTCACTGCCGATTCGACACATTATAGTCCATTGTAAGTAATCTGACCTCATATATAAAATGGTTGGATGATTTTGTTTCCAAGTCTGGAGGAAAACCTACAATGTGGCAATGGAAATGTGTAATGGACCAAAAAAAAATCTATGCACTGTGAAGGCAAGTTTTTCATTGGAAAATTTCATTTAATTCTACCCCCATTAAAACCAGCAAAGTTCTGCTGCATTGAGCATTAAACACCATGCAAATTTTTCAGATATGTTGTTAAGGGAGGTACCAATGTCATCTTATACGTACACTACCAGTCAAACGTTTTTGTACAAACTGTGATTTTAATTTGCATATTACTCACTCAACATGTCATAAAAATAAAGTTTAATAACCATTGCTTGGTAACAAATAAATTTACGGTATGTTCACGATTTGAGTACCTTCATTAGGAAGAAAATGTTATATCTCTGATTCATCATACAGTAGTAACCTCCTCTAGCAGTTATAACAGCAAATTCAAGGCATTCTTTCTACAAGGGACATTAAATACTGCTCTGTTTCATGGGATGAAACAGTTAACCAGTGCATTTAAAGTCTAGAATTTGACAATCATCAGACAACCAATTAATAGGATGTTAGACATGCACTGTTACTGTACATACTCGTTTCATGTTATAAAGGAAACTTGTTTTATTTGACTTAAATTTTCATTTATACTGTAGTTGTTCACTCAACTTTCCGGTGCTTAACAAAAATAAAAAATCTACATTTAACGCAATAAATGAAAAAGTGATAAAAACCTGTGGTATGCAAAACGTTTGACTGGTAGTGTACCTACACAGTAGCGGGTTCGAATCCTGTGCAAACCCGTGGCTTTTGGGTTTGCATGTTCTCCCCGTGTTAGGCAAACTTTCTCCTGTATTAGTTGGGCGTGCCCTGATTTTAACCACCATGCTCACTGCACTAAGCTTCTGCCTTACAATGATCACGTATCATGTAAGCCGTTGGAAGGTGAATGGACTCCAAATTAAGACCCAATGTCAAGAAAGTACAAAACAGAATGGTGACATAAATGCAACAGGTGCAGAATTAAAATGAAAGAGGCAGAAATCACTGTATAACCAGGGTCAGATCTACCTCTTCAGGGCCCCTAGGCTACCTTTTCAGGCCCCCCTACCAAGAAAACCGAAGATCATTTCACTTTGTCTGCAATTCAGGTAATTCAGGGGCCCCAGGTAACTGTCTATTCTGGTTATAGCTAGAATTGGCCCTGTCTATAATAACTGCTAAAGATATAAAATGACAATAGTTGTCAAAATTACTGTACACTCGAATTTTTTTAAAATGCTTTGTTACCGTAGACTCCAGATGGTAAATATATCAAATTCAAACAACTAGCTAATTGTCTTTGACTGGACTCCATGGGTTCTTAATGACTGCCACTCCGCACACGGTAGTAGCAGTCGATTTGTTCTCATTTACCATTCAGCAACCAGCAGGCATACTTCTGGTTCTGGTTTATGTGCGTGTTTAAGAAGAATCCCAGCACTGAGCTTCATGTCACTGAGACGCTCTTTTCTTTGTGAAAATCTTTTGAAAGGTGTGAGCTGAGAGTGCTGAAGAGAGCAATCTGGGAACAATTCCAGTGCTGCCAAAAGGAGAGTGAACAAGGCATAGAAACCATACAAAATTTAAGAAACACACAGACACACACATGCACACACACATAATTTATATACTCATATACCATCAAAGTCGTAAAAATGCTAATTTTACAGTATGCTACACTATTTGTACTCTATTTCCGTTTATTTCTGAATGAAGTATGTGTCACATAAATATAATGTGTCACATATATGTAACGGTAATGAAATATTCAGTTCTCGTTGGGTTTATTTAAAGAAGACCTGGGAAGACTGATATGATCTAAGATAAGAAGCTGCCAACTAGCCCTGAGACTGAAGGACAATAAGCAAGAGCTACGCAGACTTACGAAACAGTAAAGAATGACATTGTTTCTTTGTGAAATCCATACTGGTCACTCAGTGGGGCCTGATTACCCTTTTAAAACAAATCATATTATATCATAAACATTGTAATTCAAATAGTGATCTTACGTGTAAAATAGAAGATTTGAAAAATGTCTTCCCAGTCTCATTTTTTTGAAAGAGCTTTTTATTGATATAATAAATTTATTTTAACTAACTATCCTGTGTCCTGTGCATTTATCCAATATTTAAAAAAAAAAATTTGTGAATCTCTGATGCACTTACATTGTACATATGGTGCAGGAATCTGAGGCTACTGCTTAGCTCCACCTGAGGCCGCAGTATCTAGAGTTGTTTGTACAGTAGTTGCATATTAGCTAGGTTTCAAGACTGGGGCAAGTTAAAACTTGTGCAAATAAATTGTCTTTCCAGTTGCAGTTTTCTAAAGACTGGGCTTTGACAGGGTATTATAATAAGTTAACATTTAGGACACAAAGAAGCATCGTTTTATTAAAAAAAAAAAATGTTTTATTCAAAAATCAATGGGCAGTGAACATAACTGTCAAGGATTTCTGATTTGTCTACAGTCACTACAACCTATAGTATCAGTGCAACTCTTATTACTTTTGTAGATATAATAGTAATAAGAATAACAATATCATCATCATCATTGTCCCACATCACTGTTTCATGTTTCACTGACAAGTTTCTATATACATTATCAGTGCTGCACCCACAATAAAGCACAAAGGTTGTATGCAGTAGTGCTGTACAGCACCATATGCAAGGTCCTTAAAGCAAAATCCACTGAAACTGTGCTTAACTGGCCTGGATAACTGTAGCTGCCACCTTAAATCATAATTATGTCATTATGTTACCCCTCACTGTAAAATGTGCAATAAAATCATGAAGAATTATATGAAAAAAAAATTATTGTGGTCAAGGACAAATAACACAAGGTCAGCAATGATACACCATGATATCATCTATCATATATCAACATACAGTAAAATATAATTTTTAAAACCTATTTAGAGAGCATAACTTTCACAATATTCTGAATCAGCAGTCCAGGAGGTCACTTATCCATGGTGTATTTCAGCTTTATTCTCTTTTACTCTATTCTCTGTCTGCCCTTAGACCTCAGGCACGGGGAATGGATTGATAGTTAGCTTGAAGGAACAGCATGCAGGTAAAGGAAAGGAAAGTGAGAAACCCGTCTATAGCCTGTTCTTTGTGGTTTTGCTCTTTGCTACAGGGAGACAAGGAGGTCCCTGCAGTGGATGCTTCCAAGGCGCCAAAAGAGGCCGGATCATCAGCGGCCGCCGTAGAGCCGGACACCTTTGAGGTCCCACCGGACTCCGACGAGGAGTATATGGTGGTGGAAGAAGCAGACTCCTCCGCTGCTGCCCGCATTAAGAAGACAGGCCTGAAGCGCATCGAGAGTCTGAAGGCCACGTTTTCCCGGGAAAACCTCTCCAAAACCAAGGAAAACCTGGGCACCAAGGTCAGCCGGCTCGGGGAGCGCATCGTACCTCCGGAGCGGCGGGAAAGGATACGGCAGTCGGGAGAGCGCTTCAAGGAGACCATCACCAAGACGGTGCCGGCCAAACTGAACCTGAAGAAGGAAAGGACCGTCGCTGAAGGCCAGGAGGGGGCAGAGGGCGCCACTGAAGCCACGGCACCCATTCCGCCCCCGAAGGGTCGCAAGGCCAACCCTGACGTCACCTACACGGAGGTGGTGACGGAGCCCAAAGGAGTCTCCATCTCAGAGTTTGGGGCAAGGAGGAGAGAGGGAGCAAGGATGGAGTCTGGTGTAGCCTCGTCGGAGACAGGCAGGGCGGACGAGGTCGAGGTTCCTGTGTACGACATGAAGCAACTTTCTTAAGCTGCAGGAACAGCCGGTGGTCAAAGAAGATAAACAATTGTTTGAAGTTCAGATTTACACAGAGTTTCATACTTTTTCTTTCTATTTTTTAATGCACACTGAATACAGGATCAAAGGATTTGTTTAGATGTCTTCTCTGGGGTGATATAAGGGAGGAGAGTATAGAAGAACCAAGTAATTAGCAATACTATACAATTATTATGAAATGAAATGTTCAAAGGGGATTTGTTATGAAATATTTGCTTCTAATCTCATTAAAAAGAGGGATGAAATAACTGGTGTGTTCTCTCCTCTACGATATATAACACATTATGTTAACATAAGTGTAAGGAATTTCATTCAAATAGTAACCTGCTCAAACACCGAGGGACTTCAGATTTTATCTTGAATTTTTAGTGTAACTTGAACTGCCAATTAATTGTGTGAATAATGAAAGTAAAGAGACTGATATATGTATGTTTATTCTGGTACTGCAATGTGGTTTTGTCTGGCTATGGTGGAAAAACGCATTTTGAAGAAGAAAGTGACGCATGAAAATGGAAAAAGTAAATTATACCATGTTAAAGTAAAAGCCTCGTATTAAAATAAGTATACAAAGCCAAGGCAAATGTTGATAAAAGTACTCAGTCAGCTGGTCTCTGAAGAGTATCTTTAATTTATTTGAATGAATGCAGAGTAAAGTAGGTGAACAGTTGAAGCAGTGAATATGTAGATCTCCATAAAGTTATTAAGAAGCAGGTTACATTCACAATTGAAAAATCGTGCACAAGGCGTGAGTTTACACATTGATCCAGTGATTTAGTAATGTCATAAATAATAAAACATAACTTGTAGTTATATTCAGATTTTTGTTGAATATTTATTAGTGCCAAGTCTATCATAGTGTTCATTATTGCAAATTGATGGTGGTAATTTGCACAATATGTAAATGTTTATACATCTTGCTAAAGCTGCATGATATAGTTATATAATGTAGATTTATTAAAAATGTGTTGCAAACTAAATGCCATCATAAATGAACTCCATAATACTGTACAACTTGTAAAGTTTGTAAAAGTTCACTAAAAAAAGAAGAATTTGTTTCATGTGATTCATAGCTAAATCCATTGTCTGATCTGAGTAGTTTACTGTTGATGTGATACTGAACGGAATACTTTATTACTGATTTTAAAAATCAGGCATGAAAAATTAAATATTTCTACTCTGGGATGTTAAATTTATCAATCTATTATAATTGAATGTTTTCTGATCCTTAGCTTGGTGTAACGTACTTGATATTCTACATTGATAATAGTTTAAAAATATGTAATATAGCAGTAATTACAGTATAACCATAGTAGACTTCAGATTTACAGTGGTATTTATCGTCCTTCATTCCAGCAGAACACAGAATTCTCTGCATACTCATGTGTATTTTTCACTTTCATGTTTGGAAATCTAAATTAAATAAAAGAATACATTATATTCTTTTATCTGAAACTCTAATAGAATATTCTTGTGTCAACACCGTAGATTAGTGATAGATGATATGTTATCAGTTTGTATTTTTTATTCTTGTTTGTATACACAGTCAATGCATGAAATGTATTCGATTTGTTTATACAAATTCGAGTGAATGCATGAATAATTTCTTCTGGTATAATTAACAATAAAAATACATTTCATAAATATATCACTTCTGTATTATGTGGAAAATGAAGGAAAAATGTGTATATATATATATATATATGTAGATGCATATTATATAAATATACATATGAAATACAAAACTGCTGCTTCACATTACAGAAGGTTAATGATCTAAGTACTGTTCAGTTTTCCCTTTTTATACCACTGAAATGTAACCCAAAAACATCAGGGTCATTGAAATATTTGGAAATGAGAAATACTTGGAAATAAGAAACATGATTTTCAGGCATTCAGAATCAATATATTTTGTTTCTCAAAGTTCCGAAGAGAGCAATTTACATGGTATGTTTTTCCTTCTTCACACAGTACCTCATCAAAATGTTTCACAAGAAGAATCAAATTACACTATTTTAAGTGCATCTGCAAAAATGGATCAATCCCTGATTTAAATGATAGCATCATTAAAAAAAAAACATAATAAAGTTTAGAACTGAACGCAAAAGTGTCAGATGCTCTCATTCCACATACATGTCACTATTTTGCTGAAGAAGGTTTGATGACTGGATAGACCAATTTCACGAGACCTCTCTAAAAGACACAACAGGTCCTATCTTTACGGATGTGACCTGGCTGATCCCTGATGTCTCCCCCTAGAGTCCAGGGGAGACATTGCTGGACACGGCCTCTCATTTAGAGTCGCACAGAAGCGCCACACCGCGGAGCGTCCAGTGGTCCGGCGCCTTTGATGTGCGTAAGAACAGGGAGAAGATATAAGTGAGGTCAGTACGTCGAGGTTTCTTGTAGACAGGGCAGGAGTAGAGAGTCGCCACCTGCTGGTGTTTTGGATCCTGAGATGAAGCGGTACTGATAGCATAGACATGGACCACTGGGAGGGGGGTGAAGAGAACCTGTGGGGAAGCAACCAGTCATTTACTTAGCAGAACTTTTCAACCAAAGCAACATACATTTTTAAGAAAACAGGGTCATCTGGTCCCTAAAGCATCTGGGGATTAAGAGCCTTGCTCAACCTTAGAAATCATTCTGCCAACCCCGTGATTTGAACCGGCAACCTTCTAATCACAGGCACAGCATCCTAACACGCTCAGCTACACACCACTCCCACATGCACTTCCACATGCAGTACGATAACAACTGAGCCAACTAGCAAGAAAAGACCTAGACAGGTAGGAAAACTGCTAGCTGTTCAACTCAACGAGAGCCCACAAAGTAACCCAAGGGAAGTGGGTTAAACTAACGAATCAAAGTCCATTTTCTCTCATTACTACAGTGCTCTTCACATTTCAATGATAACATTGGACTTTGACTCTGAACTGCCACAGCTGGGACCAGTCTATTCATCTGGCATTCAGACGCTGAATAAAGAATGTCCATATTCATTCTGATCTCAGTCTGGGCACAAGAGCAGTATAATCACTAAAATGGCATTAATTAGGAATTACACAAGGGTTCTAAATTTCTAAGAAAAAATTAGCCGAGATAATTATTTTCGCATAAATTATTTTTCAGCAATTTATGGGCTGTACTCTGCATTTTAGCTGTCCTAAAATGATTATGTCATAAGTAGGTCTGCTGCGATTAGTTGACATAGTTGATGACGATGTTGCTGAAAATGTGTCGACATCAATATTTTAAATCAGCACTAAAAAAAAATATTCCGCATTCCAAGGCGGCACGAGCGCTATACACTAGAGAAAACGCACAGACGCTACTCTGGATGATGGGCTGCCAAGATACTGGAGGCAAAATGTTTGTCAAAAATTCCATTGAATAAGTGTTTGAGAAAACGTTTAGGCTAAAATCTGGGCAAATTTTCTACATTGATTGACGCTGCTGGTGTGCGTTTGTGCATATTTGGCTTGTTGGGACTGGTGTTATTATTGTAAACTAAAACTGAAAGGAAAAAGTTGTAAATTGAAACAAAAATTGTGAACTGAAATAAAAATGAAAACTATATTTACCTCAAAACTGTCGGATTTTAGTCAGGAAAAAGCACCGCCACACCATCAGAGTCTTTATCTAATTTAACCACAATATCTCCTCTTTTAAAAGATATCGTGGCTGCTGAGCTGTCCCCTCCTTCACCGCTACTTCAGTGCTTATCGCTTCCATGATTTACCAAAACAGTCACACCGCAGGGTTCGATTTTAGGACCACTATTGTTTCTAATTTACATAAATGATATAGATACCAATAAATACAGTAAACTGGTGAAATTTGCAGATGACACCAAGGTGGGTGGTGTAGCAGATACTGAATTAGCGGCTCAGCAGC
>JAODJX010000001.1:27242800-27254091 GCA_026776945.1 Isichthys henryi
GAGATAGAGACCATTTGGTCCCGAAAGGCTGGCGTGATATTCACCGAAAGGTCACTTGCCATAGCCGGCTGGTGCAGGGCACAAACCGAAAGGCTGCATATTGGACAGGCTGAGACGTGGGACTTTTTTTTTTACGTTTTTTATTTTCGTATTTTGCCGGAGATACTTTGGTGGCTGAATGAGTGTATTTTCCTCTAGGTGGGCTGGCATTAATAAATGATGAACATACTGTGCCCTCACCCAGCCGGGGCTATGAGCCCTCTCCCCCCACGGATAACTCCCCAGGCTTAGTGTGACCCCACACTGCATTACCAATCCTTGCAAATCCTTTTTAAAGAAATCATAGGTTTGTGCCTTCGGTGCCTAGATCATGTGTATAGAGGCTCTGCTTAATGGCCTCATTTTAGCCACACCTACCATAAACTTTAAATGATGAAAAAAGAAAGTTAATAACTAAAACATAGTTAATAAATAAAAATGTACACTAGATGTAGGGTAGACATCTTTGGATATTTGGATGACATTTGTAAAAAATGGAGTGTTTCATTTATAAGTTATCATATAAATAAATGATGCTAGCCTGTCTATCTATCTTCCTAAGACATTTCCAGTACAGAGTCTGGGTGGATCATTACGTGCAGTAATCATTACGTGCAGTGCCGCCTCGGCCCACCCGCCTCCAAAGGGCCAATGCTCCTCAGCCTCGGCCTGCCCACCTCCGAAGGGCCAGTGCTCCCCAGCCTCGGTCCGCCCGCCTCCGAAGGGCCATTGCTCACCAGCCTCGGCCCGCCCACCTCCGAAGAGCCAATGCTCACCAGCCTCGGTCCGCCCACCTCCGAAGGGCCATTGCTCACCAGCCTCGGCCCGCCCACCTCCGAAGGGCCAGTGCTCCCCAGCCTCGGTCCGCCCGCCTCCGAAGGGCCATTGCTCACCAGCCCGGCCCGCCCACCTCCGAAGGGCCAGTGCTCCCCAGCCTCGGTCCGCCCACCTCCGAAGTGCCAATGCTCACCCAGCCTCGGCCCGCCTGCCTCCGAAGGGTCATTGCTCCCCAGCCTCGGTCCGCCCACCTCCGAAGTGCCAATGCTCACCCAGCCTCGGCCCGCCTGCCTCCGAAGGGCCATTGCTTACCAGCCTCAGCCCGCCCACCTCCAAAGAGCCAATGCTCACCCAGCCTCGGCCCGCCTGCCTCCGAAGGGCCAATCCTCACCAGCCTCGGCCCACCCACCTCCGAATGGCCAATCCCCACCAATCTTGCCCCGTCCCCTTCCAAGCAGCCAATGATCACCTGTAGTGCCGCCTCGGCCGCAGCCAGCGCTGGTTTAGCCGCTTCCAGTTTGGATTCTGCTACCACTTTGTCTGCCTCAATTTCGTCCACAATGGCCTGGGCCTTGTCTTTCACCTTCTGCACCTGTGCCTTGACTTTCTCAGCAGCTTGGGCCTTTACGGTCACCTCCTGTAAGACGCCATCTGCCTTCTTGGATGCTACCTCGAGGTCTTTCTCCTTCAGGGCCAGCTCTTTGGACAACTGGTTTACAGACACCTCAGCTTCCATCAGCTTGGCCAGACCTTAAGAATATAATGCACATTTATAGAAGGTCTTCATTGTGTTTCCATTCAACCTACTGTACTTATCTTCATACTCAGCAGCTGTTTATCATGTCATTTTTTGGACTTTATATTTACATATATTTAGCAGATATTTTTATCCTAAGCAAAGTACTGTACAGCATATAAATCAGGGTCAGATAGTCCCTGGACCTTTTTGGTTTAAGGGTCATGCTCAAGGGCCCAAGGACGGAACCAATCAGCTGATCATGGGATTTGAACCGGCAACCTTCTGATCATGGGTACAGAACCACACATCTCCCACAAACCTGGCTCACATTTGTAGTAAGAAGACACAAGACTGGATTGTGCCGTAACTTTCTCACACCAAAGCCCATTGTCATGAAGGGGCACAAGGCAATAACAGAAAGCCACAAGTATGAGGAACATCTGCTGTCACAATGTTATAATGGAAGACCTGGTGAATTTAGATGGAGTTAAAGTAGGATGGTGATACTAATGTGAAATAATGTGAAATATTCTTCCCAAGTAAAATATTAATACATCATATTTATTATACATCTGTTGTGGGTCTTTTTGCCACAGCTAAATAATATATGTGTCTTTTTAACATTAAATAAACTTCATACATTTTTTTGTAACATCTGTAAATCACTATGCACATTTCATTCAAGGTTATTTCCAGCCATAACTGTTACCATACCTGTTTTCATACGTTCTGCAAGCATTCCAACATGGGCTATTTTCTCAGAGTAAATGATCTTGTAGCCTTCGATGAAGGACAGGTAGGATTTGGGAGTGACGTACGTCTGGCGCCGGAAGCGGTCAAAGTACTCAACGCATTTCTCAGCTACCAGGTCGTGGAAGGTGCCCATGGTTCCCACAGTGCTGCGCTTCACTTCCTCGGAGCACTCGACTCGGTACTGGGCCAGGAAGTGCTGGGCAACGGCCACTAGGGCGTCTCGGGGCCAGCGCTGGAACCAGTCCATGGTGCAGCCCGAGATCAGGCCCGGGAATTTCAGCGCTCGTGTTCGGAACTTGTCCCCCACCGGCGAAAAGCAGAGCACCACATGCAGGTTGCTCCGTACCCGCGACAGAAAGTAGTCGTAGAGGTTCTCGGGGGTGGGCTGGCGACGGGGCTGCTCCCGCTTCATCACAGGGATGAGCTCCTGTGCAATCTCATCCACCTCGTCCCGGGCAAACAAGTTGGATACTTCTCCGGACGCCAGCACGTTGTTCAGGTACTCTAAGAAGGACTCGTCCTTTATCTCATTGTCTGTGAAGATAAAGGTGACGCCCTTCCCCTTCTGACCAGCAGTGCGGTAGAGGAACTTCAGGTCATCCATTAAATTGCTGATGTTGTACGTCCTGACGGTAGACATTGGAGTGTCAACCAACAAGTGTAAAGAAAATTTATATTACTCTCTCATAGATGTATTTACAGTACATAATGGAGTATATTACATCAAGTGGGGCTGTATTTTGCCAAATTATTAATAGTATTTGATTTAGAATGTGACGTCATAAAAGTTCCTGTATGTGTAATGGCCAATTGTCTCAGTACAAATGATGTATGTATTTCCCTATTTTCTAGTTAGGTTATGGTGTGGTGTTTCTAGCAAATAATGTATAAAAGACCCTGTTTAATTTTCATGATTTTAGACAAATGCATCTGCCAAATAAGTATAAATCCACAGGCATCAATATGGAATTGGTCCCCCCTTTGCAGCTATAACAGCCGCAGAACACTCTTCTGGGAAGGTTTTCCACATGATTTAGGAGTGTGTCTGTGGGAATTTATCCTGCTGAGTCCCGGTGAACCACGACATACCTGGTGAGTGTGATCTGATAGCTCTGGTACCCAGCGATGAAAGAGGCCAGTCGGGTGAGGCTCTGCTTGCCGGAGCCGCCCACCCCCACCAGCAACGCGTTCCCCTGCGACGTGCTAATGATGCGGGAGATTTTCACCAGGTGGATCATGGCGTCCTGTCGATGGGAGAGAAAGCAGGAGCGTTCAGCTGGTACCTGCTGACCCTGCATCCGCACAGCCATCTTAGCGAGAAGGTAGTTATCCTCAACCATCACAGCAATATTACACCAGTAAAACTAAAATTCATTTATAAAACTCTTTCATTATATCTTTTATTAGTGCTTTTTTTCTGTGGCAGTACAAAAACGGTTTTGTTGTCATTTATTGTCATTTTACCAACCAGTATTTATACCAGTTCATACAATTTTGCATTTCTCACTTTGTTAAACTAATTAAATCAACTCAATCAATGCTAATTTCACAGAAAATTAAGTCATTCGTCTTTCACATCCTTCTTCACTGGTCACTTTTTGGTTGTAATAATCTTTAATCCCTTTTTAAAATTACATTTTATAATGGGATCCCTCCAATACAGGGTCAGAATCATAACCGGGATCTTTGTTGCTACATGATCGAGGCCGGTAGCAATTTGTGTTGGCACAGCTTGCTACTGTTGGAGGCACCATGACAACCATCAAGTAACAATCAGGGCACAACTCAGATAATAAATTCAACATACACGATACAAAACAGAGAGGAATAAATGCAAGGTAGGAGATAAGTACAGTAGTTTGTGCAAAAAGGTCGCAGAATACCTGAAGCTCCTACTGAGAATGCATGAGGCTGGGGCACTGTCTGGATGGGGCCCCAGTCCATCGCAAACCACACACACTCACATTATGAGACACAGAATGGGGGTGCAATTAAGCCATCCAGCCTGGGGTGTGTTACCCACTGAGCCTCTGCACCACACTGCACAAAGGTCGCTCATTGTAACCAGCAGGTCTGATCACTTCAGGCAAAACACAGCCCTCTGAAAGTATACAGGGCCTACATTTGCCCGCAATTATAGGCGATTTACATTTTTATAGCACTGCTGGAGTCAGACTGTCACTACAGCAGTGAAGTCCATTTTTTCCATTTTCATTCCATGATCAAGCAGCGAGTATCCAGAGGTGGGAAAAAGCCCAGTTACTCTCATCCAGTTTTTAGTATTGAGGTTAATAAAACAATATTCTGATTAAAATTTATATGCTATATCTTGTTACCGTACAATATTTTATAGTTGCTTCTGGAAATTACATGTAATTATTCTCCACAGAGTTCCAGTCCAAACTAAATGCATTGTGCAGGAATATCTATAATGGCACAAATATTGATCACCGTTTCAGGCAGTACAATGCACACTACACTGCTAGTTTAGTTCTGGCTGAATTTCTGCACAGTACAGCACTGTACAGGCTGTGCATTCTAAGGCCTCCCACATCAAACAAAACAACACTTTTCATAAACATCCAGTCCTGTTACAACCTGGAAGATATTTTATTAATGTAGAAGGTTATTTAAAATTTCATGGTGATGCATTCTTCTGAGCAGTGTTGTAGAATGTTAGCAAGACAAACTCTGCCTGTGAACATTACTAAGACAAACACCTTTCCCAGGTTGCCTTAGTATTCTACAGTACAAAGTAACTCAGACGTTCCCATTATATAAGGTGGTGCTCCTGACATTAAACCATTCTGGCCTCCCCCCAATTCCCACACCTGAAACCCCAATTAGACGCCTTATTTTAGAATCCCATTTTGAGCACACCGGGCAGAAAATAACCCGACGGCAACTCAATAAAAACAAAGCGAATTTCGGCAGCATTTAAAGAGATGCCAAACAGCTTGCGAATTAATCAGCCAAACTGAATATGGATTCATATGTTTAATGTGCCCCTGCCAGCGTTTAAAGCCACATGTTCTGGCCCCAATCAAGTAGCTATTAAAATCCTGCTGGGTTCTCCCACTCGAGACGTAATTGGGGGGGGGGCTCTATAATGTATGATCCCTCCCTCCGGGCATCTGCGTCATACGTGATCGTCGTCACCAGCCTGTTTGATGAAGTTGTTGTTGAGAAACTGCCCTCTCGCTCAGGCAGAGATCTGGGTTTTGTTTGCATGGTGAGAGGAGGATGATGCATGAAACAAACAATATTAGACGTTAACATTTTAAGGAATAGATGAAAACTTCACGGAGAATTAGCCGTTCTATTCCACTTTTTATGCTTTGACCTTGCGCTACCTATAAAAATACTTCACGTAATAACATCTTAACACGTACCACATGATTAATCATTTAGCTTTGACTGCATAACATTTAAATTACTGACAGTTTTACTTTGTCTTCTGTTTACTCTCTAGTTGCTGAAATAAAACATTGCAGCCGCAGGCTATTTATTATCTTATATAGCTGGGTCCACAGTACACACATTTATTTAATGAATAAATCTGACACTTGGAATTGTTAGTACAACATTCTGCATGTTGAACGACAGGAGCTGTAGCTACACGCTGTACATCCTCCAGCACCGCAGAGGGCGACTCGGAAAACCTGAAGGAGGCGTTGGAGTCTCACCCGGAAAAACACGAGGTCCGCGTTGCTGCCTCGTACTGCCTCGTTGTACTGCTGCAGGAACAGGCTCAGGCGGACCGACAGGACGTCGAACGACGGCACGGGCTCGTACACCTTGGGCGCCTCCAGCTCAGCCTCCTCGACTTCATCCCCCGTGGCCTCAGGGGCGTCTCTGAGGAAATCCACAAAGTAAGAGTCCCTAGGAGAGTCTGCGGCCAGCAAGGCGCCATGGTCCTCTCTCGCTATCTGTAGAAACAAAGGGTGAAGCAAAAATGATATATCAGAGCTGGAGGAATGCTGTGGGAGTCAACAGCAATCAAGTAATATTAAACCAAATACGGGGTATTACTTTCCATTTGCGTAAAACTCAATTTGTTATTCAAAACAGATAGAAAAAATGTAGTTTTTTGTTTTCTAAATTAAACATGATTTACTATGTATACACAGATATTAGTAACTGGGTTTCCTTCTGCAGTCCAAAGACATGCAGCTAGGCTAGTTGGTATCTTTAACTTGCCTATAGTGAGAGTGTGTGCCTGTGTGTGTATGGCGGGGGGGGGGGGGGGGTTACCAAATTTCCCCACAATGTGACAAAAACCTGCCATTTTTATGTTGTGGGAACCAATTTCTCAGTCCCCACAAAGGCAAACTCAATTTTATTAAAATCTGTGACTGCAATGAAAAAACTAAAATTGTCCAAAGCCTTGTATTTAGTTTGATTACTTGTGATTCGGGCTGGGTAGGAGTTAAGGTCATCATTTTTGGGAATAGAGTTTTTCCCATAGAAATGGATGGATAGTCCCCACAAAGATATGAATACAAACATGAGTGTGTGGGTGTGTGTGTTTGCACACACGCATTTGCGTTTGTATGTAGCCGGCCATGGACTGGCATCCCATCCAGGGTGTCCACAGCCCTGTGCCCTATGCTGCCTGGGATAAGCATCAACCCCCCACCAATGTGATCCGGATGAGCAATAAGATTTAAATAAAGAGCTGCTTACTCCAAATCAACAGCAAAAGATGAAAAAATGATCAAAGAATAATATGTATACTGTATATAACCAAAGCAAATAAATAAAAATATACATGTTTCACTGCCTACATCTTACTTAAGGTGCATTTTTTATCTTTATGTGCTACGCTAAAAAGACACTCTTGGGCTATTTTCTCACCCTCTTGCCTTGGGTGTCCATTAACACTAATCACTCACCTTCTCTGCGGTAGTATCAAACCACTCCTTGTCCTGCTGATTGGTGAAGCGGTCGGCGATCACCCGCGAGCACTCGTGCTGGAAGAGGGAGAAGAGCACCTCCGGGTTTTGGCACACCTCCGCCGTCACTTTCAGGACCCCCTGCCAGATGCGGCTAAGGTCCCGCAGGTTAAAGATGTAATGGAACTTCGCAGGTGTTGGCAGCATCTGTAAGGCAGATAGCTAGACAGTCATTAAATATCTAAGTGATCATCCCAATGCCAATGGCCCGGAAAAACCCTACAAATGAATTTCATTCTGAGCGCATCTTGTACCGGTTTATGTTGGGGAACCATGCTGTTCTTCACCTATTAGCTAAGATTTTACTGAGCATTGCCTGCATGAGGCTGTACCGTCTTACAGTTAAGCTGCACTTGTTTGTACTGTGGAATATTTGTTCATGCGCAGTCAGTTCATTTCAATCTTCCCAGAACGACATGTCTTTGATGACACTTCACTAGGCGGTGGGGGGTGACTCAGTGGGTTAGCATACTGTGCCTATGATCAGGAGGTCATTGGTTTAAATCTCAGGGTCAGCGGCATGTTGTCTCTGTAAGCAAGGCCCAAGGCCCTCAAGCCCAAATTGCTCCAGGGACCCTACCCTGCTTTCTCAGTTGTTCATTAGTTTTGGATGAAAGCATCTGCTAAATATCTAAAAATGTTAAGGGTTGCATGGAGCTTATCCCAACCACAAAGCCAGATTTCTTGCTGAGTTGGATGCTATGCATTTGCATGTAAGGTACCCTAGTTTACATAATGTTGATCTTAATCTTTCTTTTTGTTAGGTTTTTCATTTTTTTCGGGTGGAAAAAGCATTTCACTCCACACATGTATAGTGCATGGTAGCGTACGTAACAAATGAAAGTCAAATCTTGATCTCGACACTGAGGCCTCACGATCAATCTCTTCCACACTGTTACCTTGCTTTTGACAGCCTGCCACACCTTCCTGGTGGTGGGCACCAGCTTCCCCGCAAGGGTGCACACGTCAGGTGGGAAGCCTCGCTCGGGGCAGAAGTAGCCCTGAGCGACCGTGTGGAAGATTTTGTCTATGGAAGAGTTGGAGGGCAGGGTGCAGTTAAAGATGCTGAATTGCCGTTTGAGGCGCTGCGGGATGTCGTTACGACCCCCGCCCGGGTGGATCATGGCCGCCACAAACTGGATGTCCACCAGGCTGGTGAACTCCCCCGGCCGGTCGAGGTTGTAGAAGCCCCCCTGCTCCATCAGCTGGCGGACGATTTCATTGGTGATCTGTCAGGGGGCGGGAAGCAAAGAGAGCCAATGAAGAACAACACGTCAGTTCCCAGAACTATCCCTAACCATTTCACCAACAGCTCAATTAATTAATAAAACTAAATTAGTTAAATAACTCAAAGTGGTATTGATTAGCCAAACATGGTGTGCTAGTGGTCGAGTCAAAAGAATACATTGGTGTATTGAATGTCCTTCACTGGGTGCCTGGGCCAGGCTTAGAGACAGGCTGAGGAGCTTGGACATCCAGCAGGGGCAAAAAAGTAAAGCAGCTGCGGTGGTTCGGGCTGAGGTGCCTCCTGCGTGTCTCCCTAGGGAGGTGTTTCGGGCACGGCCACCCAGGAGGGGACCCCATGGCCAACTCAGGACATGCAGGAGAGATTATATCTCTCGAAAGTCTTGGAAGCGCCTGGGTCCCTTACTGGAGAAGCTGGGGAGAGAGAGGTCAGGGCATTTCTGCCTGGACTACTGCCCTTGTGACCTGCTCCCAGGAAAGCAGCAGAAAATGGATGGATGGATGGATGGATGGATAGAATGGTACAGGAAGAAATGGTACAGCAACAAATACTGGGTTGACTTAAGGAGAGGCTTTGAAATGCCTAAGCTGATCCACTTTGAAAGACATAATATTATAGTTTTACACCAAGATGAAAATAATTCAACGCCATTTTCTCTGACCGCTTTAGACTGTTCTGTACTGTTTATAACGCAAGTATGGGGATAAAACCGGGCAAGTTTAAATGTAACCTACATATTATATAACTCCTATAAATGTATAGTGCAGAGAAGTCTCATTTAAGTATTATTTTTCGTCACAGTAAGTAAATAAATAACTAAATAAATAAATTATTGTTTATCTACATTCAGAACACGTCAGTCTTGGTAGCACTAATTCCACACAGGTGTTTCCCCAAAGCCTAAAGCAGACAGATTTGCTGGATTTGCACTGCAAACGGACTGATATTATGTGGATTTAGAGCATGTAGCTTGGTTGAAAAATTCACACCATGTCATCCATTTCTGTCTAGGAACATGTACATTTGTCATGTGGTAAATTTTAAATATAATAATTTTAAGGTAAATATTCCACTTAGTTGAACTCATCCACTAGCCTTCAGTGAACAAAACTGTTGCCTTTCCCCTTAATTTACATTATTTTTTTCTGAAAATAAGTCCTATAATTTGCTCATAAAATAGTAAACGATTCCAATTTGCAAGTTTTCACCACATTTCAACTTCGGATTCTCAAAAAACAGTGCTATAGCACAAGGTGAGTATATTGTATAAGGATGTTGAGAATATATTTTGCGTAAAGATGTTTTAAAATTTATTGGAATGATGGCAGTATTTTACTTATTAAACTCATCCATCCTCTTCCAATACCCACTTGGCCTACACAGGGTCACTGGGGTGCAAAGCTTAGAGGCACAAGGTGGGGAATAGCTCACGGCAGGGCACCAGCCCTTTGTAGGGCATACACACCATTCACAGCCACAAGCAATCAGGCAACATCAATCTACCAGAGCATGTTTTTGCACTGCGGGGGGAAACCAAAGAACCCACAGGAAACCCCACAGCAACACAGGAAGAACATGAAAACTCCACATACATGGAACCCTGGCAGACACAAACAGAGGTGGGGCGGAGACTCGAACCCCAGTCCCTGAGATGTGAGGCAACAGTGCTAAAGACTTCATCAGCACACCACCTGTTACTCATCCAAAACAGTATACTTAGCCTGTTATCCACAATGGATAAACCTTATGTTGCCTTATAAATTACTGTAGAACTTTGCTCACCTGGTCACCCCATTCGTTGATCACTGGCATGTTGATGTCATCGATGAAGACAGTCATCCTCTTACCAGCAGGGGGCCCATAAGTGGCACCCATGCGCTTGTCAACGTAGCTTTCGATGCTCTTCTGGAACATGTTGGGCAGGGTGGCTGAGGAGAAGCTCAGGCTCTTGGTCAGGTGAGTCTCAGGGTCGTATTTACTCATATAACCCTAAAGAGGCAAAAAAAAATAAATAAAATCCAGCTCAGGTACATTTTGAAATATTACAGTTTGGTGTGGAGAATTTTGTGGTCCAAGGCAGGGAGATGATGGTAGAAGCACCTTGATCATGACCGTCTTGGCCGTGCCCTGCTCTCCAATCAACAGGACGGCCTTCCCCTGCTTCATTATCATCTGCATGAGGAAGTCTGTGCGCACATTGTCCACATTGGGGACCAGGATGGAGGCGTAGTCTGGTACTGAGTCTTTGGGGTATATATATTCAGGGACCTACGCATGAGGAGATACACAAATGCCTTAACTCTCTGCAGCTGGGACAAATATACCCGTAAAAGAGTAATTCTGCTGTAGAGTGACAAGTATTGAAGACTGTTCATTAAGAATTAAAACAGGGATTAAAACACATTCTCCCACTGCATTACCAAATATATAGTTTTTTTTTTTCTGGAGCTTGTGAAATAAATGAGGCTGTAAAGTCACGCAGTGACTCCCACTGCTTCCCTGGCTACGTTATGGGGGCTCATGTCCCAATGATGAATTAATAAGTTATACATTTAAACTGTGCCATGCAGAGAGTTTTCGAGGGACAGGTGCCCAACCGGGGAAGTGAGTCAGGGGGAATGTGCTCCTGGGTAAATTTAGAATGACTGTCAAAGATTGGTATACTTTTCTGACTGGGGGAGGGGAGAGATTGAAAAGTGGTACTCAAAACCTGAAAAAAGGGGCCGGCCCCGCGGGCGGGCGGCCCCGGGGGGGGGGGGGGGGCGGGGGGGGGGAGGGCGGG
>JAODJX010000001.1:27254101-27268805 GCA_026776945.1 Isichthys henryi
AAAGTTTGGTTTACTTTTCTGCCTGGGGGAGGGTCGAGTTTGAAAAGTGTTACTCAAAACCTTAAAAAAGGGACCCCCCCCCTAGTCCACCCCCACCCCTTTGCCTGTATTTAAAGTCTGTATGTAACTCAGTTTCACCACCCTTTCTTGAAAAAAAAAAGAAACTCCTAACATCACCTTCATATATCTTCATTCAACCCTTTTCAGGGCCATAACCAAAATTTGATTAACCTCGCTGTCGTTTGTCAGCTTCCTTCCCATTCTGACAGGTTGATCACACAGAGATCCCCACTTTGGCCACTGGGTATTAAGCAGCTGCTTCATCTTTTACAAATCTAACCCAGTCATTCACATTTGTACGTAATAACAAAGACCTCAGGCTAGCCAGAGAAAAGCATTATTATCAGTGCATTTAATTTCTATATATTAACAGAGAGCCTATGTATGTATGTATTCTTTCTTTCAGTTCTGGCCAGTCATACCTTTCTGGACCAGTGTTCCCATTCTCCGTGCTCATTCACTACAAACTCAAAGATGGTCTCGTCTCCTTGGGTTTTTGGGAGTTCTGGGAAGGAAGAGTGGGACATCAGGAAGCCCTCCATCCTGGTCCGGTCCTCCAGCTCCAGAAGGGCCCCCACGGACCACATGATGGCGAACACGAAGAGTCGCGTCACGTGCAAACGGGCCGCATCACCCTCCTCCGCCAGTGGGGGCAGTAGACCCTGCAAGCGCACAATCACTTCTGCCTTTCATAATCCGTGCTCTCATTTAATTAAGTACCACATCTTTACCTATTAAAGGTGCCACAGAATGAAAATCTGACTGTACTTTGGCATAGTTGAAAAATTAAAGTTCGGTACATGGAAATAACATACCGTGAAACTCTGACACTGTTTTTCCCTCATTCAAATATAATTCCTGAATATGTAAAAGAAGGAGTGAAACCGGCTGTTTCAAAATTCCTACACTGTTACGTAACAGCCTTAACCACGCCCGTAAAGACAAATCCCAACCCACTTTCAAGCTGATTGGACATGCACATTCGGACTTAACCAGTTCTGCGGGTATGGCGAAGTACAAAGCGGAGGACAACAGCGAAAATGGCAGCCTATAACTCTGCCATTGGAGGCTGTGACGGGGATGTCGGCACTTTTCATACTCTTCCCAAGAAACCGAACTGTCAGCAGGCATGGCTGACGTTCATCTTTAATAAATAAGTCAAGGGTACGTTACTGTAAAGCTCCTGTTAGCAACGTGTGATGGAACCGTTCAGTTGCGTGGTTCTAACTGTGTAAGTTGCTAATTACGTTGCTAGCAATTATGCTTTGGAAAAACATTCCCCAGTTTAATAGGGGAGTAGTAAACAACATCACGAAGTTGGCGATTATAACATTGACAAGAGGTTTCTGGACTTCCCGCAATGCACTTTTGGTTAGATAAACAAATATGTAATCGATACTGCAGAAAAAAGCAGAACTCCAAATGGATTACAAACAACACATATACAAGCTGTTCAGCTTGGTGTTTGAAGTCCCTAATAAAACTTGCATGACGAAACTAGCATCAAAATTATTTGTGCCATGAGGCGAAAAATAATTTCAATGTTTTTGTAACAATGCTGAAAACAAAGTTATGATGCTAACGTTGTGTCTACGCTGAACTGGGAGTGTTACAGTAACGTGCTGCAAATTGGTTCTGTGTGAGGCATCATAGTACCTCACTGTAAACTAGCCAATCAGAGCAGAGCGTATTATCATATTAATCAGCCCACCAAAAAAGGGCAGATAGCCTGTTTCATTCTAGTGCCAAATAATCGGGTTGTAAATGGGCCTGTAAAACTTTGGACATTTATCGACAAAACCATATTCACATACCTTCCATGCAGACATCAGAGGACAATTTGAATTAAAGGTGCCATAGAAGGCAGTTATTTATTTATTTTCAGTTTCATATTTCAAATTAGATCTATGCTCAGTAGTTTGAGGTAGTTCGTTATTTTAAGACATATGGAAGGAAAAACTTATATTAAAGAAGGATTCCGCTTTCAGATTCATGAATTTTCACAATTCTCCAATCCGCCACCTCTTGCCCCCTGCTGTGAAAGCCCAACGGGAAGCATCGCTGTAGCGCTCACGGTGCTTTCATATCAAGGCGTATATTTCACTTTTAATATCACACACTCGCACATTTTGTTATATTTCTGATATTGCTGCAGCAAAAATTCGATTTTGTATTATTACCTGCCTTTCCCAGTCATTTTTCTGACTTGAGGTGAGCTACGTGAACTTAATAAACTAGGTTGAGATTCGCATTTATACACTGTCTAACCACTGTTGTTTATATAATCCCCCTATGGCAGTGTTTCTCAATCCTGTCCTCAGGGACCCACAGACAGTCCATGTTTTTGCTGCCTCCCAGCTCCAGGGCTTGGCGGACTGTCTGCTAAGGAGCTCGGGGGGAGCAAAAACATGGACTGGCTGTAAGTCCCCAAGGACTGGACTGGGAAACAATGTGCTATGGTACGCAGCTATTTTCCACAAATCTCACAACATTAAATTGCATGACAAACTGTTTGCCTTTGAGAAATTCATACTTTTATACTTTCTAAATCTATTGACTCTATTGCAGAATACCTGATTCGTAACAGCAGTTGATAAATCCCCCTCCCCCCGTAGGAAACATTGGCAGGTTTGAAGGTAAAACAACGTTATGTTTAATAACGCAACATACAATCATCCCAGCGACGTTCTCCTAAATAATAATGGCTTGTGCGGTCAACATCCGTTTACAGGATTAGCAGCAAAATGAGGCATCCGTCCCTGCTCAGGAATTTGCTGCCAGTGATGAAATGACGAAACATCTCCCTAGCAACCGTCTCCACAAGAGGAGGTGCTGTCTTTCTAAATGGATCAGTCAAATACAAAGTGCCCTCCAGCCAAAGGGGAAATGTCAGTCTGTTCACTTACTTGCAAAAGGTCAATGGCTTGCTTGATGTACATACACTCCAGGATGTGCATTTTCGGAGACACGGCAGTGGAAACAAAGTTGATTAAATCCTGTGTAGACAAATTAGAGGGGTTTGGTTCCGATAGCAATTTCCTGCTTTGCTGCAATGCTGGTGTGTGGTAATAGTGTCCAAGAAGGAGGGCGATTGTATGTAATGATGCTGCAGAGGCAGACAGGCACCTACCAGGGAGAAAACAAGTCACCCTGTCCTGAGATAATTAGACTACAAATTACATATCCATGTATGAAGTGACACCTTATTTGCCATTTGTACAAGAACTTTGGAAAGTTTTTGTTTCACGTCTTGCTCTCCTTTGGGAGATACACAAAAAGCGCAGGGTTTGAATGCAAAGTCAGGTCATTTACCCAGCGCCCCCCGGCCTTATTCAAGGGCCCAACAGTGATGAGACTTTTTTGCCAAGCATGGGATTCAAACCAGTGACCTTCTGATCACAGACACATTGACATAACTCAGGAGGAGTTTCTACCCCGAGTCATCAGACTACTTAATACTTAATCGACAGCCATAATTTTACATTCATTCGTTATTTATGTACCACACACTTGATTTGAACTCTGTTGCACATCTCTGGTCTTTTTTTCTCCTGGTATTCTTTTACTTTGTTATTAATGGTGGCATGGTGCTGCAGTGGTTTCCACTATTGCCTCACTACTCTGGGACCGGGGATTGAGTCTCTACCATCTCCATGTGTTCTTTCCATGTTGTCGTGAGGTCTCCCCTGTGTAATCCAGTTTACCCCCCACAGTCCATAAAAATGCTGAGGTTAATTGGAGTTACCAAATTGCCTGTAGAGGTAAATGGGGTATGTGTGCCCTGTGATGAGTTGGTGCCCCATCCTGGGTTGTTCCCTGCTTGGTGCCCATAGGCTTTGAACCCCATGCAATCTTGAATAGGACAGGTGGTTTCAGAAGATGGATGGTTATTAATGCTATCCTTAGTGCTGGATAGAAGAATGACACATTTAATCCTATTAAAGGTTTGGATAGATAGATACAGATATCATTAATATGAATTATATTGATTCTTTTGGCAAAGGATTTGCACACATTGCACATAAAAGAGAATTGAAACCTTTTAAGTTCTGCTATTGTGTCAGTTCATGTCTTTGCATTTACATATATTTTTTTCTATCACTATTAACTAATGTCCTCAAAAAACTTGGCTTCACATTTAGATCTAAAATAATCAAAGATGGAGAATAAACACTTTAAGGAGCTTGTAGTAAAAATTAGGTGAACATAAATGTATTTATTATTAAACAAAGGAAACATAAAGACCCACAAAGCTTAGCTGATCTCCAAGGAAACTAGTTATTGTAGCTATTTTCGCATAAAACCACACCAAGGCCACAAAGTAAGAAGACCTCCTTAAACAAAAGATGATTGTTAAAATCTTTCTTCGAGGGGTTATAACCATTTCAATGCAAGATATAATAGTCAGACTTTTACATGTATTTATGAGAAAAACCAGAATCAAATGAATAACAGTTTATTTGACAGGGAGAGGACAGCTTGAGAGGTTCTAACCTGGAAGCTCTTGTTGAAACAGCCAGACAAAGTTTCAGCCTGCAGGGTAGGTAGCTTCAACAACCAGGCCTGCAAGATAGGCTGCCAGTTCAGCACCGAGGAGCTCATGAAGACCATGCCATTCCGAGAGACTGTGGCCGGGGAGGCATTGTCGATGTTATGGGGCTCAAAGACGATCTTGCAGTTGGGTGCCATGGGGATGCGGTCACCGTTTGCCAGAGTCAGGGTCTTATTGTCGTCCAGCACGGAGTTCAGGTTCTCGATCCAGATGGCATCCACCGGACCATCCAGCACTATCCAAACATGATCCCCCTGGAAAAAGGCATAGATTCCTCACTAGAGATCTATCTATTTCCCACAAACAGGTATCCCTTCCAGTGCTGAAGCCACTTTGGAGACTCTCCCATGGAGCACCTGGCACAAAAGACCCTACAGGAGCTGCCTGTCCATCACAGAGAACAGAACACCGTACAGGACCTGCCTGTTTAGCCCCTTGCCAAGAACTGCCCCTGACACAGACTATGGGCAATTTAGACATGCCAGGTCCAACGTGGCAGCAAAACTAAACTGATAGCAATTCTGATATGATTACGATTATAATTACAATATGATGAGAGAGTGATGGGAAAATGAAATGGAGAGTTACATCTTTTTCATAAATTTACCATAAATACTAAGGAAGTCTATTTTGAATAGTCAATGAAAGACAAAAACACAGATTTGTTGATAAGCAAACCTTTCATACAATGACATACTTTAAAATGATGTAAGTTGGATGTTACTGCATACATCCAGAGGAAAATACATGAAAAGGGCAGATCATCTATAGATGTATAAATGTGTCAGTTCTGAGCTGAAGAGTTTTAAAGGGGGAACTTAAACAGCCATCAAACAGTATCGTCCCCTATATTGTGGAAACACTGATTATAATCCATGGATGACAGTGCAGCTCACAGTCAAACTTACTCCCCAATTGGAATGACCTACTGACACCCTCGACATAGATCGGCAATGGCCAATAAAAAGAAAATCTCCTGTAGCAATTTCGGCCATTCAGCTGGATGTAAAATTCAGGTGCATAAAATATCAATCAGCAAAGTGGACCAGATGGCCAGACCTCCCAACAGCAGTATGTTTTTAACCATAATTACATGCTTTGCTAAATGCCAAACATGCCAAACTGTTGAAGAGTAACTGCTAAGCACATGAGCTCTATAACACTTTGATTTGCAGCTATAGGCAACCATCAATTTGTGTGATATCCAGACCTTCTGAATGACCCACAAATCAGAATTCATTGCTGTTCGACATCAGCCTCTGATGAGCTCTACAAAAATAATGAGAGCCATCATTCCAGCGTTCATCCCAACCTTCTTGGTTTTCAGCGTCTTCCTCCACAGGGTGGAAAACACGCCATCTGTCCAGTCATTCGTGGCCACATCCAGTGTGCCAAACATCTGCGAGGCGGTGATGGCTTTGGGATTCATGCGCATTTCTCTGTGCGGCGCCCCGCAATCTGTCATGGCCTTCATGAGCGTGTGGATGCAGCTGGTCTTTCCTGCTCCACTTGGTCCAAGGGTCATCATACCTGAACAAAGGGCACAGGACATCTGTGGCTATAGAGATCCTCAGGAACATGGAGGAAGGGAGTCTGAGCAGCTGCCCCTTTTCGTCTGGATGACCGAAAGTGCCCCCCTTTGATGCTCCAAGTGCGCATTTTTTCAATACTCCATGATGATGTAGTATGAAAATTTACTTATGAAGAATTACCAAGAGGCTCCCCCTTCGTGCCCCCTGTCCTATGCCAAAAAAAGTTGTAACCAAAATTACAGCCATCGTTTGCAGGATTAAACAAAAACAACGAAAAACCAACCTGCTTCAAAAGTTATACGTATTTGCATTAGTAAACTTAACACAGCACCTGTAATGGTTCTTGGGCCATTCTGCCAAAAGTTATATATTGATTTCATACTTTATTCTCGTACATTTTTCCAGGAACAGAATTTTACCAAAGAGTTCACTTTATGCTTCTCAAGGTAATCACACTGCAAGGAGAAAAAGTAGTTCTGAGAAATCCACAAAAAATGTTTGGTTTTTTTTAGCTGAGCTATAAAAGGCAGATATAAACTGCCAGTAACCTTAAGTTTTCTGACATTAACAGCTTTTTTGTTTGCTTTTTTGTGTTTATTACTTGTACATATTAGGATGTAATTTACATATTTTTTATTTTAAATTTCTTCATTTTATTTCTAATTTAAGTACACCACTGACATTTTTGTTCCCTTTTGTCTTTGTATTTGATGCTATAATGCCCAAATTTGCCCCTAGCTGGTCTGTCTACCAATCACTTTTCAGCACCTGGTCTTATTAAAAACTCCTGATATTAACCATTCAGTGATGCTATACCCAGTACAGTCATTTACATTGTAACTATCATGACCTTTGACCTTTTGGCCACGCCGGTGAGGCTGCATCACCCATGGATACTGACCATGCCGGACCCGCTGGGTCTCATAGAGTTGCACCATCTTCAGCACCCAGGGCGGGTGAGCGATGAGACCAGCTTGTTCTGTCTGCTTGCAGATGGCCTCCTCGAGCTCGGGGTAACCGGCCTTGTCCAGGGTGATCCCCAGAAACAAGTCGTCGATCAAGCTCATGAAGAGAGGCTCATCCTCATCCACCTGAGAAAGGCACAGGGCAGCAGCCCATCAGGCGAATCTCCTACATATCATGCTGACATTCGTGGATAACTTACCCACCCAAATAACTGAAAACAAAAAGTAGAGCGTGAGTTTATGTTCATCCAGGGATCATCATCTGGTCTGAACAGAGACATACATGACTGTGACAGATAAGCTATGTTTTTAATACCATGTCCATGATAAAAAATTGCATTTTAATCGAAATTTCCATCAGGATTCACCACGGCAATGACTCCCTGGTTCCTTCAATACAATGTAACCACCAAACAATTATCCTTTGGACATACAGGTACCAGGTGATTTTTCTGCCCAAAAAATCCTTCTAAAACTAAATAAATCATTTCAGTAATGTAATTTGTTTATATATCTAGATTTCACCAAGCCAACTGAAAATATGCATAGCAATCTAGTTATGAAAAATGCACAATATAATTCAATTTCCCACGAAGCAGAACACTCTCCCAACACATTTCAATTCAGTGAAATAATTGTCTGTATCACAAACCAAACTGGAGGCTACAAGAAAAAAAAACCTATGTTTGGAATCTCTGCCCTGCAAAGGAAAAGATTCTGTCTGTATTCATGGGCTTTTCATTGTTAGCGATCGTAACCTCCAGAGGCAATATGATTTAAAACCCCCATGACTTTAAAAAGACAAGCACATTGCATTATCAATGGAACCTCCGACACCAAACATGGCAAAGCAGTGTACTGTATACATTCAGTGGCCACCTTATTACATTCAGCTGCCTAGTACCAGACAGGACCCCTTTTTAACTACAGAACAGCCTGAATTTCCATAAGGCATGGATTCAACAAGGTGTGGGAAATGTTCCATTTCTGCGCCTGAAGAATTCCATTTTCCACTGACCTTTTTCATTAACAATGGACTTTCGTGACTGTATGTTTCTTTATTGTTTGTTTTGTTTGCTTGTTTTGTTTTTGTTATTATTATTGTTTTTATCACACCAATATGTGTAACACCGTAATAGATAAAAAAATCCCTGGAAGATGGCTCTTTCTGAGACACTGGAGCCACCACACACAGCACAACATCCCGAAGCTTTGTTAAACAATAGCTGGACCTCGAGTCTGTCTGCATGCTCTATGAGTCATGATCACGGGCTTGTCTGTCTGTTGGAGCAGGCTGCTGGCAGGTATACCTATTAAAGTGGCCCCTAGGTGTACATATGCCAGCTTCATTTTCCACACACACAGTGAAACGTGTACTTGGCATTCTTTCATTGTTCTTTTTCCCCTTGTCCTTTCCCTATGGAGCAGTATCATAGAAAGGTTCACCTCAGGAGTGGGTCACGCGTCCAGTGATGGGTACCCCAATAGACAAGTTTCACAGTACATGAGAAAAAGGGTGAGAACATCATTTGTTAGTTTAGATTAATGGTTTTTTACTATTATTTGTTAGAATGAATTATGTGGTTATAATATTTTTTAGTAGAAAAGGGGAGAAGAAAGAAGAAACAGACATATTTGCCTTTTGTTTAGCTTTTGTTTTGTATGCAATATCGCAATAAAAGTCTGCATATTCATATTCTGAAAAGGCACAAGAAATACGTCTAATGTAAGCCTTAAACAACCCAACTCAGAAATTAATTTTTGGACAAAGTCTCCCTCATTCAAAGGAAAAGGCCCTCTTTTGGCTAGAAGCTGAAACATGCTTAAAAGTCTTGCACGATGACAAAGTTTTATAACGTAATAACGATTAATCCGCTCCGGCTGATTAATTGAGTGCTGTGTAACTGCAGATTGCATCACGTGCTAAACAACTTCATCTGTATTCAAGGTACAATGACAGTTTACCTCTGACACGCTACTTCGTTTCAGAAATGCAATGATTGTTACAGTAAGTAACCTCTAATGCACTGCAAGTCAGAACGAACACAGCATTCCTGCTATACTTATATCTAATATCTGTGTGTGTCAATTACTGAAGTATGCATTGTGCATTTCGCTGCTGTTATTATAAATGAATTTTTTATCGCTGATTTTTATTTAAGACATAATTCACTTTCAGACAAAAATTAAAATATATTGATATCTATTAAAACAATCATAAAATTATTATCAATTTATCAATGAATTGGTGACCCCACAGGCAGACACATGGTCCGGTCCCAGCCTCCGTAAATGGCCATCCATCTGCTGCAGCCAGGTGTTACGTGGGCGTCCCCTCGGCCTGGTCCAGCCACTCAGGTCCACAGCAGTGAGGATCCTGTGAGCCGGATCACCGTCAGGGAAATGCACCACATGGCCGTAGTGCCGTAACTGATGCTCCTTTAAAATGCAGGTGATGTGCCTCAATCGGGACTTATCTAGCAACCGCTTGTTCGACACAAAGTCAAACCAGCAGTGCCCAAGAATTCTCCGAAGAGACACAGTACAGAAGGAGTCCAGTCTTCGTCTCAGCTCACAAGGTTGACATTTTCCCTGCAGGCAGACTCAGTAATGATGGCTATGCCTAAGTCATTAAACACCTGCGTCTTGGTATTTTTCCAGGACACCCGGAATCCCAGACACTCAGACTCCTCGCTCAGTCTCTTGAGAGCCCCAATCTGAGCCTCCATTGACTCTGCTAAGATCACAACATTGTCGGCAAGTCAAGATCAGTAAATCTTACTTCACCAACAGATGCCCCACAGCTACTGAACCCCATGACCCTGCTCAACACCCAGCCCATACAAGCATTGAACAGAGTAGGAGCAAGAACACACCCCTTGTGTGCCAACTGGGAAGAACACGGAGGTTCTCCCTCCCCTCTGCACAGCGCTCACAGTACAAGTGTACAGGCCGGCCATGACATCTAGCAACTTCGTGGATTCCTGCAAAGTCCCAGAGTGTCCCGCAGGACAACTCGATCAACTGAGTCATTCACTTTACGAAAATTGACAAAGTCTACAAAGAACCTCTGCCGCTTCCACTCGATGAGAACCCTCAGTACCAGGATGCAGTTGATGGTAGACTTCTTAGGTATCAAATCAGACTGTTCTGGTCACTGATAGGTGAGCAAGTGATGACGGATCCTGGTAAGGATGACCCTAGCAAGGACCTTACCCAGCACTGAAAGCAATGTTATCCCTCTGTAGTTACTGCAATCCAGGCGATCACCCTTCCCTTGCCTCAGAAAAGAAAGTGACCATTATTTAAAATACAGAAGCCAAGCAAAACTTACCTTTTAAATTTTAATAAGCAAATTAGGCATATGTGACTCAGCAGTCAAAGCAAAATACAAACCTAAAGCCCACAGGACTGTTATCTAAGTAAAACTAAACAGTAAATTGAATTTCCTCGTACCAGTTTAGAGAGGTTCATATCCCGCAACACCCTCATCACCACAGTCTTCTCCGGTTCCTCGGGGTTGGACCTCTTCACTGCTCCCAGCGTCCTCAACACAGACAGGATGTTTCGTAGACCAAAGTCATAGTGAACCTAGAGGTGAGCAAGGCGGGGCTTAGACTGCTCACACTTAGCCCGTGCCTAAGCACCGTTGCCCCCCTGGCCTACGCTTACATTACACTTAATCCTGTCCGAGCATACTTTCTTCATCACCGTGCGACTTTTTGTGTTGAAGAAAACATAGGAAAGAAAGCGTTATTGTACAGCAGAATGGAATGCATGATTAATCTCCTTATTCTGTGGCTTATTTCGAGTCGTCTTAGGCATGATGATAGACACAGGTTTATCAAATATGCAACGCAGCAATTTACATTTATTTGCGCTGCAAGTGTCTCAGAGTTTGTGTAGAATGGTGTTGCACAGGACACCGAAACTGAAAAGATATCATGGTACCGCATTTTTGAAAGCTGTTTGGCATTATATTTCTTTAGTGCCAGTACTAACTACACTATTACAGGCATTGCTGATGTTATATATTGCTAAACATTGATTTAGAACCTTGGACGCAATATATCTTAACCTGACCGCTAACTTGCTACGTATCTTTGTAAACAGACCACTTCTCCAGTGTTTTGTAATTTGTCACTACACTGTTTCATTTGGCTGATCAATGCAGGTCTTCTTTAGCACAAAATTGACTTATCTACCTCCTCTGTACTCAGGGGCAGGTTTGTTGTTTCTGTGGTTCCATTCAAAAACTCAATCCCATCTAGTGTAGTGACTGTTTGTGGCCATCAGAGCGACTCATATACTTTGGAGACCCCTTGCAAACGAAAGGTGTGAATGGTGGCAAACATTGCTTTTGTCTGTACCTCATTTGAATGTTACACCGCAGGGTAAAGTTACCTGCTTTGAGAGTTGCTCTTCGCATAGCTTGTAAAGTGTATAGAACTTCCTGCTGAGGACCTGGTTCTCCCGAAAGCCGGCACTGGCGAGTTTCACCCTCATGATGATAGCTCGGTCCGGAACCATCATGGCTACCGTACGGAACTGAATCTTCAGGTTTTCTGGAAGCTCCTGGCGACCTGCATAGCCCGGGTTCTACCGAGAGAAGGATAACCGTCAACCCTCGAAAATACAAACTACAGATCAACACAAATTATCATGTAGCTATGCAGTTAGATGTTTACAAAAGATTTACCATAGGAGATATCAATATAAGAGATGTCACTATCGATTATATAAATAACTGAGTAATGTACCATGTAATCTGACGTCATAATGATAAAAGACAGTCCAACGAAAAAATCAAATGGCGACTGTTATTGGCTGGGCAGTGTGTGTACCATATTATGCAAGATGGCACGGCTATGTGACAGAGCTAACTTTTGTTTTAGCATTGAGGAAGTAGAAAGTAAATTAAGCAAAATAATTTAAAGAATACTGGCTAATCCAGGACACTAAGGAGCACAAGTCTATGGCTAACTTTGGTTTATTGGGTCCATCAAACCTGAAAGTCTTAAGATCCATTGCAGTCATGCTGTAATGATATTTAAGTTATGCTTTGCAATACTGACAGACAACTGCAACTATTGCCAAATAATTTAGAAGGATAATTTTAATCAATGCTTTTTAATAATTGATGAATCGAGTAATCATGACAGCTCTAATCGACATATATATATATATATATATATATATATATATATAACAGCAGCAAGCAGCAAACAATACATCAACACGCAATAAAATACAATATGTATAGCATTCAATGCAGTGAAGGCAATATTCATATTAACAAGTGCAAAACCAGAGCAGAAAGCCTGCTGGTGCCGTCCAGTTATTTAGGCTGTCAGGCCCTTGGGAGGCTGAAGCTATTTTTCTTGTCTCTCTTATTAAGGTTTCTACAGTATCATTTCTATCTGTCTGATCCTCAATTTTATGCTGCTCTGGACAAAAACATCAGACAAATAAAAATGTAACTTTAATTGACTTTTATTGTGTCAGTATTGCTTATTGCTTAGAGCTGCTTGAATCTGGTTTTACATACGGCATTGAGCTGTCTTTTAGCTGTTAATGAAATTAGATTAGGTGAGACAGACAGATGTTTAAAAATGGTTTGAAGTAACAGACTCCTGTAACTGCATCAGGGTTTGAGGGTTTAAATACACTAACAGGGGAAGCTGACATTCTTTCATAAAACCTCCAAAACAATGCAGCCTCTGGGCACCTGGGAAACATTACTGACAGCAACATATGCCGGTTGTTAAAAAAGAATGTCAGAAGAGCTGCTGATGGAGATGTGTGGACATGGAGAGTGCTCGGGAGAAGATTCATCATCACCGAACGTCTCTGCGATCATTACTGCTGATACTAAATCATACTGATTGAGCACATGGGAAACAGAAAAGGTAACACAATACTGTGGAAATTCAGAATAAAATGCTGAAAAGCAGTGTGTCTGTAAAAGTACGGGGACCCAAAAATCCAGCCTGAATGCCTGCCCAGTGTTATACTTCAATCAGGCCTTACTTGTGAATGTCTGAGCCTCCTGAATATAATGTTGGTCTGATTAGACTGTAAGGAGACACTGGAGGGAGACAGAGTCGTGGTTAAGGAGTCAGCTGACTGCATGACACAGCACAAAAAAGATGCGTGCTGACAGCTTCCAGTAAGGGAAGGAGACGACCGCGGGATGTGTACAAGAACCACCTGGCAGGTAATGAGCTGCCTGATAAATATGTATGAATTTCATGTGAAATTCAGCAAACGACACCGCTGCACTGGAGGAATGATTAGGAGATGGGAGGATGGATTTGTGAACTGTGTGACTGGGAAAAAAGAATGACAGAACAAAAGGAAGACACAATCGATACGTAATAAAGTGAAAACCTAGACAACGACACATAAAATCAATCGAGTTGAGGGACGCGAGCCTTTTCATATAGATTAAATGCTTATTGGCTAACATAGAGCACTGACAAGAGTGGCTTTTGAAATGATCGCTGAAAGCGATGAGTATTAAACATGGTCTCTTCTCACCATGGTTAGGAAGATGCCAAACTCGCTGTCCATGTTGACGACGTCGCCGTCCGTGAACACGAACGTGGTCTTCTTGTTCTTCTTGGCCTGGAGAACTATGTAGATCTGCTGGGCCGCCACCGACAGCACGGGCAGCTCGATCCGATTGAACTCGTCGAAGCAGCCCCACACCCCAGCCTGCGCTAAGCCTGTCACGACAGGGCCAACGCCAACGTCACAGCGGGGTCTACACCATGCATTCATTCTGGGTGGCCACTTTCCCGTTTGCTTTTGAGAAACATGTGTAACCTTCTGCCTCTTCATTTTTGTCTAAGTTGCCAAAGCCTGTTCACATGACGAGAAAGTTGTTTGCACGTTTGATGCATGCGGGGATTCAGTTGATGCTGTCGATGTGTCATTAAATATACAAACTGTTCCTGACTTACAACCTATGTGACATATGTCACTTAGTACTTCATATTAAGTTACTTTTAATTTAATTTTAATAACTCTTTTTTTTTTAATTACCCTCTTACGTTTTCTGTTGCTTACTGCCCTTAATTTTAATTTTATTTATTTATTTACTGTATTTTATTATTTCTTGTATAAATGAAAGTTAACTTATGCAAAAATAAATACATTTCAGGAGACCACACACCTGACAGTGCTGTACCACCTAGTGTTTGCTGTGCTGCACTGTATGGCAGTGTTACCACGCCAACCTCGCATGTGTCTCCCATTCTCAGACCTAAAAGTCATTACAATTATCCAATATATGTCCATTTCGAAATGACCTGTCTGCCAGAACGGAATGCAGTCATAAACCAGGAACAGTCTGTACAGTCTGAAAAGCTGATTGGTAGATAACAAATCACAGCACTCAGGAAGTAACAAGTATCGTTTGTTACTCACCTAAAAAAAAAAACACATTATTGTTTAAAAAAGCCCAGATATACTTCAAGCTTTTATTAATAAAGTATTATCGGTTTGCGTTACAATGCGCCCCCCCCCCCCCCGCGCGGGGGGGGGGGGGGGGCGGGGGGGGGGGGGGGGGGGGGGGGGGGGGGGGGGGGGGG
>JAODJX010000001.1:27277120-27287502 GCA_026776945.1 Isichthys henryi
CCCCCCCCCCCCCCCCCCCCCCCCCCCCCCCCCCCCCCACTGCATGAGCCTCTGTTATGAAAAACTCCTCCACTACTGGTCTTGGATCTTGCATATTTCTTGCATAAGTCTGGATTTATGCTTTTGCATACATTGAGAGTCTAATATGGATGTGAAGGTTCTTTGCACTCTGAGAGCGTCACATGGATGGCGGATCTCACCTGGATGGTGTGGGAGTCGGACGCCTGGCCGAGAATCTCCAGCAGGGCCGGGTCCGACACGAAGAAGAAGCGTGGAAAGAGCAGCCGCTTCTTCTCCAGGTAGCCGGTGAGGGATTTCTGGCAGAGCTCCAGCTGCTCCAGCAGGTGGGGCAGCAGCTGGCCCAGGGTCTCGTCCCCCACGCAGCACTGCACCATGTTAGGCATCTCGTGCGCCCGCTGCATGATCTTCTGCCATGACTTGTCAATGTTCTGGAACCTTTTTGCCTCCTACAAATTCAGGCCCATAAGAACGAATGGCTATAAAAATAAATCTCAGGGGGCCACACGCCCAGCAGTGCTGTTTTACCCAGTGCACACTGCACACCGTACTATGGTTGCTGTGGGAAAGAACTGTACTGTATGGCAGTGTGACTATCGCAGTCTCACACCCATCTTCCAGTTTCATTCTCACACCAATACAGGTCCTGTAAGTCAGTGCGATTATCCTATTCTGACATACATCCATTTTGATTTAGGACCTGTGTGATGGAACGGAACCCAAAAGTAAGTCGGGGACTATCTGTACTTTAATTTCCTAGATCTACATATTATTTTCATTCTTCCCACTGGTACCATACAGACAAAACCCAAAATGGTTTCAGGTCTAGGCTAATCATCAGATATACAGCATAATGGCATCTCCATTTGGGCTTCAACCTGAGGCAGCTGCTTGGCAATATCTCCCCCCACAAAGACGGCCTCCAGGTAGATCCACAGGTTCTGCACGGTCAGCCACTTCTCGATGATCTCAGTGGTATTGGACAGCTTCTGCACCCACTGCTGGATGGAGGTTTTGAAAGGGGCATTGTACCTAAAGAAGAGATGACAATCACCACAGAAGATCACAATACAGTAACATCATGGAACGACAGAAAAGCATGCTGACACGGATTCCAGTCAGGTGAGGTCAGTGGGGAATAATATCTTAAGATATTACAGCAATATTTAGCATCTAATCTGTAGCGAATAAGAATATGATCTAATCCAATGGAAGTCAGAAGCACTTGCATAGGGAGCCCACCAACACATTGTTTAAGCTGGTAGCCAGATGTTGCAGCTGTAAAGTGTTGTTTAACCTGAATATGTTATGTTGTATCCATATGTTCTATTTATCCTTGTAATCAATTATCTGAGTGCAAAATGTATAAGAAACCAGGTCAGCCTATTGAGACAAAACACACCAGGAAATAATACAAGGCCTACATGTAATGCATGTTATTTACACACGTTCACATGTTCATGTACACCTAGAGTTACAATAAGAAAACAGCATAAATATCTCTGCCATATGAAATTTCATCCTGCCAGATGATTCCCTGGTACCCCTTTACAATAAGGCTCCCTTTTCCACTTAAAAATGGCAATAATAATTTTAAAAACGGTTAATTTAACTGTCCATTAATGAGTCAAAGTGTTACAACCTAATGAATAATGTGATTATAAACCATTCATAATCCCATTCATAAGAACAGTCTTATTGTAAAATGGTACTGATTCCTTACACTAAAATAACCCTGTTGTCTTGTTTTTTGCATTATTATTTGTACAAAATCTCTGAGCTATTTTGTAGAAATAAACTAGTGCAAACACTGATGCTCCCCTAACGATGAAAAGTGACCCTTTTCAAGCAAGCAAACATCTATGCATTTATTAGTTATCTAATGAGGACTGTGACAATCTAAGATCCTAGGGCAGGCTAAACCCTGGGGGACTGATATATTCATAACTGTTCATAAATCTAAAATTTGTCTTGAAATTCAAGTAAACTGGAACATAGACAATGGCACTAGCACATGTATGCGATACAATATCCAATGGCTGTCCTCTGCTGCCACCTAGTGTAGACAAGGCAAACTGCATTAAGTCACCCACCTGTTGCTCATGAGCGACGCCAGCACCATCAGACTGTCCTCCATGAGGGAAACCTTCTCCGCTGTGTCCGAACCTTTCAGCAGCAGCTCCCCCCGGCTCTTGAAAGAGGCAAAGACAAACAGATGGCTGCTCCACTCTGCCACCACAGCTCGGAGCTTGGCTTCAATATCTTGCTCCTTCACAGCACTGATGCAGATGTCCTGTCCAGGGTGAAGCAATAGACCGACAGTGTGACCCACAAAGCAGCACCCAGCAAGCAAGAACCTCTAGGAACCTTCTCATAACAACAGTCAACATTATAATCCCACAACAGATTATCATATAATTACAGTTTCTCTCAATTGCCTTGGCACATTTCACAAATGACAATTAACATTTGCAAAACAGCTAATCTAAGATAATCTAAGAAAGTGGCAAATGACTCATTCAAAATTCTGAAGCTCCAGAGCATATGTACACTGACATTCTGGCAACATATCTAAGCGTTTAAGCGTTTTGGTTCTCATGGTTAGAACAATGCTGAGGTCATGTTTCATTTTAGTAGCACTGACTAATTCATTGATAGAATTTTCAGCTTTGGAGACATGAGTTAATTGTTTCTTTTGCAGCTAAACCACAGTGTTGTGCTACACGCATAAACTGATCTGAGAATTGAGTCAAAGCAAGAAAAACTGTAACACACAAACAATAACAATAAATAAAGGAATTTAATAGTACACGGATATACCTGTGTAGCCTAAACAATTAAATTAAATGATAAAAAGCAAGTATATGGATGATGGATGGATAAATGATGGATGGATATTCATTATTCATTCATTAGGAATATACTTATGTACAAGGAATGTTGTATGTGTTAAGTAAATAGTTACATGTGATAAAAAATTTCATACAAATGACTAAATTTTATATTTGTCAGTGAATTCCCAGTGATCATTTAATCACAGACTCCTAGCGTGTTGCTTTGGTGAATCACAATTTTCAGAATAAAACCCAAAATTGATTTCAACAAAAGAGGAGAGTTATGACTGGTGTAATGACAGACAACATTGTTGTGCAATAAGTAGTTACAAGTATATATTCTTTTGAATACAAAAAACGGTGAAAAAGTAATTTATATGCTATGCGGTAGCTCTTCGGGAAACAGGACATATTGCCTAGAGCTCACAATACCTCAATGTCCTCCTTATTCTTCAGGAGAGGAGCCTGCATGATGTTCCTGAGGGTGAAATTCTCTGACTCCACCTCAAATTTGTGTCCCGTGACTTCTGAGAGCCGCTGCCAATGTCTGGGTAACATTGCCTGTAAGAGAGATGCACCAGCCTGGTCACTACCCAGTACCACCAAGTACCACCAGCAAACCCAGCAAGTGTGCAAAATGTGTGCAAATATAAAACTGCGAGAAAACAACATCAGTAATTTTTAGATTGTAGCTCATCTAAATAAGGTTTGCAGTTCACTCTGGCAGATTATAGCCCAGCTGTTACTGACCTTGTTGGCCATCATGTCCAGTAGAGGACAAGTCTCACTGAAGTCATCGATTTTCTTCTTGAGGTCATTAAATGCTTGCCACTCCTTTAGGGCTTTGGGAAGCTTTCGAATTCTTGCAAAACAATGACAAACATAAAACACCCATTTCCAGCAGTCATGAACTGAAACATTGTGATCATTTGCACCCAGTGCATTTTAACCAGCATTTAACCAGAGTTTCCCCTGTTTAATATAATTATACACTATATATAAATATATATATAAATGTAGCTGGATGCATACCGGTTCTGAAAATCTAGCAATTCACTGTTGATCTTCTCTGTATCAAGGTCACTCCACTGTATGTCATAGTAGCCATTGATGCTGTCAATGACTGAGTTATAAAGGTTGTAGAGTTTGGAGAGCAGAGCCAGCTCACGTTTTATTCTCTGAAGTTCGGGATATTCTGTGCGAGATAAACAGGCAAAATACACAAAAAATGATATTTGTTAACAGACTAGATACACTCACTTATACCATATTATTTATACAAGTTATATTAATTCTAGAAGACGGACATTTTTTGTTAGCTAAGACAGGACACAGGGAACATGAATACGTGACGTGACATGGTGTACACTGTACCATCATCGTGATGTCACTGTAACGTTATGACAGAATATTTAAAAATGCATTATGGCTGAATATGAGATAGATGTATGATGTTTTTTTTTATTGGGGGGGGGGGCATCAAGTGCCAAGACCCTCAGCCATGTGTTAGAGGAGAGATCAGGAGTGAAGGTCCAGCTTCCTTTGCAGGGCTGTTTATTAAAAAAATGACCCCTTTCCTCCTTTCGGTTGCCCCCCATGTGCCTATCCAAAGAGGCAGGTTTACCAGAAGCTTCCACTCAGGATCAAGTGTACACAGTCTTTCCTTACTGTGTACTTTATTAAAATAAGAGAAACGCCACCTTGCGTTTCATGAAAATGACAGTGTTTTGTGACCCATGGTCCAGGCTGTATTCCGGCTTGCACTGTATGATTACTGGGGTTCATGGGTACAGAGCTCTGGTGACTCTTGCTCAGCGCAGCACTTCAGCTCTCCAGGCCTGCCTGACAGGTACGGTGTGCTAATAGGGAGTGGTGGGTGGGCCGGTCCATTAGGAGGCCCTGCCTATGATTAGAAGGTTGTCGGACGTCAGAAGATCGCCCCTCCCCACCACCACAGTTGCCCACTTTGACAGGTCTTGCCCCCTGAATCCCACCCACTTCTCCGAGACCCTACCTTTCACGGTGAGTCCGAATAGCTCCTCGCCACCAGAGTAAGTCACGTATTTCCTCCAGAGCTCGTCAAACTGGATCTGAAAGGCCTGCAGCCGGTCGCTAGCTTCACAGGGGGCCAGACCCTCCACCCCTGGGCCACTAGAGGAGATCGGGGAGAGGGTCTCATTAGGGTCACAGTAGAACATTCAGGTTCAGCTGGAACCGCAAGCTGATGGCAGCTAATACTCCGCTATGACTGCATTTTGTGGCGATATTTTTCACAGGCTGAGACCAGCAAACACTTATTTCAGCCACAAAGAGATCGCTGAGAGTAGTAAATGTAGAATGTTTCCATGAGAGATCTGCCAGAAAAAAATTAATCTAGCACAAAAACCTCAAACTTGTGAATCAGTTTTTTTTTTTTTTACAAATAACTACCATCCTCTATGTGAATATTAAGGTTCCATCCTAACAGCTATGACCGAAAAATGCATAATATTTTCTAATGAATTTTAATTAAAGACTTTACAGTAAGACTCATATTAAGATTCATTTTAGAGTAAGGTTTTTATAGACGTAACAATTATTCTGTACGTTTAAGTGGCATCCCAATCCAGGGTTTACCACAGCCTTGTGCCCTATTCTGCCTGAGAGAGGCTCCTGCCCCCTCCGCCCACTTCAATTAAATTGGTAAAAGCCACCTACTCCCAACCAGTCATTCACCCTGACAACTAGCTTTGTACAGCTCCAACAGTATACTTCAGAAGCATGGTGTTTCTCACAAGGACAGTCACCCTGACGAGACAGACGCAGGCCATACCTTGTATCATAACTTGAGTAGAAAGTCTGCACAGAGGTCTGGAAAGCTTCCACACAAGTCAACAAGTCAGCTTTCATCGTGGGCTGAATCCTCACCAGAATATTCTGGGTTTGCCTGACCTGAAAATATGCATATTATTTCTGAGCAGGCAGTGTCATCCGTGCCACCTAACCTTAGACATAGCCACGCATCACCTTACCGGAGGTGGACATTAAAAATGTCAACGCTGCATTTTTCCATAAGATGTCACTGCTCGAGCTGTCGAGTAAGTGAATTTCCAACCAGTTGAGAAAGTTAAATCGCCAATATGATGTTTCTGTCAATGGATACCATGCGAATAACACTTGCCAGATATCATACTGCCAGATTAAGATCCCCGTTTTGTAATTCGACACAGATTGGTCTTTCCATGAGTTAGTACCGATAGATGATCTAATTATCATGTCTTACATATCTACTAATTAGCACATTCTGATTCTGTTGCAGTTTCCTCAACGTCAAATCTTTTTTTTATTTTTATTTTGTGATATCTGATGGTTTATTTTCCACATTATAGTGTTTCCATTGCCGGTTTTTCAGTCTGCATCTTGAAAATGCACAGACCTCAGGTCAATGGAAATGTCACCAAAGACTGCGCCCCACAGTTTAACACACCTATTTTTGTTTTAACCTATTTAATTCCCCTGTAACAGAAGCAGCAGATGTCCAAGGCTTTTTAAATACACTCTGACAGCCCTGCACAAGGAAAGACAGCCTTAGGTAACAGTGCTGGATCAGACCTGTTGTGTATCATCAGATTCCCTCTCCTTCAAGAAATGCCTCAAGACCCATCTGTTTCATGAATACCACTAGCATTCACCCTTCATGTTCCCTCACTTGTATGTCGCTTTGGACAAAAGCATTTACTAAATAAATGCACATAAATGTGCCTATCTTGCATATGCCCACCAGTGCATTGAGGTTTCTCCAGGCGTACGCCAAGCCATCCACTTTTTCCGCATTTCCGTCATTAAAAGAGAGCTCGTGGCGGTTGAGGAGGGCGAAGGACTCCTCCACCGGGCCAATCATCATGTCCATGTGGATCTCCGCCTCCCGCACCTCCCTGAGGATGGCCATGGCTCCCCTGACGTCCTCCAGATCTTCGATGGGGCGTTGGAGCCGTTTACTCATGCTGTCCACGAAAGTGTAGATCTCAGCCATGTCGGCCGAGGCTCGGCGATTCAACGATGCCCCAAACGCCCTCTTCCAGGCTCGACACTCCTGAGTTAGGGACAGTTTGAGCTGCTCTGTGTCAAACAGGACGGAGCCCACGGTGCAGTTCGCTGGCAGATCTTCAATTTGGGCCTCCAGTTTCTTCATGGAGAAAAAAGACCGACTGAAATTAACAATTCAGCGATAGCTGGGGTTATTGTTACAATCTAAGACTAATTTATTTAGAATGCTCCTTTAGCTGAACAAGAAGAACATTGCATTAGCAAGGCAAAGGTTGTAGGTTCAAATCCCAAGCAGTACATATAAACTACAAGCCTTTCCTTAAGTGTAAAATTCTTTTGGTAAATAAATGATATGAAGAATTAACCTTATCCTGTTGGTGACCCCACCCATCAAACCATTTATTCTAGTATCGGTTACAAGGGGCCTGGATGCCAGCACAAGGATGCCAGCCCATTACAGCATGTAGAGACACACTATGGTCAATACAGAAATGCCAATTAGCCTTTGAGTCTCTAGGACAGAGTAGTGAGCGTGTCGAAAGATCATTTCTATTGGCCAAAAACGCTGTCAATAAATGTTATTTCAGAAAGAGACCAGACATTCACCAGTCAGGCAACGACAACAAGTAACAAATATCCATAATTAAATGCCTGCTGTGTTTGTTCATATAGAGGAAGACATGTCCAATGATTGTTTACACATAGCACCATACTGCCACAAAGCGCAAATGAACGTATGTCCATCATTCAACTCACTTTGCCACAATCTATTCCAGGTGTCGCCCCCATAAACCTTTCAACACCCACCAACTTTCTGGCACACCCCCCTTTCAACACACCCAGAAATCTTTTGACACACCCACAAACTTTCTGGCACACCCTCCTTTCAACACACCCAGAAATCTTTTGACACACCCACAAACTTTTTGGCACGCCCCCTTTTAACACACCCCCCTTTCAACAAACCCAGAAATATTTCAACATGCCCAGTACTCCAGCCTGTAGAGAATGGTACTGGCACTGCCTGCATTTGGACTGGGGAAGAAGCCCACAACATGACGGAAATGTGCAAACTCCACACAAACAGAAATGATAGAGATTCACAACCTCAACCCAGGAGACATGAGACATCCGTGCTACCCATTCTCTGTACTTCATATTAGTGTTAGTACTACATAGAGTAACTGAAAGCATGCATCTTCCAACAGCTTCTTTTGGATAGGGTCACGGATAACACTCACAGAGTAGAAAGTTATCTGAGCATTAAATTCTGATAGAGAAGGCTGGCTCTCCAAAAATATTTTCAACTGTTCTTCTGGATCCTATAAGGAAAGAATGATACAAATCAATTTACACGTTGAAAATGAAGACGTAAATCTACCTTTTCATCCATCTCACTAACAAGGCTGTGGAGATCCTGGAGTCTATCCCAGATACCGCAAGGTACAAGGCAGGGGATCAACCCAGACAGGATGCCAGTCCATCAAATAGCATAAATACATATACAGACGGTCCTCTACTTATGAACCTTCAACATACGAAGTATCAGACATATGAATGAAGAGGACTGTAAGTCCAAATTGTGTTAGTTTGGCTCCCATTTCCTGTTCGCAACATCAAAGATTGTTCTGTGTGCCAATTCCACCAAGCATGAATTCTGGCCGCTACTCCGTCAGCGCAGTGTGCGTACTCCCAGCATCCATTAACATTTCGAGTTACAAACGGCCATTCAGAACATATCTCGTTCATAAGTAGAGGAGCATCTGTACAGCCAAAATGACACATACTGGGGCAATTTAAAAATGGCAGTTCATCTAACTGCATGCCTCTGAACCTGCAGGATGGAACTAAAGAACCAGGAGGAACCCAGAGAAAATATGCAAACCCCAAACACAGAGTAAAAGGTGCGATGCGAACCCCGAGCCCAGGAAGTGTGAGGCTGTTGCTTGCTATAGTTAAGAGGTTACGTCATCAACCAGCGACAGTGCACCTGATTCCACAGGGCGGAGAAGTGAGCAAACTCCTCCAGCACGTCAACAGTATCTGTCTTGAGTGACGAGACGATGGAGGCCAGCTGAACCACCACCTTGGAGATGTCCTTGTGCTCACTCAGCTGCCGGTCCAGAGGCTTCAGCAGGATCTGCTTTGTCGGCAGGCTGTCATCACCAGCATCTCTGACAGCGTTTTGCTCGGCCTGGGACAAATTAGGGACGGCAGTGAATTCCCAAGTTGGATCACTCTGTGCTGAGACTCTGTGATAGATGGGGGTCCATATTTAATCAGCATTCCAACAATGCTGAATTGGTACATAATATGCAGAAAGAAAAATAGGTGAGAAGACCTAAACATTAAAATATGGTCATCGACAAAGCAATTAGACTCAATTCTGGAAATGTACAAATTTTGGTTTAAGGTCAAGTAATGTGCCCAGTGTTAATACTTCTTCATATAGTTCTGATTGGGTAAGATGAAGAGAAACTATTATTTAACCTGGTACGTTGGTGCACTTACCTGCAACTGCTTGTGATGGAGATGAGAAAATGTCCATAGTGGAATATCCCTCCCCAAGGACAGCACAGTGTTCACAGTTTTATTAAGCATACTCTGAAATGTATAGAAAAGAACAATATAGATTATCACAAGCTATCCAACTCTTGCATACAACATTATTTCAAGACACTGACTCATTTTATTAAACTTAGGCTTGATAGCTAAGGGCATGTCACTGTTCAATGGACCAGGGGTGATTGTAGGATTTTTTTAAAGGGGAGGGGGGGAGGGCACAAGAGGGGCCATAATCAATCCTCGATTCTTGAAACTTTGGCAAAAAATAAATTAATAACATTTTCAAGAATAAAAACAATCAAGGTTATAATTAGGGGGTCCTTTTATAGTTAGGTATATAATTAGGTTCTTTTATAGGCTTATTTTTTATTTTTATTAATTTAATGATTATACAATATGCTGGCCCATTTCCTACAAAATCAGTTGTCCTCAGATAGGGGATAGTCATTGCAACTTGATTAAATAAACAAAACGTAATAATTGAATTGAATAATATCTTTACCACATGAAAGAGTACATTGTAATATGTATTATAACTACAAACAGTGAGTTTTGAACAATATTTACTATTACTTTGCGGTTCCTCAACATGTGTCCCACATATTCGTCACCACCATTTATAAAAAGCAATAAAATCAGGCAACTACTAGGTCAACTGCATTCCTGAGGACCCCATTTTCAAACCTACTGTATGCTTCAAGATCACTCAAGCTCCTCTAAGTTTGCTATTTTCTCTTAAACTTGTTTATATTTTTGGACACTGCTATTGTCACATCCATAACGTCAATACTGTCTCTTTTATTTAAAAAATTTGATTAGATTATGACATAAATGTATACAAACTGGATTCCAAAAAAGTTGAGACACTATACAAATCGTGAATAAAAACTGAATGCAAAGATGTGGAGGTGCCAACTTCTAATATTTTATTCAGAATAG
>JAODJX010000001.1:27319887-27329973 GCA_026776945.1 Isichthys henryi
CCATTGCTTCCGGGATAGGCTCTGGACCCCCCGCGACCCAGTAGGATAAGCGGTTTGGAAAATGGATGGATGGATTATTATTAGCTGACAGACATGTCATAGTTTCCCATACAGACTGAATTAGGCACAATAAAATGATCTTTAGCAGCACAAAACCATTGAAAGGCTCTTTGTTTTGCAGCCTATCCCCATTATCACCTGGGAGTTGTGAGGACCACCTCTCCATTAGCTCCTTAGCGGAATCTCCAAGCTCCTCTCGCCGTAGCACCCGCCTCCTCACCAATGGCTATTATGTCCTGTCAGACGACAGCATTCTGCCCGAGGACGAGGGAAACATCTCCCCCTCTGCCTCCCAAGCTAACATTTCCTACAAGGAGAACATGGTTCGGTGAGTGTCACCTTGGTACGATACCAGACTTTGGACCACATTTCCCAGTGGTCTTCATTTCTCCCACATTTTCATCATGTCTAACAGATTCACTGGGCAAGGAAAGTTATGGGATGAATTTTGGAAATTGTATTTGTACTCTCTGCAAGTAATAGGTGATGAATGGAGCCAACAAGTAAAATTCCTGTTTTGCTCCCTAGATAAAGTGAACAAACTCGCTCCCACACACAGATCACACATTTCATTACTAATTGCTCAATTTGACCCAAACCTCGGCCCTCCCTGGCAACATGAGCTTGTATTGACGAGTTTTACCTGTTGCTCAATACACTATTATTTGCACCCTAGGATCAATAAAGTATATCTTATCTTACAGTTGTGCAATGACAACAAATATTTTCTTATATAATTTTGTCCTATCCATTTTTCATGACCATTCATGCAATACACCGTTACAGTTAGAGCAAACTGCTCCTTCACCAACTTATCATAATGCAGATGTATCAAATATCCCCAATTCACACAAATCACATGTAGCCTGCAAGCTCTGCTGCTACTGTTGAAGCGGGAAGTTACAGGATGGTCTGTGTTTCATTTTGCACTCCTTGTAGAGTGTTTAATAGACGCAAGAGGAGGTCGTTCAAGTCACTGGCCAGTGTGTTTGACATGAGCCAATCGCATGAGTCTTTGCTGCAGGGGAAGGCGCCTGATAGGATGCCTCAGTCCCCGCTTACTCACACAACATGGATGAAGGGCACTGAAGAGGGAGATGGCGACTTGATTCCAGGTGGGTCGACAGGCATGTGTTCGTGTTATAAACCAGCGGTTCTCAAACTGTGGTACATGCATCACCATGTGAGAAGAATGGTAATTTGTTATAGTTTATTAATCTCCATGGGGAAATTCACAAGCATATATGCAGGTGAGAGCAAGCTTTGGGGTGTGACAAGGAAGGGTCACCCACATCGTGGTGCCTGGGGAGCTGGGGTTATAGGTCTTGGCCAAGAGACCAAGGACCTGTGACTGTTCTGCTGAGGCTGGACTTCAACCTGTAAATTTCTCACCACAGGCACTTAGCCTGCTATGGCTAAGAGCCATATGCTATCCCCAAATTAATATTCACGTCACTGTAATTATTTCACCCTCGTGGTATTTCGCTGCTTTAGTTAGATCCAAAGTGGTACCTCGTCCAAAAAGTTTGAGAACCACTGTTGTAAACCACTGCTTTTGGGTATTTGGTGCTTTTCCTATTCTTTACTACTTGTATTACTTTTAAGGCTCAAAATATTGCCTTAATATCTTTTTTCATAGAAAATTGGAAACATTATGCTTCAGCAGGAATACATTAAATAGATTTTTAAGTTTTTCCAAATGTTATAGGAATATATCTTGCATCACCTCAGTAACTGTAGAAAGGAGAGTGAACAGTGAACCAGCATCTATGTATCATCCAGGTCATGGCGCAATTCCAACACACCCAGAGAAAACTACTCCACAAACTCACCAACAGGGGGGGCTACATGATTTGCCCCTGGACACCGAGGCCTGCTTTTCTCAGGAGCAGTTCAGTCATTCCCTGAGCGGGTTTCTGGACATCGCACCTCAATCGCCATTCACTGCTGCGAAGCTCCGTCATATAAAACGGCTGACAGGTGAAATGTCGCCCTAACAAACACAACTTGCATGCTCCTTCATTTTCTACTATACTGTAAGATTCAAAATATTTAAATTGTAAAAAAAAAATAAAAGTATTCCCATAACAGTATGAACACTTCCTGATATTTTATAATCCTTATTTAAAAATCCTCATCCATATTATGAATTGGTAATGCTGCATAATGTACAATTCATTTGTTTATACGGAAGTAAATGCAGTTACAGTGTAGTAAAATTCTCCCTGCTTTTCAGGCTCTAAGACTCAGAAAGTTCTTTTCTTCATGGTCATTCTGTTGGTCTGTCTTCTTACAGCAGTGTTCTCATGGTAAGACTCCCTGAAATCTCACATACTTAGTCTGGCTGATAACCAGCCAGTGACTTCATGATCTAATTGAGCTAAACTTGCCAACAGCCCTTACAGCTGTGACTCTGTTGGCTTAATATTGTAAAGCTTCTACACATTTAAGTCACATGAAATAGTGAACTATGCACCCTAATGTTAACATTGTGTTCACCAAGTTCTCCTGGAAATGAACTGGTATCTCATTTTGACACAGTTATTTTTCATTATGTACGTCATTCACCTTACAGGTGGATCCTGGGGGGTCTGCTTTTCGCTTGTGTTACCTTTACCGTGATATTGGCTTCCTATTGTAAGTTCTTTTTCTTAAAATAGAACTAATGACCACAAAATGTTTAAGTTTTTTTTTCTTCTAATTCTCCATTTCAAATGATAATTTCTCACAGTACTTACAAATACATCACTTCAGACCACAAGACTGCATTAAACAGCGGTGAGTGTGTCTTCTTCATGTTTTAATAATAATAGCCCCTTAAAATAAAATTTTGCTTAAAAATGCTCTCATAGTTCTCTTCTAATAAACATTTACTAATTAATTTTCACTGTTGCATTACAGGGAATCACCCCCAACCAGGAATAGCAGATTGAAGGGCAAAAGAAGATATATACTAATTATGATCATGCATACACACTTATGTCTGTCATACGTTTTACAAAACATACATTTTATTATGTACAATGCGATAAAACAGCCAAATATTTTGATGTACAGTTAGTTTTGGAAAGTATGGGAACGATCAATTTTGCCTGACGGCGCACATACATTATTTAAGTAAACAAATAGCTACTTTTTAACCGGTGTTAAAGCTATAATTGATTGTGATGACATGGGGGGTTTTGTGACTCTGCTGGTACCTCTGGAGTCCTCCACGTGTTTCTCCTCTTGTCATATGGTTTTCCTCCCTCGCATCCCATTTAGGGTGTAGCCCAACCCCATGCATCATGCTGCCAACTCCCCCCTACCCCCCGACGGATATACACATTATGCAGGGATTGAAATAGTGATCAAAATAATCAATTGCTATTTTGAATAAGTTATGTGCTGTTGAGTTTGCGTATGTCACCAGCTAGTTGTGCCATGAGGATTGCCGCTGGTATATCATTTTCTCACTGAACATTAATGAAGTGTTTCTTTTTCGCAAATGACAAAGCTGTTATGGGACTTGCACGAAGGCACACATCTTGAAAGAATGTAGAAGAGTTATTTTACGTACAGACGCTCGTCTATTTACGAATGAGATACGTTCCAAACGGTCGTTCGTGACTTGGAATGTTTGTAAGTCGTTATTCATCGTCATTTTAAGAGTATACGCAAATACAAAGAACTAGGATGCTGGGAGTACGCACGCTACGCTGCTGCGCGGCGGGAGTAGCAGTTAGAAGATGTACTTGGCGGAACTGGTGCGCAGAAAAAAAATTGATGTTGTGGACAGGAAACGGGGGCACAATGAACACAATTTGGACTTACAGTCCTCTGCGTTCGTATGTCTGAAAGTTTGTAAGGTGAAAGTTTGTAAGTAGAGGAGCGTCTGTATTTGGTTAATCCCCTAGTAACTGAAAACTAGAAAACTTTCTATGCAGCAGTATACCAGCAAAAATTAGCCGCTACAGGGATAACTTTGTGTTAGCTTTGACGCACACTTTTTTTATATATATATATATATATTTGACTTTTTTTTTTATCTTTGTGACCAATAATTAAGGCACTTTAAAATAATTTATTAATGAATTCACTCCCTGGGTCATTTGCATATTAAAATTGTTCACTTGTATGAACCGTATTTAACGACTTACAGACGTGGCACCATAACATTAATAAAAACAAACACAAAACCACTTTGGTAGCTGCAATTAACATACAGGTAAGCATATATCTGCACCATGTTTTCATATACTGTGTTGCATTCACATGTGGCATCATGTTTGTCTTGTATTAGTAGCCTCCCATGTTGTGGTCAGTTTATTTCATGTTATATTGGCAGTGCGGGGATCTGTTGATGCATAACACCCCAAATGTGAGGTACAGTATTGTACTGTGACAGTTAGTTGCATCCATATACCATATTTCCTCTTTGAGGCACAAGGTCTTACATTGATTAATTTTGAATTGAAGGTCTTACATTGATTAATTTAGCTGATAATTGTGCAAAGAAAAACACAAGTGAGGAAAGGTTGGGGGTAGCTAGTAACCTGGGGAGTTGAGGGCCTTGCTCAGGGTTGTGACAGCGAGATGTTTACTCTGCCAGCCATACAACACGAACCCACAACCTTCCGGACATGAATTCATAACAAATAATGGATAATAATAAGTAATACTGGATAGGAGATCTGTCTGAATTCAGCCTTATTGCCAAGTTATCTGAAATGATATTCCAAATACTGTCAAGATAAAAAAAAAAACATTAGAAATTCATTTTGCCATCTACCAAGCTAAAATATGCAAATAAATTCTGCTGGCTGACTAATAAGAATATATCCTTGGCTAAAATGTCTCTTATTTCACCATCCAATGAGGCTATGTATTGAACTCACACACACTGTATATATATGCATTGTATGCTGCTTCAAGTTCTACTCGGAAGATCTGACTAGAGAGTTGGAAAATTGTGACATGACGCCTGTTCAGGTGGTTCAGGTCTGAGCAAAATGGAGGAGATAAGAAAGCAACTTTTTCTTTTGCTGTATTTTTCGTTGCTCCATCACCAAAATGTATTTTTAACATTAATTGAACTTTTCGTAGTCCCTTTTTCAAACAGCAGGTAGTTCACAGGCTACATATATCAAATATTGAGACAAAAACACATTTTTTTATGCTACACCATTTAATAACAATCTCCTCAACATTCAAAACATTTCAGTTTTGCAATGACAAGCTGCATAAAATTTACTACTTTCAAAATAATTTGCCTTTCACAGTAGAGCTATCCATTGTCTTAGCCATGATCGCTGCATTCAGCCCCCAACTCAGGAGCTCTGGGCTTTAAGAAAATGCAGAGTTTCCCACTGGTAAATAGTGCTGATACCTAGTGTTTGCCGGTGCATATATAAATCACCAATACACCAAGCATTTATAAATACTGTTGAAAATAAGTATTACAGGCTTTGGAGTGGCTCCACCAGCATCAGGACGCAAAAACCACCAACTGCAGAGGGCCCCTTGTTAGGTGTCTGCCAGTTTGGGGAGGCCAATGTATTGTTTTTCTAATTTTCTGGCACAGCATTGTGGGACATGTACTTTTGTGTCTGTGATAGACAGCATGTTAGTGGACAGGCATGGCTAGTTTCAGGTGGCATGGTGGTGCAGTGGCTAGCACTGCTGCCTCAAACTTCTAGGACCAGCGTTCAAGTATCAGCTCAGGGTTTACATGTGTGGAGTTGGCATTGTGTGGAGCTCCCTATGCCTTTATGGGGTTTCCCCCCCACAGTCAAAAAACCATGCTAAGTTGAACTGCTGCCTTTCTTTGTAAATAACTTTACCTATTCCGTGTCATTTGTCATAATACAAAATATATATATATATAATTTTTATTTATTTATTTTTTTAAATGTGCATGCACTTTTGAAATAGGTTGGCACCCCATCTTGGGCTAATGTCTGCATTGCGCCCACGGCTTCTGTGATCAGGTATGGAAGATGGATGGATGAATGGATGGATGGATGGTATGTTATTTTATCAAACTTGATAAAATGACATGAAAACATGTGCAGTGCCCTCACAAGTGCAATGTGTTACCTAACAGCTGTAAGCATTAAACAAACATGTCCTGTATCTCATTTTGTTCAGGGCGTTCCTGCACGCACGAAAGAAGCCTCCTCTCGTTAATCTATATTTTCATTCAGTTTTTTTAACAGAATATTAGAAAACACAGAAAGTAAATGTCAGGACTCTGTGGCCATGATCTGAAGGTTTCTGGATCTAATCCCATAATCAGCAGAGTGATATCATTGTTTGGGCCCTTGAGCAACTTCCAATGGCTATAGGGACAGTCTGACCTTGCTCTCTGATCCTCACTTTTATGTTTTGAACAAAAGCATCTGCAAAATAAATGTAAAGGTTTCTGTATCTAAACAAACAACATAATAGCATCTAATAGCCCATTTGTGACCCTCTATTGTATAAGCGGTTGTAAGATGGAACTTCTAGAATTTCAGCCAATCACGATTAATAAAAGACCATCAATTGAAAATTTGGTGAAATTATTAAAATAAGTCCAGGTGCCAGAGGATCCTCTTACTTACCCATGATACTAATGTGTTCCACTTGGTAGAATGATTTTGTTACACTATCAATTCTCCTAGCATAAAAAACTGTGCCATCCTTGGCAAGCCTTCCTTTAAAATTCCTTCATTTACAGTTTCTTTATGCTTCCAGAAGAGGGCACTGAAAGACACAGAATTCTCTTTCTGGAATCTGCTGGAAAAGCCTGAGCGTACAGGATATTGAATCCTCATTTGCTAAAGAACAAATGTCTTCAGTAATTATCACCTCCAGTGACTATCGATAGTCTTATGAGAATGCTGGCACCTCTCAGGTTTTTTAGGCTTGTCTTCAAAGCTTAAGCAGTGCAGCTTTGGCAGTGCAAAGGAGGCAAAGCCTTAGCCTCAGCGCACAACTGGAATGCAGTGACACACGACTGCCATTTTGCTTTAGGGTTGAATATGAATGCCCTGTTCACTAAATGTTCACATTTAACCAGCAATTAAACAACATGAAAGTTGTATTAGGCTTTGATTAAAAACATACTGGAGGTAAATAGTACATAACGTTTGGCATATGGTTATGTGTGCAAAGTCCTACCTGTGATTATGCTATTTGTTATTAAAACAGAGCATATCGGTGTAAAAGATGTAGGCACTACAGGGGACTGGCAGCACTCCTGAATGTAATTCCCTTCTAATCCGAAAGCCTGAGATCAAACAACACTGCCAGACACGAAAATGTAAGACAAAGCAGTAAGATCATGTCTCAGGGGTGTCTAGACCAGTGGTTCTCAACCTTTTTTGCACTGCGACCTACTTTTTACCATGCCAGCTTAGTCTCGACACTATATCAGGTATAGGTTTAAATTAACGCTATGATCAAGCACAGTGAACACTGCAATTTACACCAATCAATGCCTATCGCACAAATCTGATTGGATGTGCCAGTGACTTTTAAATTAAGCATCTGTGGTTTAATTTTTTTGGATTGTTTGTGTTCACTAATTTTGTGCTAAGCAGTTGCAGACCCAAGACCCATTTATATAGGTTAATTATAAGATTGGGGCTGGGAAATCTGGTCGTAGATCAGTATAGGAGCGTGCTGGTTTTAAAACGCTTACATTTACAACTCTGCCTCACGACCCTTTCAGAACTTGGGTTGCGACCCATGGGTTGAGAATCGCTGGTCTAGACCACTGACCCAGAAATGGTCCTCACCTTGAAACTCCATGTGCTGTAAACGGTCACCACAAATACAGAAAATAGAAAACTAGGCAATACGTTTGTGCATCATAGGTCGCTGCAGTCTGGTGGTCAGAGGAACGATTTAATTTAATTACCCAGCTAATTTTAATACTGCAAATGACAGTAATGCTAATATTCACAAAAGTTTTCATTATCGCTTGCAATTTGATTGCAACTTACCACTTTTGAAAAAAATTGGGATGTGCTCAAAACAGTGTTTACAATGTATAAAAGAAAAATGTATATAAATAATCAACTGTTCCTTTACAAAACGGCGAATGAGCTTGGAGCTCCTGTAACACCCTCAGCTGTCTTGTCTGGTCTGCATATGATAGGAAACAAACACAGTGTAATGTTTCACACAGAAACCAGAAAACCCACTTGATTCGATGAGATTGTCGTAGGTTTCTCCCTGGTGTTTAAACAATGCAGAAGGGCAGTAATTCTGTCCAGAAAGGGTGATATTGAGCTGGGTTTAACACTATCGTTCATGTTCTGAGACAAAGAATAAACACAAGACATTTTTTACAGAAAGCTCTTGATATGAACGCTACCTGTCTGGAGTATGAGTTATCAAGGATGAATATAATAACAGGTTTAGCTTTTAATTTTATTTTTTCAATAAAAATTATTTCACTGAACATGCCTCAATTCAGTCTTTGCAGGTTTCAGAGTTCATTGACTAATGTTATACTTAAAAAAAAAAAACCTGCAATCTAAAAAATTTGTTAATATCTGAAGAATAGACACATGATGTAAATACAACAAACATGCGTCAAATTTATCATCACACGCAAATAATACAGATACTCATTCTTGAAGGGGTGGTTCATTAGGTTTCTGTGCCTGTGATCGGAAGGTTTCTGTTTCAGATCCCAAGATTCAATTGCACATCACTTTGGACGAAAGCATCTTCCAAATAGTGGAATCATTCGTTTAATTATTCATATAGCTGTTTGTTGTTGTGCAGTGCCTGTTTTAGTTTTTTCCTATACTTTCTTTCCATATATTCTCAAGAAGATTTAACCTGTTTGATGAATGATGGAGAATGATCCCACAGCTGGGAAAACGTTAAAATTTTAAGCCTGGGAACTTTCGGCTTAGTTGCCGGCAGCTACTTGCAGATTCCTGAAGGGACCTGGGCTATAGCTTTCTCCCCTCATGCATATTAATTTGAGCAGTAGCGCATTTCCATGTCATTTTCACTGAGCCAGCATAAATGTGCGTGACCAATGGGGAAATCCGGAGGTAGCTTTTGGAGGGAAAACTATGTGACCCTAAAGCTTCGGCAGAGTCGTGCTTTTGAATAGTCAGCAGGCTCCGTGAATATCTCTTCACTTACCAACACTGTGCTCCGCTGTCATCTCCAAGGCTGAGAAATGACTTTACAGTCCTTTCCAATCTTGGTTCCCTAAACCAATTTGGTCCATTGATGTCTGTTGTTGGGCTGGTTTCCAAGACAGTCTCTCTGTCTTCTACTCTGTTGAATATGCTATGGACTTGGCGTCAGTTCCTGGTGTTAAATGGACATAGAACAAGAAAACGTATTAAAATAAGTCCAAGTGCCAGAGGATCCTCTTACTTACCCCTGATACTAATGTGTACCACTTTGTAAAATGATTTTGTTACACTATCAATTCTCCTAGCATATTCAGCTTGCTACATGTTGATCATTAATCTTTATTAAAATAAAGATTGTGCTATATATCTTAACTGCAGTATGAGAATGAAACATGTATATCACATAATTATTATCATTATTATTGCATTCAGCTCATCAGTTAGCTGTTTTAGAGGGGAAATCAGATGGGCATTAATATAATTATTACTGCCCCTGTCACTTATTACCTGCAGTCTGCATTAGCTGTATTCTTACTGAACTTTTCCGAACTAGTTAATAAGTATTTTAATAAATAAATATTTCAAATATTTTAATAAATATATTAAGTCAAGGTAAAAAGCTACTTTGCAAAACATATTTATTGCATTAGCAAGCAGCCTATTTGTGTCCTAAATGAATCATAATCGCAAGGGGGCTGATCATTTACTGGAACCCCCACATTTCTTCTTACCTGTATAGGGAACAAGATGGGTCAAAAACAATGAATCCCCATCCTTCCATCCATCCATCCATTTTCCAAACCGCTTATCCTACTGGATCGCGGGGGGTTCGGAGCCTATCCCGGAAGCAATGGGCACGAGGCAGGGAACAACCCAGGATGGGGGGCCAGCCCAT
>JAODJX010000001.1:27353583-27368022 GCA_026776945.1 Isichthys henryi
CACGACGACATGGGGAGAACATGCAAACTCCGCACACATGTGACCCAGGTGGAGACTCGAACCCGGGTCCCAGAGGTATGAGGCAACAGTGCTAACCACTGCACCACCATGCCGATGGGCGGTCTTATTATTTGTAAAAGATATAAAACGTGACATATTATGTTTTTCTCATATTCATTTTATATTTGTCGGAGTAACAACACAAAGAGAATGACAAGCCAATTCAGGCGAAAACAGTGCATTTTACTTTTAATGTCAAATAAAACACGGGGTTGCAAACTGCAGCTGGCTGGAGTGAGATATTCAATTTCAATGTCTGCACATGTAACAGTTCTTACCTTGTACATGTTATGTTCTTACTTTGTAAATAGTCTGCTTTTATATTTAACCGGGTAAATACACTTTTGACATAGCTAATTTTAGGATTATAATGTAATAATATTAATTTGCCGTTAGATTTTCTTCGTGACTCCAAAAGTGTGAGTCATGCCAGACGCTTGAGATTTGGCAACTCTGAAAACGTACATTTTTTGTTTTACCTGAGTTGATTTATCTAACAATTAACAGTTACATACTTTATACAGTTGTTTAAAAGGACTTACCCACGATACAACCACACTACACCTACCCCTGGACTTACCCACGATACAATCACACCACACCTACCTCTGGACTTACCCACGATACAACTACACCACTCCTACCCCTGGACTTACCCACGATACAATCACACCACACCTACCCCTAGACTTACTCTCGATACATTATCACCGAATTAGTGTTAGCTCTGGGACCCCATTCCACTTCTTTATTTGCCCATTGTTAAGCACTGTTTCCTCGTAAATGTCAGCCTCTCCTAGCTGATTCTCATGAAAGATCCATTGTGCATGTTTATTCTGACATTCCATCACAACTCAGTGCACAAGGCGCTGTGTTAATGACTGATGATCCTGCAACTTGACGTACGGATAAACACCAATGGGTAGAAGTAAAGAATTTTGGGCTGTCCTACACAACCAGTCATACCCAGTTCTCCAGCTCCTGGCCAAATGCCACACACAGCAACATGAAAACATAAAAGCTACTGAAAGCTGGAAAATTCTGCCTTTCACACTTTTCCTTTAAGAAATCTTCACAGTGCTTGACTGCCAGTACTACTCGTCATTTTAGCAATAAGATTCATGCGAACAGAAGAGCCACATCTCACATCAAAGTGCTTTGCCTTCTGTGAAGAAGCACAACACTGACAGGCTTCTAATGAGGGAGTTCAAATCTGGAGTAAACATCCCTTATAATAATATCATCGTTAGCAACGGAGGAGGGAACTGAAGACTTGGCTGATGCAAAAAAGACACAAATTTTGACCTTTTACGTTAAAGTAATAATATTTTATGCTATTTTACACATCTAGATATTTTGCTGAAACACTGAGGTGTGAGAATTGATTGACACCTCACATAAAGGCCATTTTGACAATGTAAAACTTTATTATGCAGCACAATGTCGTCGAGGGTGCGATGTAGGTTGTGGTTTGGCAATCCAGTGGTTCACTGCACTTCCAGCTTTGGTTTCACTCACTGCACCTGGCCTGGGTGTGTCTAAGTCTCTCAAACAAGGGCAGAATGATAATTAATGCCTGCTTACGGCTGGATAGGATTATTTTTATAAATTAAACATAGAAACAATTCTTAAAAAGTGCTCTTTAATTACATACATTCATTTTCTACATAGTTACCAGAGAACTGCATACACTTTTGCCATCGATTAACAAGTTTTGGGAAGCTGTCACATTACGTTGCTCTCAACATCTTCATTAGATACATAGCCATGTCCATGAAGGTATTCTTTTGTTATCATTTTTGCTGTTTTTTTCATTCTCATTAGCTGGTGTCAGGTTTCCAAGGCTAAGGGATCTGTGCAGGCAGTCGGATGGTTGCTGGTTCAAATTCTATGAATAGCAGTGATTCTACTTTGTTTGGCCCTTAACCTTCAATTGCTTCATTCTGGGTATGACGTTAATCTACATCCAGCCCTGCAAGCAGGTCCTCCAACTTACAGGGAAAATCCGGGGGTTGGTAGCAGGATTGGCACTGCAGCCACTGGAAAAAACTTCATACTGTTACATTCCATTTGAACTAGTGTGGTGCTGGGCTCAGATTCTCATTGCTGAGGTGGTTTGTCGTGTGGCAAAACTGCATCAGAGTACACTGCTTATCTCCGCTCTCTCCGTTAGCATCCACAAACGCTTCTCCTCTCCTCATTGTCTATAATTGCTCTTCCATCAGGCTTCCTGCTTCATTTCTGCACTGCTAGGGTTCCAATTGCTCTGATGCTTTGCCAAAAAAAAGTTCAAATTATTACTCTAAACGTCTTTTCAACATTTCCCTTTAATTACTTTGCTGTAATAACCTGGCGTGTATCCTTGTCTATTTTGGTGACCAAAAAGTGGATTCCTCTGCAAGTGCATGGTGCAGTGTTTCCCCTTCAAATTAAAAGCCCAACAAGCAAAATATACTTATTTAGGTACTGTAGATATATGTTAAAAAAATCAATACAAAGAGTTTTGTAAATATACATTTATTTAGCTAAAATTGCTTCTATTCCACCGCGACCCAGTAGGATAAGCGGTTTGGAAAATGGATGTTTTTATTTTTAGAGTTTCACTTTTCTTTTCATTGTATTGGATGTAGTGTTTGAGGAAGCGGAGGGCAGGCAGCTCTAAGCCAGAGATCTCAGAGCTGAACTCCAGCACAAATTAAGCACTGGGTTCCTGACTCGCTGTGACCTTGCGCTGATAATCGGTCATGAAAGATGTATGGCACATTGCAGAAATACGCCTGGTACAGAAATAACCTCCCATAAAAATGGAGGGGATCTTTATCGTCTCTCACTCACCAGCATGAATACAACCACATTTTAACATGAATTTGAATTCAGCAGATGATCTTTGGGAAATGCAGATGACCTACACACTGGCATGTCCTCCTCATATCTGTGGAAGAACATTCGATTAGCTTAAGCTGGCTTAATTAATCCTCTTCTTCTCTCTGTGGTGCTTACTTCAATCAGTTTTTGTGCCCAATTCATCATACGAGAACATTGGGTCTTGTTCATATTGTCATATGTGGCAGAAAGCATGTATATTTAGTAGTGAACTGCAGTCAGTATAGCAGCGAAATTATGATGCTAAATTGCTCCTCTAGTAGAGAAAACGCCTGTCTATTTACGATGAGGCTGACAGTCGTACAACACACTTCAAGACACATCAAAAGATATCTTGCCTTCAGTGATTGAGGTCTTTGACTAACCATCAGTTATTTTCCATAAAACATTACAGTACTGAAGTGCTTCTAAAACATCTCGTAGTAATCATGCCGTATCTTTAAATGAGGGTGGGGTGTTTTTCATTAGCATGGGTCCTCTGGGAGATGTCGGAGTTCACGGTGATTCTGAAGGAGTGAAGACTGTGACAATTCAGCCTGCCAAGACACGATGACCCAAATCTTCTTTTTTTGGAGTGGGGGGTGGTTATATCCTGGGACATATTCCATCTGAAGGAGTCATTGGTGAAAGCATCACACTCCTATATCCAGAGGCTGCCAGAAACCACTTCCTATTTACCAAGAGGGAGACATTGTAGTTTCACTCCAGCATGACAAAAAAAAAAACACCTACTCAATACTACAGTGCATAAGCAATTAATATATTGTTTCTCTTTAAAAAGCAAAATATGACTGTTTTAACCCTGCATATATTTTTATTTGTTCCACATGTAAAAGATTTACTACTTATTTTTTTTTCCCCACCAGAAAACCCTTCCAAATTATGGAAAGCTTAATCTGCCCCCTGTCAACTTTGACACTGAGGTCCATCCATCCATCCATCCATCCATATTCCACACCACTTTCTATTTCATCTAGGATATGGGATTTACCTAAGGCAGCATTTCTTAGGCCAGTATTTGGGGATCCCCAGGATGTCCACATTTTAGCTCCAACGCCACCTCCGAACACACCTGCTCATTATGTTCTTAATTATTTGGTTTGTTCTTTATTTTTTGGTTCAGGTGTACTGGGAGCTGGGAGTGAGCAAAAATGTGGACTGATTGGGGGTCGCCCCGGGACTAGGTTGAGAAACGCTGCTCTAAGGTAATCGATGGTGGGCTGTTGTCCACTGTGCCAAAAAAGATGTTAGGCGCACAGAAAAATCTGACAAAAATAGCATAACAACATCACAGCGCATTTATCACTAAATAAATGGATCACCTTTTTCCAGCTCATCAGCCAGAAGGATAGTGTGTGTGGGAGAATGGGCAGCTGGGTCTGAGGCGTTAGAGAGAAAGAAAGGAGATGTGACCTGAGATTAAGCCGAAAATCTCCAGCTACGATTGTTCCAGAGACTCGCTCTGAAGAGGTCTCAGGATATGCTTACTTAGGTTTCCCTGATGTGGCTAACAATGCTAACAGCCAATGATGACTATGATGTAATGCTCAGATAGCTATAGAATGTAGCACCACTTAAAATATTCATTTATTCAAATGCATTCAGTCTTCCCTCAGATTTCATAATACTTTTACTGATTTAAAAAAATTGCTAAAGTATAAATGTAGAACTTCATATGTCTGGGTGTAAAATTCAGTGCTTAATCAAATATCTCAGCACTTGCTCATTTATCATGTGTTCATCCTTCACGAAGGATAAACCCCTTTGTGTGGCATTCATAAGATTTTTATTGTATAGACGTGGAACAGTAACGTAACACATTTTGTAGACCGGCCAAAGCATGTTAATGTGTTTCTTGCAAAATGCTATTCAAGGTCTGCATATATCTGTATGGTGTATCCAGTCTCTCTTTTTACTGGGCGAAATTACTGTAACCAACTTTAGCGTAAGTTCATTGGGTGTCAGAGTTCAACAATGGTGTCCTAACCGTGGTCCTATTCTTGATTTTCATGGATAGGATGTCAATGTACAGCAAAGTTATGAAGAGGGTCTGGAACCCTCTGTCATTGAGCTGTGATTTTTTGGCATTTACTGGAACAGGTACAGAAGATGGAAAAGTGGAAAGATAGACTGCTCAGAAGATGAGAAAGAGTATTGAATTCAGAGTTTGTTCTGACTTAACACACATACTGTGAAAAAAAAATGAAGAAGACAATCTAGTTTTTGACTGGCCCACTTGTGAACGAAAAAGGACTAGTGACACTGACCACAGGGTTTATATAAAGCCTAAAATGGCCACATCCACGCTGTATTCAAAGCATAAATACATATGCACATATATAATCCATCTATTTTCTATACCAGTTTGTCCTACGCAGGGTCACAGGGATCCGGAGCCTATCCTGGAAGCTATGGGCACAAGACAGAGAATAGCCCAGGATGGGGCACCAACCCTTTGCATGGCACACGCACCATTCAAATCTATGGACAATTTCCATCCATCCATTTTCTGAAACCACTTGTCCTATTCAGGGTCATGGAGGGGTCCGGAACCTATCCCAGAGGCTACAGCCGCAAGGCAAGAGACAACCTAAGATGGTGCACTAACCCATCTCAGGGAACACTCACACTCCATTCACTCACACATTACACACCTATGGGCAATCTGGTAACTCCAATAAACCGTAGCATGTTGGTTTATTTTTAGAATCTTTATTTTTAGTTTTGTTCTTAGAACCTGGAGGAAGCCCCGTGAAGACATGAGAACCTGAAAACTCCACACATGTAGAGCCAGAGGAGTGAGGCACCAATAAAACAGTGCACCAGCATACCGCCTTATACACGTACATACATACACAAAATCACAGTATCAAAAATTTGTATCCAAGGTCTATGCACGGTCTATACACGACAAGCCATTTTTAAATGCATGGCTGCAGTGGTGACGGTTTGGCAGACTTGAAGTATTCACTTGTGCAATATTGCACTGATACAAGCATTCTGTGATGACATTCATCTGATGACATGACAGTGCATCGTTTTGTTGGTATTTATTTACTTACGAGGGTAAAACAAGTTACGCACTTAAATATCTCTATGGCTAATGCTGTAAACCTCGGTTACCTTTGGTTCAAACTATACAGTCATTGAAATAAACAAAAGCGACCTTCTGATACAGGCCCATGCAGAAGCACCTCCATACATGGCTGAAGCGAGGAGTTACAAACCCGGCAAATATTAGCTATTCTAATTATTTGCAAATATTTTCAAGTTCATAGAGGTAATTAAGCATGCAGTTTGCAGTTATTATTTGGATGAAAGAGTCAACAGGCTGTTCAGTGTGATTTACAACAGACATTTTAACCTGCTGAACGAAGATAATAGAATAAATCTTAATTATGTTTTTAATTCTGATGTCTCTTATTGAATTTGATATGCCATGCAATAACTATCAGCTTAATGGTAAGTTATGGTTGGGCTCAATCAGTAGCATTGCTGTCTTACACCTCTTGGGGTTGGGGGATTGGTGTGTGTGTGTGTGGTGTTCACATGTTCTCCCTATATTCCATGAGGTTTTCTCTGGATTCTCAGGTTTCCTTTCACAGACTGAACACATGCAGATATGTCTAACTGGTATCTTTAAGTTACCCACAGTGTTTGCTTACAGTGCATGTACCCAGTGATGTATTGCCACCCCACACAGTGTGCACCCCAGCGCTGTACTGCCTGGGATAGGCTCCAGGTGACCCAGACCAGGTGGTGAGAACATGGATGGATGACTCTGGATGTAGCTCTACACGCAATGTGAAATGGTGGAAAGTGAGACCAACCGATTCTGCGTTAGAGAAATCCAAGCCGAACCTCTCCGCAGTTACCGTTTTTAGCTTCTCGTCACTTAATTAATTCCATTGCAGTAACTGACCTGAAAATGTTTAGCACCCTTCCTTGATAGAAATCACTTAATTTGACTTACAGTTTACAACTATACATGCTTATACTACTTTACAGGCATGCGTTCTACTAAAAAATGACACGTGTTAATTACCAAAATCAATGTATCACAGATACAGTGAAATAACGGTTACAAAAAGGTGCAAGCGAAATATGTATTGGTTTTTCAAACGCGGTTACAGAAATACTTTTAATCATTAAATAATAAATGGCCTTCTCAAAAACATTATTTCCTGCACTGTGTCGTGTTATATAGTAGATGTTTTATGCGCTAGTTCTGTATCAGCGGCCATGTCAAGAAAAATGCATCCCCATCTTTATTATATGAAAAAAATGCATTCCTAGTCATTGGAACAAAAGGCACAAATCCTTAAAAAGCTAAGTTGTTAATCGGATATTCATGTCGCGTTTTATCTTTCAGACAGTCCTTAAGGACGCTGCATTCGTACAGCGCTTTAAAAAGACCGGCTAAAACATAAATCAACGCATGGTTGCATCTCGCCAAAATCAAGGGCAGTGAAGCGCCCTCTTGGTCCCGGCCATATATGCGCCGATGAGTGGGATGCGCGCTCCTTTCCGTGCGGCGGTGGGAGATGCGAGGAGCGCTGCTCACTGCACTGCCTTGGTAGCACCGGCGAGCGCATACAGCACCTAACAAACCGCTATTCAAGCAGATCGCGCTTCATCTCGTTTGCCGAAGAACGGTGAGTCTCTAGCTATTTTTTACTAATATGTTATTTCATTATTTTTGCTCAAAATCAGCTAATTTCTTAATTATGGTCTCTTAGACTTTCCAATATAACCCTATTTGGTATAGACGGCTGTAACAAAAAAAAAATGGCATAAATTAGGTGTATTTGCATACAGGTGTATAGGTAGAATTATATTATATAAAGAGAACTATGCTTGTATATATTTGTATTTATTTAATTAAATGGAATTCAGAATGGTGATAGTTATCACAGCCTTACATGCAGATATCAAATTGATACGGACGCACAATCAAAAAGCTCAACTTCCGTCCAGAAATGCAAGACTTTAATTCGTGTAATACATCGAAATATCTGGTTTAGATGACTGTGGATAGAGAAAATATTCAGATTCAGAGATAACTGCACAGCTCTCCTTCAGGCGAAGCGCTGAACTATTATTAACGATATTCTGAGAGAAAAATGGATAGATGTTATAAAGCTGAAATTCGACATTGTGTATGTGTAAAAATCAATTAATGTTTCAGGTCTGATTTTTTGGGGATATCGAGCAAACATTAATATTGGACATAGTAATTTGTATTTTTTTTCCCTTAATGATTACTCTCGAATCTCCTCCCAAATTTATCCATGGTAATAATTCTTAAACTTTACAGGAAACGCAAATGACAAAACGGTACCATTGTTTGAAATCTATAATGTAGACATTATGCTGTCCATGTGCATCAAGCGGTCGAGAGGAAGCATGATTCATTTTAAAACAGGTATTATATAACGTGGAGATTGTAAGTGCCTTTCCATTTGTTTATTGTCGTTATTATTTTTAAATATCTTAATTAAAATATAACGTTTAATACGGGAGCGGTGAAAAGCGCTCACACCTGGCACTCGTCCTGTTATTACACATCCATCCATCCACCCACTGCACGTCCGCACCGGCAATGAATGGGGCTCGCCAGCGTGCCGGAGCCTTTGTTCGGCCACTGCACATGCGCAGTCGGAGAAGGGTGTGGGAGAGTCATGTATTTCATTACATTACGGACGGAGGCAACGGGTACTCTATTGTCCCTTGATCATTCGATAAGAAAGCCAATTTTAAGCAGTCAGCGCTGTCATTAAGCAATGCATACGCTACATGTTAAGTACGCCTGATGCATCGTCTAAAAACCCGGATTTTTGTAAACGCATCATGGTAAAATTGGGTCATGCAGTCCACCACATGAGAAGTACTACGTTAATTTCACAATGCAGTAAATGAATTCTGCGGCAGTTCAGATTCGCATCATGCTTAACGGCCATCCTGCCTCCCGAAAGACCCAGTAATATGGTTGCCAAGACGCGAGAACCTGAATGTCAGGATAAATCTGCATGAAGCTGGCACGAACCAGCTCCCGTATTACAATTCTTTGGCTGGGATGTGAAGTCAAAGCGTGGTCATCGGTGGGGCGGAACTGCAGTTTTAGGTATTCGAGTGTCCCTTTAAGAAACCGCCGCCTGTTTAGTAGCGTGAGTGAGGAAGCCGGCGTTTGAGTTTCATTGAGCTGCTGCAGCAGCATAGATGCGTCCTTTAAATGCCAAATTGGGACACTGACTCTGAGCATCGTTTGGGGAAAAGTGTCTGCTAAAGGATAATAAATAAACAAATAATCGTGTACTATATATAATTAGTTTAAATAGTGTGTTACACCCAAGTAGAAGGCTTACCTTTCAAAAATCCCTATTGTCGTTCCTGGTGATAATAAAAGGTAGATGTTTAGCTGACGGTGGTGGTGCGGAGCGAAACAGTGAGATCGCAACCATCCGCATCCATAGCATGAGCACAAGCTGCCGCGCGGACGACCGCCTCCCAGACCGAAAGCGCACGCAGAAAGTGTCAAGTAAGAACTAGGCGTAATGCACTCCGTGCCCCAGTGTGACTTCTCTTGTAATCTTATGCTGAGACAGATGATGTAACTAATGAAGGATGAATGGGAAAAATGATCAAATGCCATTGGACAGTTAGTTACTGAAATGGGCGTTTGGCAGATTGATTTGGCATCAGTCTAAATGAAGCTGAGGCAGGCAAATCGACAAAAGTGGGTGCACGATTTTATCCGTCTTATCTTAGCTGTCCCATAATGCATAGCGAAAAACAAGAAGATATAACTGGATTAGACTGTACTTCCAGAACCGTCAAGATAACTGTGTGACGAGTCTGTTCAAGGAAAAGAGATCACTTACCATCTTTGCTTCTCAAAGTGATGGATGTAGTTCATTTTATGGAAACTACTCCACTGTTGCTTCTTATTGAGGAAATGGAGTGTCAGATAGCACAGTGTACATGCTGACAGAAAGCCACTCGAATGACATTTATTATTCGAAACAAACAGAAAAGTCCATTGTGCCGCTGTAGTATTTGGGTCCCTGCCATGTTTTTCCAAGAATCTATATTCCCTCGATGGAAGAGTTCAAGCTAACTAAAGATTATTTTAGAGATTTTCCTCACAAGTGCTCCCAGTACATCTGAGTTACAGGAGAGTACATGAGGACATAGTAGCTGGCTAGCTGACTGTCGGCTCCCTGAAAGACAGACTAACCTCAGGGCTTCCTGGTCATAGCTCATTTAACACAGCACCGTTAACTTTTAAAGGTCATGACCTTTTATGCAGACAAGGACCATCAGGAAATTAACAGCACAGCGATGTGACTCTGAACAGTGAGCGATCGACCAGGAGGCAGGAGAAAAACAACAATCCAGCTGTAGGCTGCTAACAAGGTCCAAGATTCTGTTAATGTGTTCAGTCATATCAATCGATGTCAGAGTTAGTACCTACTTGGCTGTCCACAGTGTAAATGAAACCCTCACCATATAGCTTTATGACAACAAACCTGCATGTAAATTGTCGATATTTATTAGAAGGAGGGGTGTAAGTCTTTGGCTTGGGATGCTGTACCTGTGATCGGAAGGTTGCTGGTCCAGATCCCAAGTTCGGCCGAATGATTTCATGGTTCTATTCCCCGATTGCAGACTGTGAATTCACAAAAATGAATGGTTGTCACTTTTGGTAAAAGCATCCGCCAAATAAGTAAAATGTGTAGGCAAAGGGAGTGAACGCCATATAATCAGTTATGTGTTTTCTTTGGTGGCTTATAACATAATACATTAATGCTGCTTTTTAATAGGATTACCTACTGGGTCCTTGTTTGACCTCCATTTTGTTTGCTGTTTTACAAAGCTAAGCCCTAATCAGACAAATAGTTTGCTTGGCAGTGATTAATGTTTGATAGAGCAGCTCAGCCTTGGGGCTGATTAAGGATCCATTCCTCCAGTACCACGCTATTCCAACAGAACCTTCTTCCGCATTTTCAGGTTTTGTTGGAACAGTATGTTAATCTACAGAAGTCCCCCAAGAGACCTGTCATCCAGTCCATATGACAAGTGTTTGGAATTTAAATCCTTGTGAACTTAATAGTCCATCATTTATTGATAAATGGATATAATCCTTAGGGCCGACAAGAAATCTGTCCTCCGCGTGAAATGAAAAACAAGCCTCTTGACTCTTTTGTGTCCGTAATTATATTTTCAAGGTTGAGTAGCGTGCAAAGCAATGAAGACAACAAGGGGAAGAGAAGTTAATCACGGTACTTTAAACTCATGTGGAATGCAATGGAAAATTGGGTGTCATACTTATAATGGGTGACGTACGAAATATTTTCGTGTAAGTATAATTCACATAGAAGCAATATAACAAGAATCATTCATTAGCTGGAGAACCTCATGGGTGTTCTTTGTGATGGAAATAACATGCATTAATCAAACTTATTAGCATAATTGTCGCAATCCATATAAATTATAAAAAATAATATTATGCGGCGAGGCAGAACGGGGACCTTCTAATGCTTTTTCCTTCAATGTCAACCTGTCTTTCTGTAACCGGACAGCTGACCAGCCAAAAAAAAAATTAATCGGCAGCATGAGCCCCATTGGATCATGTGCATTTGTCCTCTGACGTGTCCAGTGGAGCTTTCTGGAAAAAGAAACACAGAAAGCAGCCAAACTAAAATGCCATTGGTTCCCCTCGCACTGACTGCTAACCTATCGTCCTGGCAGCATTTCGCTCTGTCTGTGAGGTCACCCTCCATGACTTTGGGCTTTTACAATACCTGTAAAAATGTGACCATGCTCAAAAATGTCCTTGGGGACCAGTTCAAACATACACCCTTCCTGGACTGGCACGGAAACCGTTTGTAATCAGACTAAATCAATATTGCATACACAACAGCAAGTGTGGCCATTATTTTTCACATAGTGATACCAGGATTTATTGTTACATTATAACATAAACTGAGAAGATCCCATTCCATCACAGGGCACAAACAGGTGTTTCTCAACCCAGTCCTGGGGACACCAAGACTTTACTCCCTCCCAAAAAACCTGAACCGCACAATCAAGAACAAAACCAAAGATCAAGAACAACAAATACCTGGTTTAGACGCACTGGGCGTTGGGAGTGAGCAAAGAAACTGGACTGTCTGGGGCTCTCTGAGGACTGGGCGGAGAAACATTGAAACAGACAGAAGAGAAAGTGAGAGACACCAGTTCACCTAAACCGTGGAAATGAAACTCGACAACCTCAAATCTCCAAGGCTACGGTGAACATTGAAGTTACAAAATATTAATTCTCTGCTTTTAATATTTTATCGTATTGCTATTGATTCCCACTCAGTGACACTTTTCTCACAAGTGAGTTAAAGATTTGTACAATTAGTCTGTGTATTGACCAAATAATGAAATAAAATAATAGTATTAAGACAAGTGTATAATCACAGAAGTTTGGCAAATACATATATTCTGTCCAGTAAAAGACAGCTATTGGGCAAATGACACCTGTGTCCAAAAAATAGATTTTTACTTAACAAACACTTACAGTTTAATTTACTGGTGCATTGATTTGTGAGTGGTGGTGACCTGCAATATGCTGCTGTCTGACTTACTAACACATGGAAGGAGACTGACTCAATGTTCCAGCTCTGTTTAGAAGATCAATAAAAGCTCAAGATCATAGTCCAAAGCTTTAATCAGACTGTGATTTAATTCTCTCATTATCACTAAGAAGTCTATTATTCCTGTGTTGTTAATGGTGGCAGTTAATTGCAGGCATCACACTCTGAAACATTCTCCTTAAAATCTGCAGCATGAATTGAATTGAATTTATTTGTGCACAGGAGTAAAGTTAAGGGAAGTTTGTCAGACGCACACACACATATATGTGTGTGTTTGTGTGTGTATATATGTATATATATATATATATATACACACACACACAGACATACATGCATATGTATGTACACACACACATATATTTTAAAAGTGATGTGATTGTTGGTGCCAGACGTCACGGTTCCAGCATCTCAGGCATAGCTGCTTCTTAACATACTACAGTCTCTGTAGTTTACAGACAATGGTCAGATGAACAAAACCACCCATCCTCATTTCTGTGGATGCCGGAGGTGGAGATTTCAGGTCCAGAAAGTACAAATCCAGACCAGGATTTTGTTTCAACCAACCAGTTGAGCATAAAGAGTCGCAGTCACAGAGTACTCAGCTGGTTTTTTGAAACAAAATCCTGGTCTGGATTTACACTCTCTGGACCAGAAATCTCCGCCCCTGGTGGATGCAACACTTGAGAGAGGTCGGGTTAAAATGGCCAGACTCGTTAAAGCTGACAGGATGGCCGCAAGTCAGCAGACAACAGCTCAATCCAACACGGAGAGCAGAATAGCTGTATAATAACCATGTGAGTTGCAGATTAGTCATATTATTTTGATGAAGTAGAAGACCTGGAGAGCAGTACACAACTAGCGGGCAGAACGTATCGTACTCCTTGGAGCCTGTTCCTCCCTTGTACATTACATACCTAGACAACAAATATGAATTAGATGGTGCTTTCATGGTGGATTTCCAGTTATGCATTACACACGTGTGGCATGTTAAAGCTGAAGCCAACACACATTCTAAGTCATCCATCTCTTTTACCATGGGAGGTAAGTCAGCGTCATTGGCAGAGGTTATGTGGAGACCCCTACTGAACAGGTCTGCCGTTACCGCATCTTCTAGTCAAATTACACTTTCTAATTTTGTCTCCAGATGCATTATTTGAGTTTCATATCTGTCCTTGCTCTATACAGACTGACTGCATGATAAGTATATTCACAATGTTATGACAGAGCGATTTTTTTATTACTTTTCCTGACACTATTTTAGTTTTTTTGAAGACAAATGTGCCCTTCAGAGGTAAAGTGGGCTATCCCACAAAACAAAGTTTTGAGAAAATGAGCTCCAAAGTTGAAACTTTTTTCAAAAAAATCAGTGTGTCTATACCCTACAATTGATATATATCATATTTAAAAGATAGATAGATAGACCCTCAATAATTAATATTGGACACTAGACTCATTTTTGACTGACATGTGGTGCCCATTTTACCTCTCAAGGGCACAAATGTATATGATAATAATTGATCTAACAATAGCTAAATATTTTCAAATCAGTCAGTTTTATAATACTACACTTGACATATCTCATGTGGAGATAAAGTTCTCATCAGCATATTATTGAAATTGCTCATTTGCAGTATTAAGTTTACGTGCCTGTAAATAAAAATTTTCTTTACATGCCTCAAGCCAAAAGTTTATTCCAGGTTAAAATTGCTACCGGCCAATCAGTCCTTTAGTTTAAAGGCATTAAAGAAATTTACAGTTCAAGCTAATCAGAAGTTAAACTATCCATCCATCCATTTTCCAAACCGCTTATCCTTACTGGGTCGCGGGGGGTCCGGAGCCTATCCCGGAAGCA
>JAODJX010000001.1:27370036-27380483 GCA_026776945.1 Isichthys henryi
AATGCCAGAGATGACCGTTAACTTATACAACGGATTCTCATGAATAAGAGGATGACATGAAGTGACCTTCAAAAGGACTGGGAAACATTAAGTGCAGGTGTGAAGTGCACAGCTAGGACAGTGTGAATCAGGCTCCTAGAAGCAGGTCTGAAGTTCCATAAAGCAAGGAAGAAGCCCTTCATTAATGACAAACAGAGAAGAACTAAACTGCAGTTTGCATAAATATATATATATATATATATTATTCACAGATGCACACGCATAAAGAGAAATGAGTGAAACAAAAAATTGTGCTGTGGTCTTTTATAATTTATTCCTCGGCTGTATCTGCTCTGGTGTTGTGTTTCCTAAAGTTCATTTCACAAAAATTAGGATCAATACTGTATACAGCAACGGATCTTGATGTTGTGGCCGGTCAGGCTCCTTCCACTGCACTTCCATGAATAATAAGAAACCATGACTAACAAGTTACGAGAAACCAGCAGGAAACAGAGGACAGTGATAGTAATACGACTCCACAAACAAAAGACATTTAGAACAAACTGCAAGTATGATGACCTTACCTTCGCCTACATAGTGATAACTCCATGCATATTCATCTCTGGACATATATGTATTTGGCTCCATTCTTCATTTAAATATACTCCGCTGTCTATGTGAGTATGTGCTCATTTATACATTTCATGCTAAATACTGCCAGTGGAATGTTTGCACATTGTATAGATGAACATTTTTTAACACTGGTTAATTTACATTATGGTACTAATCTATCACTTACTTTCTTACTATCCATATTTACACTACCATCCTATCCATAAGATTGCCTTTACTATGTCTAAACCAAGAATATCTACTTTATGTATTTAAGTATCAATAACGTAAGCATATACAGGTATGTATTCAAATCACATATTTTATATATAATACTTGCACAAGATGGAAAATATGCATGTTTGGAGCTACTTCATTTTTAATAGGCTGTTGAATACATATATATGTATATAGAATATAATATAAAATATAGTAAAAAATTCATTTTCTTAGTTATTATTTTTATATAATAAGTATACACATTTATTAAGAAATGTTTCTATTAAAACCATGCATAAACTAAAATGATCTTGAAAATATAAATACTTCAAACAATACACGGATATGTTAAAATGTGTTAGGTGTTAATTCTTGATTACAAGCAGTATATGAGCATTTGTATTGGGCACCAGTAAACTGGTTGTTTTCCCTTCCAGTTTTCCACCCCCCGTTTACTGGTCTCCCAGTAATGTCTCTTAGACTGAGTCATCTATAACACCTTCACCATGCAAGCATCAGAGTCTTAAAGGCTGAACTAATGTGCTTATATCCACTGAATACTTGTGTCAGAAATCATTGCAAGCAGCACAGCACTGGACACTGATGTGGCAATGTATCAAATGGCAGGTCACAATACTCAGAAGTACCTGTCAGTACAAGTTTATTATACTCTCAGGCAGTAACTCCCTCCTTATTAGGGACATTAGTATTATTTACCTTTGATACATAACTCCACTATATTTATCCGCTTTCCAATAGCTTAATCCAGTCAGGGCTGTGTTTAAGTGTTTGTCTATGTGTGGGGGGCGTGGGGGGAGCTGGAGTGTATCCCAGACAGCAAAGGGCACAAAGCAGTGGGCCACCACAGGGCACATGCATGGGAACTATCATACACTGTGGGCCAGTAGCCCACGTACAATTGAGAAAGCAGGGTCAGTGGGCCCCTACAGCAATTGTGGTTAAGGGCTTTGCCTAAGGGCCCAATAGTGAAATCACTCTGCCATCCACTGGAATTTGATATGGTGACCTCCTGACTATAGGCACAGAGTCCTAGCCCACAGAGCCCCCCCTCCACTATCCAATAGCAGATGGACTTGCCAACCACCCATCCATGCTGGAGCCCTTACCCTGGTCAGGGTTACAGAGAGGCCTGGAGCCTGTCCCAGGAAGTGTAGAGCACATGGCGTAGATATACCTTGGATGAGATGCCAGACCAGTGCAGGGCACATGCACATATACATGCTCATTGGGGTGGAAACCCAAACTCGGGAGGTGTGAGGCATCAGCGCCATCTACTGAGCCCCTAGTAGAACTAAACCCATGATTGGGTTGAATGCCATTAGCTGAACCTCTATTCTGTAGTTTCTAGTTGGTACTGTAATACTTCATATATAATTAACACATAATCAACAGAAAGCATCTACTTTTTATAAATGTGTTACACGAGAACTCCGATGCATTGAGTAACACATAATGACTTGTTGCTCTAGGATATTTTTCAGTCCTTAGTGGAACACTGGCCAGTTGACGAAGGACTTATTCTTTTGGGGTCTTTTTGGAAACACTGTAATGTAACGTCCACAAGGTAAGATCTAAAGAATCTAAACGAAATAAACAGGAAAGTATGTAGATATTCCTCAACATGTAGAGAATGGTACTTTTCATTAAAACACACTTCTGGAGCAAGATCTACTGGGGCTTGAGTTTGCACCGTGGGTGATGGGGGTAGCAAGTGCTCAGTAGGCTAGGATGCTGTGTCTGATCAGAAGGTCACTGGTTCAAATCCCATGATCGACAGAGTGATTTCACAACTGTGCTCTTGAGTAAGGTCCTCGACCCCAACTGCTCCAGGAACTGGCTGAGCCTATTTTCTCAAAAAAGATCAGTCACTTTGGATAAAAGTGTCTACTAAGAAAAGTACAATGTGTTGAAATCTTTACCATACAATAACCATAATAAGGATGCTCCTTACGGAGGGACAACATTTTTTTTTTGTCACATCACTGACCACATTAATCTTCCACCTACCTTCTCAAATGATGGGAAAAATGCGTAGATGTCACCGCATCGCTTGTAAAACCAGCCCCCTACATGAGGAGGGATTGATATCCTGAGAGCCCAGAAGACAAATCCGACCATCTGTCCACAGATTCCTGGACTCCTGCAGCCAAAGCCCTAATTAACAGCTTGCTTGAGAAGCCCATAGTGTCTAGCAGAAGCCCACCCCCCTGTAAATGTATTTGAACATTTGTCCATAAATCTGTTCAAGGTACAGTAGGACTGTGCTGTACCTGGTGTATGCAAAAAATGTTGCAATTTTTGGCTGATTTGGCCTTTACACAATACTGATCTTTATTTTGGCTAAGACGTGTTAAATATGTCCCTTTGAATCCGGAAGGGCTTTAATAATCTTGCCCATTAACCAGGAAGCCAAAGGGTGTCAAAAGCAGACAGTATAATATCGTCTGTTACTGTATAAATTTCCTCTTTGCTGAATCCCGTTTCTGTAGCAGTGAACCGTTCAGTTATTCCATTGTTTTTTTTGAAGCTGTTGTAATACTAGGTGGGCAGCTTCTATCTCCAACATTTCCAGCTCTTATCATAAAACTTTAGTTGTCTCATTGTGGTCCTCATAACATTTTTCCACCAATGATGTGCTACCTCAAATTTCTGTGATGGAACTAGTGGAAGTTTGAATGCCCACTGGATACATTATATGGACAAAAGTATTGGGACACACCTCTTAATCATTGAATTAAGATGTCTTATTCAGACCCATTGCCACAGGTGTATTATATCAAGCACCCAGCCATGCAGTCAGCTTTATAAGCATTTGTGAAAGAATGGGCTGGCATGATGGTTAGCAGTATTGCATCACACCTCGGGGACCAGAGTCCATGGCTGAATCTGTGTGGAGTTTGCATATTTTCCTCGTGTTATCATGGGGTTTCCGCTGGGTACTCCAGTTTCTCCCCCACAGTCAAAAAACACGCTGAGGCTGATTGGTGTTACCACATTGCTCATAGGTGTGCGTGTGTGTGTGTGTGAGAGAGAGAGAGAGAGAATGGTGAGTGTGCCCTGTGATGTTTCATGGATGGATGGATGTGAAAGAATCGGTCATTCTGAAGACCTCAGTAAAATCAAAATGTAAGTGGTGTTATTGCAAAGTGGAGATGTTTAAGAGCAGCCGAAACTCAGCCACAAAGTGGCAAACCATGTAAAGTAGCGAGGTCACCAAGTGCTGAGGTGCGTAGTGTGTAAATGTCACAATTGTTCTGTTGACTCAATAATTGCAGAGTTCCAAACTTCCTCTGGCATTAACCCCAACACAAAAGAAGTGCCAGAAGCTTTATGGAACGGGCTTTCATGGCCGAGCAGCTGCATGCAAGCCTTACATCACCAAGTGCAATGTGAAATGTTGGATGGAGTGGTGTAAAACACACCATCACAGGACTCTAGAGCAGTGGAAATGTGTTCTGTAGAGTGATGAATCACGCATTTCTGTCTGACAGTCTGATGGATGACTCTGGGTTTGGTGGATGCCAGGAGAACGTTACCTGCCGGACTGCATTGTGCCAACTGTAAAGTTTGGTGGAGGAGAGATAATGGTGTGGGGCTGTTTTTTAAGGGTTGGGGTAGGCGCCTTAGTTCCAGTGAAAGGAACTCGTAATGCTTCAGCATACCAAGAGATCTTGTGGGAACAATTTGAGGAAGGCAAAGACATGGTTGGGAGAGTGTGATGCGGAAGAATTTGACTGGCCTGCACAGAGCCCTGACCTCAATCCCTTCAAACACCTTTGGGACATTGTAAGACAGGCCTTCACGTCCAACATCAATGTTTGACCTCACAAACGTTCTTCTGGATGAAAGGGGTAAAATTCCCACAGACACACTCCATAAACTTCTGGAAAGCCTTCCTAGAAGAGTGGCAGCTGTTATAGCTGGAAAGGGAGGATAAAATCCATATTGGTGCCTATGAATTTACAATAGGATGTCGTATAAGTTCCTGATGTGTAATGGCCAGGTGTCCCAATACTTTTGTCTATATAGTGTATAACTAGCCCTCAAGAAAATGTTTTGGGTTAGTCTATGATTTAACACCTTTAGTGTGTCGTTAAATTTTACAACTAAATGAATACAGGTATCCTTGTTCAAAATCGAAGCAAATTACATTGCTTTTCTGGTAACACTGACTTCAATAATAGTCAATCCATTCAAAATAGTCAGGGTCTACTGCAGCATATAAGGAAAAGCACAACAGTCAGGAAGTCAAGCTCTTTTCTCCTTTGGCTCTCACACATTGGCGATGACTGAAGATATGTTTAAGTTTCAGGATATCTTAGCGGTAACCATGGATATTTCGGTTAGTCAAAGCAAGCATAGGCTTCATCCTGCCATGCTTCCGTGGCAATGTGTCCTATATCTTAATCCCGTTCCGTGGCAGGATAACTTGGATTCAGCTGGCTGGGATGTTCGCCATATTTAATCCTGGCCAGTGAAATAACAGCAGTCAGACCCTCCCGGAAATCTCTGTAGACGATTAAGCAGTCTTAGTCAAGTGTACTTTTCCAACAGAGTTCTGAGAGATTATCAAGACAATCAGATCATTCTTACGAGTATCTGATAGTGCAACACAGGTTCAATAGGCAAGGAATGCTGATAATATCTTGCAAAATCACTAGAACCAAATAAATATAACACTCTGTAGTCACACAGTGTGTGCCCTGCGATGGGCTGGCCCCCCATCCTGGATTGTTCCCTGCCTCGTGCCCATTGCTTCCGGGATAGGCTCTGGACCCCCCGTGACCCAGTAGGATAAGCAGTTTGGAAAATGGATGGATGGATAGTCACACAGTAACTATTGCCACAGACCCTCTATGTACAGTAGGATTGTGACAGTCAGCCAGCAGCACCCCCTATATTAGTTAAATACGTTTCACATATAACTTCTGTTTTACTTTGTGCTGTATGATTTATTTCCATACTTAATTACCACCACCATGTTTTGCCTTGCTTAATTTTAATTATGAAAAGAAAATATCCCATGGCAACATTTACGAAAAAAATGTTTGAAGAATGCCTTTGTGAATAGAAATGGAAGGTAATGTCTTAGTGATATATTGACCTCTACATGCAGTCTCAGACAAGTAATTCTCAGTATAACAGAAGCAATACCCACTTACAGCAGGCTGCTGTTGTGTAAAGAAACTATTTACATTTCTTCTCATCTTTTGAGCTCTGTAAGCCATCTTAAAGCTTCTCCTTTAAGGTGATGGCTGTAGAGTGATTCCTAATGACATGGCGGATATTATACTGATTGCTATGAAATACACTGTGGCATCATTCATTGAATCAGTATTTGCTGTCATCCTCAAAAAGGTTTTTGGTTCATTTTGTTCTTAATAATGTTTATTTCTCTGTCCTGAGGACACTCATGTAGAGTATCGTGCAAAAGTCTCAGGAAGTCAAAGAAAAGGCTAATTCATCTGGGTAGTAAATGTATATTTCTTTAGAAAAAAAAACTATTTAACATTAGAGTATATGAAAATTAAGAGTAACACAATAAAGAGGCAAGTCTGGGTTTCCCTGCTAAGACTGCTGCCCAACCTCGGATAAACAGAAGATAATGGATGGATGGATGGATGGATGGATGGATGGATGGATGGATGGATGGATGGACAATGAAGAGTAACTATGTGCATTCTTCATTTTCATTTCTCCAAAATGTCATCGATGTCTTGCTTAATGGCTAGATGAACCATTAGATGAACATCACTTCAACTCCCAAACCTCTCCTCAGGGGCACCTTCCATGACAGCTCATTCCATGCATTTGTTACATTTCACCACCAGCCATCTTAATTATTTAATGAAATAGTTTTTTTAAAAGTCAGTGAGGAATTCATTAGCCATATTAGGAATCGAAAATATATATATATACACATTACAATACAAGCTGGCACCTTCTGACGGACGTAATATCACGGTTTTACACAAACGCGAAATTTCTTTACACTGTGTTTTTTTGACTACACAAGACTTTTGCAAACTACGGATTATTTATTTATTTAAAGAAACATAGTTTTAGGCATTGTAGATAATTGCTACTGATACTGTGACAAAGATACATCCCCTTACAGCAGTAAGCTTTCCTCCATCCAGGCATGTTACCAGAGGCTCTGGCAAAGTGATTGTATCTCTAGTCAGTGGAAAATGTGAATTACTGCAAATGTCTCCTAATCTAACCACTCGGAAAGATTTTCGTATAGTTTACCTTGACTCACTGCCAAGACCTTTTAATCCACATGGGACTGGGGCAGTGAAATAAGAGTATAAAGTAAATCCATTATTTTAAGTGATTGTTAATATGCTATTTAATAAATGGGCTATTATATATACATACAGTACATTGTGTCTATATTTATTAACATAAAGGCTAGGGCTATGCCCTATTACCATAAACTGTGGGACAGAAATACAGCAGATTTATATACTTCTTTAGCTTCTTGGCAATGCTTATTTATTTAATTATTTACTTTAATTTCTTTATTAAAATCTCAGTCGTAAGTGAACCAGACAATTAAACCTGAGTTTTACATTCCAAAAGGTCACCTGTCTTGAACAAATATAGGGTCAGGGTCATTTAACGGCTTCTCCAATCCAGAATCTGCCAACTCTGGGAAAACCGAATCTGTTTAACAATGTAAAATGTACGAGGTCATGTACCAATACATTCATTGGCCTTTAGAATAGAGCAGCCTGAACTGGACAGTCCATTTTCAATGGCAGACTATCCTCCTGAGGATCATTGAGACCACTGGACAGTACACTACAGGAAATGGGTAGCCAGTGGGATTTAATGCTGCTGACTGGATGGGCAGCTACACAACAAGGTTTATGAGAAGCAGACTCAGGTGCAGTGCCCTGAGAAAACCAGGAACAGGAACCAGGGCACAGGAAGCAGGAAAAGAGGCTTTAATAGAAGAACAAAAAAAAGCTAGAAAATGACAGCAAACACAACACAAGACGCCGACTGCATGGTTCACCAGCTGCAGAAATCTTGTTAACCAAGATCACATTGATAGAAACAAGACTTGGGCAAACCTAGACCATGAAAATCGAGACAAGATGCTGGCTCACTAAAACAAGACACAACACCTGGAAAACGCAAAGCCAGTGATGAGATAAACAGACCCTAACCCAAACCCTGATTAAAACATAGAAATGAAACACTGACAGGTTAAAGCCAACCCCACACACCTGGAAACTGGACTCTGCTTCAAAAGGAGAACTGAGTCTCCGACTCAGAGACCGATGGAGAGACTGAGCGCCAACTGGACTTGTGTCATTCATGAGCGATTTATTCTTTTTGATTGAATATTTTATGTATACAATATGATCTCAATTATTTTGCACTGCCCTTAGTTCAGTTCGTTCAAAAAGCACGTCATCGTTCAGTTTGCTCAACACTCTGTTTCTTTGGTTCACTGTGTCACTGTCCAGTTTGCGTGGAGCTGCATGGTGTCATTCATTACCGAAACACCCTCTCTTTCGTCACCCTCTGATGAAACGATGTACAGATATCTGAAAAACTCAGAATAGCTAATATAATTTAATCAGCATTAAGTACAATATAAAACAATACATGAAATATACTGTATAGTGTATAATACATAAAGTATATCTAAATAGCCTATATAGTTTAAGTAATAAAATATTTATTAATGTTAACAGGATCAAGGTGGCACGGTGGCTCAGTGTGCAGCATTGTTGTCTCTCACCTCCAGGGTTGGGGGTGAATCCCGCTCACGTTCAGTGTGTGGAGTTTGCATGTTCTCCCTGTGTTGTGTGCGTTTCCCCAGGTATTCGGATTTCCTTCCACAGTCTGCAGACATGCAGTTAGACTAACTGGTGCCCCTAAATTGCCTGGAGAGAATGCTTGCTCCTCTTCCTTTGGATGGACTCTGTAATGTGTGTCAGTGAGTGTGTGTAGGTACCCTGCGATGGACTAGCATATTGTCCATGGTGAACCTCAGCCAGTCTGCCATCTGGGATAGTGCACCACCCCCCCCCCACTCAGGAACCTGATCAATGGAGCAAAAAAAAATAAATCTACAGGGACTGTGTTGGAAGTGAATGAATTATTTAGCTGAACAAATTCAAAAGAATCAATTCACTGAAAAGAATCTTGATTTTCATCTCTCACCTCAGGCTATACTTACTGCTCAGCCTAAATAAAAATTCAGAACTACTCCCAGTTCAAACCATTTTCCATTCCACCATTAAACATAATGCAGGTTGAAGGTCACTTATCTGCAATTTCACCAGCAGCTTAACAAATTAATTGACTGACTGATTGATTAATTAATTAAATTAATTTGATAAATGACTATGACGGGCTGGCATCCTGTCCAGGATGTACTCCAGACTTGAGTCCTGTGCTGCTGGGGACAGGCTTCAGGCCTCCGTGACCCTGACTTATTTACTTTTCCCATAGTACTTGCTCTAGTCATTAATAAGAGTTAAGTTGTTAATAATGCCTTTTTCCTTGAAGAAACTACAGTGGCTTCAAAATGAATCCAACATACTTTACAATTTTCCAATTTTTCTTTCATGAATCTCTCCTGCCACTCGTATTCTTTGGCTTAATCTCGGGCAGACTAATTATCCAAGCCACTGCCCTCATTGACTGTTCAAATCAAAGTCAAGTCAAAGTAAACTTTATTGTCATCTCTGCTATATACTGTTCAGGTACATAGAGAGACGAGATGACGCGGCTCCAGTTAAATATGGAAAGCATTCTGTTTTGTTTTAATTGGAGTCTTTTTTCGTTCACAAAACAGACAGCGTCCAGAGCATCAACATGAAAGATATTCAGCTCTATTCCAGCCAAGTGTTTTTTCTCTTCACAGAAAAAAAAATATGCAATAAATAGTTTTTATCTAAAATAGTCTCCCACTCTACAGTCAACTCTTTCATTTCTGTCATTGTTGAACCTAGAATTCTTACAGACACACTTGTCCATTTATAATCAACCTCTAAATGTCAGAAGATTCTTACTAGTGCAGTGGCTTTTTCTTCGGGGTCAGATTTCATGCAGACGTCTGTGTGCTTCCTAATGGTGTCTGTTGCCCATTTTGTCCTCAGCGGCTTTCAAAACCGCTATGCTTGCACCAAAAAGCCCCAGAGACATGAGCTGTCATTCTATACTGTCAGTGTCTTCAACATCTAGCCACCACAAGCATCGCAAGAAACCGGTGTCATGTTTAGACACTCTGACACAAGGGTATATTCTGTGGCGTTATTTGTATGTCTGCTCAGGAAAAATGCAGAGCATAGCATCAAACTCATCTAGCAGCTTTTCTTCAGCTTTTAGATGTCAACAATAGGTACCAATCATTCTGCTTGCTTCATGTTTGCTTTTTATACAGCACATGACCTCAAGAAGGGGCGGCATGGTGGTGCAGTGGTTAGCACTGTTGCCTCACACCTCTGGGACCTGGGTTCAAGTCTCCGCCTGGGTGACATGTGTGTGGAGTTTGCATGTTCTCCCCATGTCGGCGTGGGGTTTCCTCTGGGTACTCCGGTTTCCCCCCACAGTCCAAAAACATGCTGAGGCTAATTGGAGTTACTAAATT
>JAODJX010000001.1:27381226-27396204 GCA_026776945.1 Isichthys henryi
TCTTGTTCCCTGTGATGGACTGGCATCCCATCCAGGGTGCTGTCTGTCTTGTTCCCTGTGATGCACTGGCATCCCGTTCATGGTGCTGTCTGTCTTGTTCCCTGTGATGGACTGGCATCCCATCCAGGGTGCTGTCTGTCTTGTTCCCTGTGATGCACTGGCATCCCGTCCAGGGTGATGTCTGTCTTGTTCCCTGTGATGCACTGGCATCCCATCCACCCTGGCCTTTCTCTGTAGATGCCTGGCTCTATGCTCACCGAGACTCCATCAGCATTGGATCACCAGCTATGGATAATGTATATAGGCTCATTCCACCAGTCATCGGAATCTGAAGCCTTTTAAGTAGCTCAAAACTTCTTTCCTTATTTCCCAAAACCAATTCGTTGTGTTTGCTTTTTAAGATTTTTAGAGCAGAGACTTTCAGTCATTTTCCTGGCTCACCTATGCGTTCCAGTTTGAATTTCAACAGCAATGATCATTAATTAGCTTTAATAGCGCTATACACATAATGAGAGTTGCAGTGAAATTCTTGAAAAACACTGTTTAACCGAGTATGAGGATGAATGAAATGCTACAAGAATAGAATTACGGTGTTTCTGAGACTAGTAATAAGGCTGCCAAACTAAAATGTCTCCTTGAAGGAAAACATTACTAAACTATGACCCTAGACGTCACAAGACACTTGTTACTGTAAGTCATTCTGCAATGGAGTTTGATAGCCAGATGGACCAATTACAGGGTAGCAAGGTCACCTCAAAGAGCCTGAGGTACATTTAACAAAAACAGCATCACAGACAAATTCAACAGTTCAGTAGTTATGAGAGTTAAAATTATGAATATAATAAAGAAAGATGTCAACAGAGATAAACCAGCTTTCTTTGTAGTTATACAGTATAGTTGTAGTTAAAGAAGTTATAGCTGAATATACCTGCCCTTCCTGTACAAGCTACCTTATAACATGAATTCGAAAGTTACCTTTCCTGTATCTGTAGCCTGCCTATGTTTGGAACAAAATGATCTCCCAGAAACCATTTTGTCTCCTGGCCTTAGGGCGCAAAGCTAAACCTGAAGTGCCTCCATGCGGAGGGCCACTGTGAAGTGGCGGCCGGCATTTCAGTTCCCAGCCAATCATATGCAGGTTAGGGGAGCGGGCAGCCCTAAGGAGGCCAAACGAGAGGGAAATCTCGGAACAGCGTTACACTCTGAACAGCCCCCTCCGGCAGACAGGAGGCCAGAGGAAATAGAGCAGCAGCTGCGGAACAGACCAGTAGGGAAAAGTGCTGTATTTAAAGCAGCACAGGACGCTAATAGAATTTAAGATAAAGGGATTATGGGTGGTAAGGTGCTTCTGCTCTGTGCGAGTGTGTATGGAGATCTCACCATGTCGTCTGGGTTTTTTATGGCTTCTTCTCTTTCATCTCACAGTGCAAAGACAGGCAGCTTGGCTGATTGGTGTCTCTCCATCTAGGACGTGACGTCCAGCTGGAGATGAAGGGGGTCTATACATTTTTCCCACTTGTTTTCTCAGAATCTCTTGTCTTATTGTAAGAATGGGCACTAAGTCATTGATCGAGCAGACAACACTGCCTACTGTTAGGGGGCTCAACGTTCAAATTCCAAAAGCAGGGTATGGGGGGGGGGAGGGGGGGTGAATGGTTCAATGAGCTAAGTCTCTGTGCTTCGGGGTTGGAAGATCACCAGTTGAAGACCCAGCCTTGGCAATACAGTCACATGCCCTTAATCCCCAGCTCCGGGGTTGGCATATGTTGGCTGATCCTGTGCCACAAGGTGGGGGAGGTAAAGAGTAGAATTCCAGTGTACCTGTACTCATACTTCTGCAAATGGCAAATAAAGGAGTTTTCATTTATCACAGTGCTGCCTGGGATAGACTCCAGGCCCCCTACATGACCCTGACTAGTATAGGTGGTTATTAGGTGGATAGATGGATGAATGGATACATTGAATGTAAGAATCTTTACTACCACGGCTGGTGGGAATTCGTGTTGACACAGCTTGCTACTGTTCGGGACACAGTGACGATAAACACTGACCAACTGGGGCCTAAACTGAGAGAATGTAAATACAAGAGACAAGATACACAACAGAGAGGATAAATATGAGATAAATAAAGTGTTTAGGGCAGGTTTCGATGCTGAAAATTGACACGGATACAATATGAACCACAGACTTCCATACATATAGTGCATAACACACATCACATGTAATATGCTATTAAAATACGCAAATGGATCTTCAGGGGTCTGGGTTGGTGAAAACGTTGCATCGTTGTTTGATTTCAAGCTGGGAGAAATATTCAGGAGTCTAATAGCACTGGAGAAGAAGCTGTTCTTGAAGTGTGTCGTTTTTGTGACGAGTGACCTGAGTCGTCTACCTGAGAGAAACAAGTGAAACAGATCATGCGTGGAATGTGTATTTTATTACATGTGGTGGTATTTAATCCAGGTGGGTGGGCAAGCATAGCTGCATGGAGAACGGATCGGGGAGGTGCAGGGTCTTTGCTTGGAGTCTGGAGTGAGGATGGTTTGACAAGGGCGGCATTGAGTGGAAAGCAGACAGCTGACATTTCAGCAGCAGTACGGGAAAGACGCACGTGAGGAAATGGGAGTGTGAGGTTTGGCATAGGGTCGAGTTCATTAGGGTTCAAAACAAAACTCTGTTCTTTAAATAGGGACAGATGAACATCCTCCATATGTGCACTGTGTAAAATAATCTAAACCCAGGGGAAATTCTGAATGTTAATCCAGCATTAATTCTAATGAAATTTCAGTTTTTGTTCAGTAATTATGTTCGTTTGAAAATATCCTACCTATGGCACTTCAAAAAGAAAAAAAATATGTCAAAGGAACATTTACAAAAATAACTACGTTAACGTATTTCTTATGAAAATGGAGTCCAAAATTAGAATAAGCTATCAAAGTGAGATCCATACATAAACGGTGTTAAATCTATATGAAATAAAAGTGAGTGTCAATATCAAAAGGTATGAAATGTGGCCGTTCTCCTTCGTTCGGTCAGTGAGAGAGCAGATGGCACCAGTGTCTGTGAAGCTGTACTGGCTTGAATGCCACATGTCTGTGGGTTTGTGTTTGGCAGACAGGTTATAAAACAACCTGAATAATAAATACCCACCACACTCTCTGGCTGTCTTTAGCTAAAAATATATTCATACTGTTATGTGATGCATTTAAAAATTAATTCAAAGACATACATGCAAAATTAGTACAGCTTTACGGTAATTTCTACAGTGACGTTGTATGTATTGTACGTATATATTTTTATTTTTATGATTTTAACTTCTACATGTTTTTGGTGATATCAAACCTGACATCTTTAGAACAGTGTACGTATACTGGGATAAAAATAATTCCGGAAAGTGTCGTTTTATTTATTTGCTTGTTTGCTTGTTTATTTATTTAGTTATATTTGATGACAACGTCGTTAAACTTTCCTGCTTCTTCCTAACTTTTCTGAGCTGATCAGCCTTAAAATAATGGCCTTCTCCCTTGTCGTTTCTGCTCTGGGAAGCGTCTCGTCAGCACTTTCGGCTGCCATCAAGCGGCTTGGTTTCCTCACAAACAGCTACCACTAAAAGTGAGCGAGAAACGCACCTGCTAACACCCGAGGCAGGTCCTTGGGGGGGGGGCGACGCTCGCAAATTCTGTTACATGCTCTCATCTCCTGCCAGTTATTGTTCTTTTTATATTCAAAGGTGGTAATCAAGCTCACCTTGAAAGAGTCAGATAGTAACCACAACCCACAACTCTTGGGAGGATGTTGGGAGGATGCTCAGTGGATTAAGCCTCTGTGATTGGAAGGTTGCCAGTTTGAATCCCAGGCTCAGCTAGTAGTTGCATTGCCGCTGAGCCTCTGAGCATGACCTCTAGCCATCCCCCTTTCTAAACTGCTCCAGGGATAGATGTCAGAAAAATGGCTGAACCTGAGCTCTGACTCTAAGCTTCACTCCTCACCTCTTTGTGTCTGAAAAGTAGAGCAAGATTCCTATGCATTTGTACAAATTTCCTCGTTATGACAAAGTTCAGCGCACACATTCCTACTAGTTTATTCAATGTGTCTCTCATATAGATGTCAATCTCGCACCAAGATCGCTATACCAGATAAAATTTTTACTGTCTCTTATTCAGGTTAACTGCACCAGCAGTTGTGTGCATGACAACCACCAATCAGCTCTCATCGTGTTTGCATTTGACGAAAGCTGCTCGATTCCCCGAATTCTGCCAGTATTCAAAAATATAATGGCTGAGACTTCAACTGTGCCAGTTTTTCTGGTTCCGAGGGGATGTGTGATAAAAGACAGAAAAGCTTTTACGGGAAGGAGTGAAAGTTGTTGATCTACCCTAAAGATAGATCCAACCTGCTATTGTATCTATGCCGTGTCACCAGATCTGGGTACATTAGCTCAGTTGATAGCATGACAGAGATTAGATGTTCTAGAAGTCTAAAAGGGCTATTCTTGTTTTCAGTTCCCTCCCTATGGATATGGGAGGGAAGAATACCTAGATTTCCATATCAGTAATGACTTGGAAACACATCTGCCCTACAGTATCATTTGTTATCTGGACATTTTCTCTGAATGCAGTTATTTCTTTTTTTCGTACCAGCACGTAAAATGGGAGCGGGGAATTAAGAAACGACCTTATTTTCATTTAAGACTTAAGACCAAATGATCTGTATATGATCTGCATGTCGGTGTAAAACGATGACATTATGTCTGTTAAAGTGTGTCAGCTTAGCCATTTCAAAACCTCTCCTAAAGTCACTCCAGTATTTGCAGCAGCCCAGTAACAAACATTTAGTTACTTAACTCATTAATTAATTATATAATTGAGCTGGTGGTGAAATTCACGAAATACATGGAATGGCTGGGGTGCCCCTGAGGAGAGGTTTGTGAACTGAAGCGGCGTTCATCTAGCCATCCAACTGGATAACAGTAAGTTTTTGGAGAATAGAAGAATATTTTATTTTTAATTGTGTTACTGTCAGCTCCCATACAGTATATTCTAATGTTAATTGTAATTTTTTGTTCTGACTAAATACATACTTTTTACCCACATAAGTACCCTGAAACATCTTCTGCCTGCCTAAGACTTCTGCACAGTTCAGCATTGCTAATAACAATATCAAACGTTCTGCTGTATCACATTTATGCCCCAAATCGCAGAGACACACAGACCCTGATGCCTAATCAGCTTTCTTTCATACCCATTTTATTACACCAGTTCTGAAGCCAAACAGATTGTATTTTATTTGATTTTTCTGTGTAATTGTGTTTGTTAAAGCCCACCCACTGTCATACATAAATGACATGCTGGTTCTTTCACCCCCTACCCAGTGTCTTGCAGGTTTGCTAACCATCCTCACCTTCCCCAAATCCTTCCCAGCCTTGCTTAACATAGTGCTCCCCAGAATCTTTCACATTTAAAAAATATGAACTTAAAAGGGTGATGGAAAAAAGGTCCTATTGTTCACCAACTGTATCTTAAAGTCAAAATATGAAGGAAATCTAGCTTGAGATTGAGTTATAATTATTTAAAGTAAACTTCTTAGTTACTGTAATTTTTAAATTATAAATAACACAGAAGTCACAAATGTTAGTACCCTGAGAAATTGTTATAAATAAAAGATAAGAAATGTTTCATTGTACAAAGTTTTCTTTCTAAGCACACGAGTCTTAAGGGGTATAAGTCTGAGATGACGTACACGTTGAACTCCCAAATTTAATGAAATTTCTATAAAAATAGCTTCATGCTTGAAAACACCAATCTCCAGTATAATTAAGAAATGTAAAACAATTGGTGTTGTTGTGAACCTGCACGGAAGATGATGCAAGTGTACTTTGGCTCCATTTGCAGTCAAGAGGATGACTCAAGAGGGAGAATGTTCTGGAGAACTGCAGGCGGTTACAACCTGGGGGCATCAAGCCTCTGAAATGAGAGTTACAGTATACACCATCTTTATACCAACAAGCTTGAAAGGCTTGTCAGAAAGCCTGTGGAAACATCCCAAGAAACGAAAGAGTTTATTAAATGTCACTGGATTTTTGAATGAAGCATGATCTACGGTCAGATGACTCAAATACCAAGGATGGATCTGCCTCTGAAAGAGGAATGATCACACATAAAAGGCCCTAATCCCTACTGTGAAGGACGGAGGTGGATTTGCAATATTATGGGGCTGTTTTTCTTCCAAAAGTCTGGGGAACCTTCTTACAATGCATGGCATCATCGGCAGATCAAATACCAGGACATTTTACTTTAGGAGCTTGAGTTATAGTTGAATCTCATGGTTGGACATTCGCATTTATGTTTATATACGTATATATTTTTTCCAAAGCAATCACAACATCTTTAACGTAATAAGTGGTGTGACAAATACATGCACAAAATAAATTTAAGAAAAATGAAGTTAATTTTCCATCACTTCTAGCTCATATTACTGTAGTATAGGGTGCCTGTAATTCCGGAATGCACTATTATCACACTGTTCTGCTCTTCAGCAGTGTGGCAACAACTGATCTTCCTCAGCTGAAGCACCCCGTGTCTTGCATCTCGAAGGGTCTATTAATCTTTGCTTTGCTATTGGCCCTGTCTGCTCGGAAAATCAAAAATTGTCTTGTTGCAACTCCTTTCGTATTTCTCCATCCAAGCTTTTAGGCTCCATGCTGGAGAACAACCCAGTGCAAATGTCTGTTCAAGAATTAGGCTGAAAATATATGAGCGCAGACTTCTGTCTTATGTAATCTCTGTCATCCTCCATCGCTTTTGGTCTTTTTCCCACATCATGCCCATGTCTGTACTTTTCACGTACTTGTTCCTGTTTTTCTGATCTGTTCCCTCTCTTTTTTCTCTTTCTCCTTTTCTTTCCATTATTCCACTAAAACACCAATACATCTCATCAGAGAAAAGTTTTTCAGGTAAAAGCTGCATGTGCTGCAACAGCCTTGTTGTTAATATCAGAAGATGCTGGTGACAGTAAATCGCTCGTACCGCTATCGTCAGTTACAGGGATTATATTTCGCTTCACCGTTAAATTTGGAAGATGTTCCTAACTATAAATAGCTATTAATTTGACGGCAGGTAAACCAACTTTGTCCTGAGAAAATTGTTTGATGTGTAGTGGAATAGAATTGATATTGCCATTGTACTGGTAATAATGACCTGTTTTCCTATACATTATAATGCCATTATGATCCTGAAATTGCTCTGTTTGCGGAGGTCCAGTGATAGTCTTGGGAATTTACCCTGACAGGTTTGCTACTTGATTCTGGAGGATAATGGCATTTGATCTCACTAATAGCTGTCGCTCATCACATGATACTATTCATTTCATTTAAAGTGTACACAGATATAATATGTTCTTTTAGGCAAAAACACCTTCACTGTAATACATTTAGAATTAATTTACATTGTTGCAATATCACTAATATGTACTGGAGCATCGATCCTTCCTTGGCAGCACCGGGTTTTCTTCTCCAGCATATATTGTTATTTATTTTAGTCTGTCACTGCCTCCTTCTCTGCAGTCTGAAATACTGTCATTGCCACCTTCACCACTGTGATCATCCACTGAGTTCAGCCTAATGTAGCTAGTTAGCCCCTCAGATACAGTAACAGCAAGATTTTTTTTTTATGTTCCAGATTAAGTTTTAAGTTGGTCTGCATACAAAAAAATACAAAATTAGTTTGAAACAGGACATAGCATTTTATTTTTCATTGAGGGACAATCCCAGAAAACAGCGTTTCTCAAACTTATTTGTCCCTTACCAGTCATGTCAGGCTTTGGGGCTGCAGGGTACTACATAAGCGACCCCCCCAACCCCCCAGATGCGTATCCACAGATATATAGATATTATTACTATAGATAGATATTATTATTATTATTATACCTGACCTGATCTGACTGAATTTTGATTGGTGCAGAAGTGAGACTCCATGGACCAGCAGGAACCCTCTCGAGGACCGGCAGGAACCCTCTTGCGAACCTGCAGGAACCCTCTCGTGGACCTGCAGGAACCCGCGGTCCATAGTTTGAGAAACGCTGCCATAAAATACAGGATGGCTAGAAACTCTAGCCTTGGGTGACCCTGATAGGATCACTTAGCTTTCAGCTTAACTGATGTATGTGAGCTTTCCAGCCCCAAGGTACTATACCACGAGAAGGGGATGCGTGTTACAGTATTGCAAATACATCTTTATTTTGTCAAATGATCCTATTTGTTCTATTATGGCATCGCGTTCATAAATTGTTTAAACAAGGGAACAAAATAGAACATTCTACTGATGGAACAAAAAAAGTGGTCGTCAAAAAAATAAATTGTAATTGAAAAGTAACCACCCAATAGCAGTGCCAATGGAGCTATTTACAGTAGTAGCAGTACGAGTAGGAGCTACTGTAGTAGTAGCAGTTCTAATAGTAGTAATAGATAAATAGTAAAGTGATTTTCACTGTTTGTTGAACTCCTTTATTTATATGTGCTGTTCATTTTTTCCTTCCTAACAGAAAATGGGTGGCAAGCTAAGCAAAAAAAAGAAGGGTTCCAATGTGAGTGACGACAAGGCCAAGGACAAGAAGGTGGAAGGGTCTTCTGCGGAGGAGGGAACAGCCCAGGAAGAGAACAAAGGCGAGACCCCAGCGGCTGCCACCACCGACGTGGCCAATGACAAGGCGCAGAAGGAGGCCCAGCCAGTGGCTAACCAGACAGGGAATAAGGAGGGAAACAAGGATGCTGCAGGCAAGGAAGACCAGGTCAAGCCCACGGTCAACGGTGAGCCCAAGGCTGAGGTAACCACTAGCAAAGAGCCCGTCTCTAAGCAGGAGGACAAACCAGCTACCGGCAACCAGGAAGACAAGGCACCACCTGCTGCCGCCAGCAGCCCTGACCCTCCCACTAAGGAGCCTGAGGTGAAGCCCCAAGCCGCCGCACTTTCGGAATCCAAGGCGGAACCAGCCGGTGGAAAAGCGGAGAGCCCCGCGGCACCGGAAGCCAAAACCGAGGCCTCCCCCACCGCCCCGGATGCCAAGGCCACAGAACCGGCAGCACCGACCGCGGCTGCTACTTCTCCGAAGGAAGCTCCGGGGAAAGAGGCAGTGCCAAATTCAACAGCGGCCCCCGAGAGTGCAGCCCTGGAGGCCAACAGCACAGAAGCATCCGCTGCCCTCAAGGATCAAACCGTAGCAGTTAAAGATTAATGCACAATGACTTTCCAAACAAAGTAATTGGGGAAAATACAAGAAAATAGCCAACCCACATTATAGTCATTTGTATTTTTTTGCTGGAACTTTGATACAAGTATCGGTCCTACCGTTCCCCCCTCACTATCCCCTTGCCCTCACCACGGTCTCCCCTACCCCAGTCCCCTGTACCCCAGTCTCCTTTCCAAACCAATCAGGATGTAGCTAGCTTACGATGCTTGTCCTGCGATGCTTATACCATTGCTGTTTCTTTCAGTAAAAAGATACAGAAAGGGAGGAATCCTTGCTTTTTTGTTTTTTTATCCTTCCCCAAACCTGTTCCTATGCCTTTCTTCTCCAGGGTGCTGTGTTTTCTAATCTACCTGTTGATTTGGTGCTGACACAGTGGAACTGTGCTCTCGCTCTGCGCTACATGCGCTAGCTTGTTCCGTTCTCTTGTTACTACTCCTGCTGTTGCTTTACACATGTACATGCTACATGGGTTTGTTTGGTCATCTGCCGTCCACCGATTTTCTCAAACAGGAGCAGAGCCGAGGTGTTTTTAACTCATCAGTGCCATTCATCCGCCATTTTTATTTGTACTTATTATTATTATTATTATTATTATTACCGTTATTTACAATATGGCTTCTCTGCTTTAATCCATTGGTCCAAACCATTGGTTCTCAGTCTTGATGGGGCACAGCAGGATTTCCCAGCTCTCTTCAAACCGCTAACAACCTCAGTACGGCAAGAGAGAGGGCTCATTAGGAGCAAGGCTTGGTTTAATGAAGCACTGACGCAGTTGGGTACATTGTTAAATATGCACCCGCTGCAGGCCGCAGGGACCATGGTTAAAAACCACAGATCGAAGCCCTTTCACGCTACAGCCCCCCCACCCCACCCCAAACGTTCTTATGTCTGTAAATGTGTTTACCTTGCTTGTTGGGTTTCTCTCTCTATCTCTCTTTCTCTCTTGCGAAAAATAAAATGCACGTCTATGGTCGGGTGCCCTTGTAGTCCTGTCTTTTAGTCAAGTGAAAATGGATAAAAGTTTGCATTTGTTGTTCAGTTGTACAGTTGCTATTCATCTATATGCTGTTTCCCAGAGGTGTAAACCAGAAATTCCTAAAAGAAAAAAGAAATAAATGTCACATATTTAAAAACAACAACAAAAAAAAAAAAAGCTACGGGACAGTGTTGGTCTGCATTAACTTCATTAATTATACTGTTATAACAAAATGTATTATGTATTCGTTTATCTAACTAAAACTTGAGTGTGATTGCTAAACTTCAGTAACTAACAGCGATTCCCAATGATGGGCCTCCCAAGTTCTGCCAATTTATTCAGGCCCATTAAGGAATATAAATTACTATAAAACTAATTTCTTGCCTCATGACTCCTGAAAAAAAATAAAAATAAACTTGGCCGCAAGGAACAAATGCTTTGTTTTTTTGTCGCTTCTCTTTTAATGTTGTACATTTCTTTGCGTTTTCACTTCTGGGTAACTAAATGTGTATCACTGACACTACAACGTCCAGCATTAATACAAAAGAAGTTAATTGTTATACGGATGCATTCAAATTATATGTACTTGCATAAATTGTGGAAAGGTAATAAAATGTAAGTAATGCATAAAAGATTAAAACGGTCATGTAATATTGTCTTTATTGTTTAAAGGTGTTGAAAGCAAATTAAACTATTGGATGTTTTATCTATTAAAATGTTCTAATTGCAGAACTAAAATATACATCGAACATTTTAAGTCAATGCATGCAAAACTCAGGGGTACAATGCCGCAAGTTCTGTCTGTTAGGAATATAACAAAAGCTTTAAGAATAATAGCAAAAGGACGTCAGATTCGGAATTCACTTTATTGGCCAGGTACACCTGCATTTGCTAGGAATTTGTCGTGGCAGCACTGGCATATTAATTCACAAACTACATGGAACATACATAATAAAATAATAAGCAGAAATAACTTAAAATACATTTAAAGGTATGATCAACAGTACAGTTTAGAGCCACTAAATCATTATTCGTAAAATGTGCAACTAGATGTGCAAGTTTAACTACTGCTTAAAACCAAGTTCCCAAATAAATACAAATTAATATATAAAAATTATACATAGATTTAATGATTATGTGCATAAGGATTTAGCAGCAGCAAGGAGCCCAAGAATATGCAAAGAGAATGTGGGCAGAGGTGCAGATTCGTGCAGATATTATAGTAATGAACTGAGGTCTGGTTGGTCAGCATTACTGCCTTTGGAAAGTAGCTGTTTAAGTGGTGTGTCGTTGAAGCTGGGCTGTCTGCTGACCCTCTTACTATGGAATCCTCTGTTATCTTTTCTAATAAAGATAAGACACATGAACTGGGATCATCCCGGGGACGAGCTCAGCCATCCCATTTGTCATATACGTGCAAAGGTAGAAATGCAGCTGTGGGCACTGATCTCATTAATAGCTGCCGCTCATCAACAGGATACTAACAGGAACTGAGGAGTCGCTGGTTTGGATGGCTTACCTTTTTATACGCAAAGAACATCAACTGGCCAGCGCTGCTTGCAGTCAGGGTGAAGTGACTCCTGGGTGCCTTCACCCACGTAGCCATTCAAGCTCAGACCAAGCTACTGCTAATCGACACTCCTGTCTATAAAATAAAGAACCGAGTAGCAGTAGTGACTCAGTGGTGGCATTTTACCCCCATGTGCCTGAAGATGTGGATTCTGTTACTATCCTGGTCCATGTATGTGTGTTTCTGCTGCTGTGTAGGTACCGGTTCCCTCCCACAGCCCATTGTTGTGGGATGTGCTCCAGTGATTCGAGAACATTGGAGGCTATGCCACACGCATTTCACAATCATTCTGACTCAGCCAATTCAACTCCAGTCACCACAGGGAACCAGGCACAAAATAAATATTGCGATGTAAACACGTATAACTGCACAAATACGAAGGCAAATTTAATAAATGCACAACACAACCTCCTCTGTTTCCATCTTACATTTCATACATTTATTTTCAGTAATGAAGTACACAAGTTGGATAATTGAGCCGAATTACTGAACTGGTGTAGTTTCCAGATGAATTACGTGGTTTATTATACTCCATTTTCTTCTGTTTGACTGGATCTCCGCTCCTTTGCTTCAGAGTAGTCTGGGCTCTGATTGTACAAACCTGTCAGATCTTCCTTAAATGTGATCCGGGTAAAGATTCGGAAGGACCACATCTGAAGCTAGTGATTTTACCCCTATATGGATCATACTGTACATATCATTCCCATATTTAAAATTCCTGTAGATTCTTATACGGTGAATGCAGTGTCGGTAACTTTATTAGAACAAACTGTGACATACATAAAGGAAATGAATTTGAGAATGTTCATCGCACTGGAAATAAACATTTTACTAAATATGGACAAAAATATATAGAAAGTACTTCTATCAATTTGATCACTGTCTGCAGTATAACTACTGTATCAGAGCAAGAGAAAACAATGCTAAAAATGAATTGACATTACAATTAAACAATTGTGTTTTACATTTTGTCAGTATAAAGGAGTTTGCAATAATATTTAAGTCCAGAAACAACACAACAGTTCTTCAGAATGTTATTGCCCATTTCCATATTTGTCAGCAAAATGGCAGTCAACTTGTTCAGCTCTATCTGACAGACCATGTTGGGTGAGAATGAATAATTTATGAAAAACATGGTAATCCCTTGTTTTTGATATGAATCTCCTGCAGTGACAGAAATGCTAACAGGAACATGGAATTCTGTAAAAGCATCGCAATGCCAACATTTTTCAACAGGGAAAAAAACATATTCCATTGATTAATGCAGGAGATACTGGGATAGGTTGATTTGCTGGACTACATATTTTAATAACCTTTTTCTTATTGTATAAAGTAACATGTGAAGGCATCTTATTATACTTAAATAAACTCTCTACCTGTGCTAACAGTGTCATTGCTTGTTGTTGGTGTCAGCTGACTGACAGTAATCTGAATTGGGATCTGTGAGTCTGAAATCTCCCACCAGTACCATCCTGTGTCCTACGAAGGCAAATCCCCTCACTGTCACTTTGAACACGTTGTTGTTTCTGTCATCACTGATCACAACTAGCCTGACATCCAAACTCCCAGGAGTCCCTGATATTGCACCATTTCTTCTGACCGTGAAGGTTTCCATAGCAACACTGTACACTGATGCTTTCACCTTCTGTACCAGTAATTTCTTGATCTCATTTTTTCACAGCGAGCAAAACATGACTGCAAAAATACTTTATTTGTCTATATAAGAAATTTGGTATTTAAATTCTTTAGAGGTGCTTTGAGTCCCTATTTAGCCACAAATCATAAGTCTTTCCTTTCTCATCCAATGGCATGCTGTAATACATCCCCTTGGTTGTAATTTGAGGCACAGGTATCTTACCAGCAATAGCTAACAGATTATGAAGCATGTGATCACTTACAATTCCAAAATCATGTGTCTCCAGGCAACACTGGTCCCAACTTCATCATTCAGATCAATTATGGTAACATTGGAGATGTTCTGAGCATGGCCATCTGATTGACACTTCAGTCTTCTCCTTAGGGGAATCAGCAGATACTCTGTCTGTCTGTCTGTCTGTCTGTCTGTCTGTCTGTCACCCACACTCCACTAAGTTCTGTTGAGGACACCTCAGCTGGTATAGCACAGACCCTTGTTGACAGCCCACAATGGGACCAGAGAGCTGCATTTTGAGGCAAAAAGACAGATGACATCACAGACATTAAGGAAGGCAAACACCAATTATCTCTGTAACATGACTGAATAGCTTCTCTCCTGTATGAAGGTTCCTGCACCTCTCATTGAGCTCTGCATGTGAGAGGAACTCTAGGACTGGCTGACCCTGTCAATGTACATGGCCAGGATATTTTAGGAACTTCCATGCTGGGCTTTCATGTTGATTTTCAAGTTGGGTGGAACCCCTACCAATAGGCTCACTGGGATCCTGTGCTGCATGGATATATTTGGCACTGTTATTTTCTACTGTACTTCTACTAGAGGCAGTATTATGAACAATTCCGCCCATCTACTCCAGGGGGCATTATCTCGTAGTACTTTTAGCTCCCAGCTCATTCCACCTTAGTGTGCTAAAAAAGAGCTTGTGTGGGATCCTTCAGACCTACAGTACTGCCATCAGGCACTACAACAGCTCCTCCCGAAATGCCACCTCCACCAGTCAGCCATAACCTGTCAGGACAGCATCCCATCTTTGGCACAGTAAAAGTCTGTACCAATTTAATTGGACATTAGCTAATCAATTTTTATTATTGTTTTACTTTTTCTTAACATGTATGTATATACTCAACATTCCATAAAATTCTGTTTCAGACTATTATTTGTACTTTTTAAATTGTTTGCACTCTGCTTACTTGTCTGCATTACCTGTACGGTCTTTGCACTCTCTCTTGTGCACTGAATGTATGCTTGTCTGTGTTCTATGTTCCTTGCTGTTGTTTGCACAGAAATACCCCCTTGGGGTCAATAAGGTCAGTCTAATGAAATATATAATCTAATCTAATGAAAATTGTGTTGGTCATATTGAATAACAAAATACCGTGGTTCTGCTATTGGCTAAAAAGATTACATACTGTATAACTGCCTTATGGGCAGCACGGTGGTGCAGTGGTTAGCACTGTCGCCTCACACCTCTGGGACCCGGGTTCGAATCCCCGTCTGGGTCACATGTGTGTGGAGTTTGCATGTTCTCCCCATGT
>JAODJX010000001.1:27417790-27431095 GCA_026776945.1 Isichthys henryi
GAAAATAATCGGACACAGCTGGGCAAGATCAGGGAAGCACACGTGGATAATCAGGGGGCATGGCACACACGAGGATCAGACGAGCCGAGCATGGCAGAACCCCCCCCCCCCAAAGGCACGCACTCTGGGCACGCCTCAGGGGAGGCGACGGACGGGACAAGGGATACGGGACCTGGAAAATGAGAAGAAAACCATCAACGGGGCACAGGGAACAGAACAGAAAGACAAAACTGGCACTGGGGCAAAAGCCACGATAAGATCTGACACAGAACAGGGAAGGCAGACAGACAGGTGAGGAACGGGGACACGGAGGGAACAGGCGGAACGAAAGGGCCAAGAGTGAATGGAGGGAACACTGGGGGACAAGGAGCAGAGACGGGAGGAACAAAGGGACAAGGAACAAAGAGAGGAGGGATGGAGACAGGAGACCAGGGAGAGAAGGAGGGGGAATAAAGGGGAGGCCAAGGGAGCCCCAGCGGGCGACGGGAAGCAGCCGGAGGGGCCACAGGCGACCGGAGCAGGAGGGGACCTCGGAGGGGCTAAGGAGGCAGGGCGAGGGACAGATGGAGGGGACGAGGAGGAAGTCGGAGGGGGCACCAGGTGAGGTGCCGAGGGAGCTGAAGGGGAAACCGAGGAAGGCAAGGAGGGAGGGGGAGCCGCAGCAGGCGACGGCAAAGCCATAGCTGGCCCAGGCGACATCCACCAACAGACTGGAATTGGTGACCCGCAGGCGACGGAGGAGCCACAATGGGGGAACCCGCAGGCAACCGACGAGGAGCCGGAGGCGGGACCGAGGCAGGGCAATGAGGCTTTGGAGGGGGACCTGCAGGCGACCGCCGACTTGGAGTCCCAGGACCCGTAGGCACCCCCCGAGCCCCAGCCAAGGCGAGCGGGACCCTAACCCCACGCCTGTGTCCTCTCCCCCTGCGGGACACTGACATGTGGGGTCTAGGCTGGGGTCGATCTCACCTGGGCGAGGGCGGAGGAGACAGTAGGGAGGTCCCCAAGGGGTTCCATTCAAGTTCCTCCTCCTCCAAGGAGGAAGTAGCAACAGTCCGATTTTCCAGGACCTCCTCAGGGACAGGAGCTGGGGGGACTGGAGAGGGGTCAGGAACAGGAGTCACAGGGGTTATAGTCACGGGCGGAGGCAGCGCCTCGGGCGGAGGCGGCTGCTCAGGCCGAGCGGCTGCAGCAGGCGGAGGCAAAGGGAGCGCCGAGCAGCTGCAGCAGGCGGCGGGACTGGCAGGTCCCGCACAGGCGAGATGGGCTTGGCCCCTTTAAGAGTCCTGGGTACTCTAGGGATAGCGTCCCTTACTGCGCTGGCTCCCTTATAGTCGCGCTGGCCGGTAAAAGTACCGCTCAAGGGGCGGCGGTAACTCCGCAGCTGCCCGGCGTGTTCCCAGGACGGGGGAAGCTGCCTGTGAAGGCAGCTTAGCAGCGGGGGTGACGTCAGGCTCGGCCGGGGAGTCGTCCTGCTCCCCGGCTGGGAGGGAAGCGGGGACGAGCGTGCACGCCCCGAGGGCGATCGTCGGGATGATTGCCCGCTTCTTCCTCCTCTTCTGCCTTCGGGTCTCGGTGGCCGCGCGAGGCTACGCCAAGTCCAACAGGGCGGACGGCGGGAGGATAGTTCCTGCGTCGCGTGGCGCGACCCACCGCTCTGTCCTGAACATGGCCAGCTGTCTGAAGTTCTCGCGCACCTTGCGGAGGAGGTGCGCGTCTTCCTCTAGGGACAGCCGGTCCAGGATATCCCAGTTCCGGTTAACCAAATTCCATGCCAGGGGATCTTCTCAGATGCCGGGCTGGAATATCCAAAAGAGCACCTGGTCGACGAGACCGAGGTACTCCTCCTCGGTCATGGAAGGTGCTTTTTTTTGAAGGTCCGTCATTCTGTCAGGTTTTCGCGGTAATGCGGGTAAGCGCACGAGCAGGCGAAATACGGGGAAAACGGGGATTTATTTCAGGGCAGGACAGAACGCTAGTACAAACATCGACTAACATCAATGACGGACCAAAACTAAGGCAAGACATGGACTGAAATAGATGAGACTGGGCGAAAATAATTGGACACAGCTGGGCAAGATCAGGGAAGCACACGTGGATAATCAGGGGGCGTGGCACACACGAGGATCGTACGAGCCGAGCATCACAGGTGTAGCATGTGGGAAGGAGGCCAATAACCAATCACAGTGATATCAAGGCCTTTTAAAACCCTCTTTGCTATTTTCCATAACATCTTTCTTTACCTGCGGCTTCAGAGACCAACAAGCACTTGTATTTTTCTAACAACACTCGTATTTCATGTTGAATATGTAGAGAAGGATTATGATCACACATTGTCACGATGCATCTTGATAACATAAAGCAGAAACTGTTTCACCTTAATTTTGAGCTAAAATTGGCTGTTAACTATGACTGATAATTGCTCAGGTAGTTTTAATGTAGAGTTGCAGTCAATTTATCTTCAGAGAGAGCGATGATGCAGCTTTCGAGCAGCCAGACATCGAGGGACAGATGTGGTTAGGTGTCCAAGGCCAACCATTTTCCTAAATGGAATTGTGTTTGCTCAATTTAGTATTTAATGTGTAGCATTTATTTGTTTGTTTTTAGAAACTATATAAAAGCTGCTTTTTAATGCATCTACTATTAAGCGGCATAGTTCTTCAATAAAAGAAAAATATTTAATTTATTTTAAAATGTAAGGTTAGAAAGTACAGCTTTGATGTTATAATTATTAGTCTGGACATTTTAATTATAGCCCATGCTAAACCTATAGACAAACAGGGTTAAGATAACACTCTAGTATCTTGTATGTGTGCTAAGGGTGTTTAAGTCATAAATGCAGACAAGTAGCAAGCCTTATTAGTGATGTGTGTGGCTGAAACACATGCTGTCAAAATCTTACAGCAGCTTCAAGTTAACAGGAGAAAATAAAACCTAATCCAGAATGCTCTTGAGGTGCAAACAGATGTGTGTCCTCCATGCTAATTTAGCTTTGTAAAAAGTGTCACTTATAATTTGGGTTACCTGTGGTGTCTTAATGTAAATGTGTTTTGTACTCTGTTTGTCTGGTGGTACAGTAAGAGTGGCATATGAATGGTAGCGTATTACATTTGCATGGACTACATTTCCCATCATCCCCTGCCAACACGCACTCACAAAACAGCAAATTTCTACACAGTAGTTTACGGCTAAGCTCATTTATTTACACCAACATCTTCGCGAACAGTGAGGTGCCCACTGCTTCAGCTTCATCCACCTTCCATTGAACCGCACATAAACAAGAAACATGCACACCACTCTCACAAACTCACACACTTGTTTGCCGCTCTCTCTGGTCCCCTCGGCATAATGGTTCCCTGCGGAAACGCGCGCCGCAGTGGGAAGGTTCCCGTATTACCAATTGTGGAACGAGGGAAGGAGATGGTTTGGCACATAGGGGTGAGTGATGTCATGTGTATTATTGTTTTGTTACGCACTGTTTGGTGTGTTGTTTGAAATGTCAGGGAATGTGTGTGGCTAATGTTTAGCTATTCTGTTTTGTTGGGTAGTGAAAGTAGGTATTGTAAGTTCTGAAGTACTCAATTCTGTTTCCCCGTGTATTTTTGGCCTGTCCCAATTAACCTATTGGGAACCAGTATATAAGAGGAGGGGGCTAGAGTCAGGTTTTTTTTCTTTGGTGTCCTGGACTCCTTGAATGCCAGTGTTGGTGGTGTTGGCTGAAGTGATTTTCTTATCCTTTGTGTATCTTTAAGTGGTTTGGCCTGTGGTTGAGTAAAGCAAATAAAGCCACATGTTATTTTTGGCGCCGCCTACTGGAGCTGCGCCTTCTGGGTGTTCACATCCCCTTACTGAGGTGAGGGCTTGTACAGCCCCCCCCCACCCCACCACCCCTTTTTCCACAAGCTTAATGCTAATTACTTTTCAGTGTTTTATATGTGATGTTTGTATGGAAAGGGCAGATCTGGAAAGCGTGCATAAGTGCACACATCTGTTCCTGATCTACCTCTGTGTGTGGACGATAGCTTGGGGTTGGAACTGAACATCCCTCAAAATATCAAGGATATGGTTCACTATTTTTCTTTAATCATAACAGAGTCTGCACTAAGGCAACAACACTTTTTACCTTTGATAATAGAAGGTATTGCTGAATCCCATTCACAGCTGCGTTAACTTAAAGGACTTATATAATGGCCTTTTAGAGAATGTACCTGTTTTGAGAAAGCTGAACATTTTAGTTGTTTTTAATGTTCATGTTTGCAAATTCTACATTTTGGAATATATTTAAATAAAGCTATAAAAATTAATTTAATATAACTAAAGACCATACCACTCATCTCAAATGTAAAAGTTATTGACTGGCATCTTCCTGACTGACATGATGGATCTGCAAATAACCAGGGTTGTGGGTTCCAATCCCACCCCAGCCCTGCATATGTGCTGTTTGAATGATCTCCCAGCGGGTTCTCTGCCTATTCTAGTCTCCTCCCGCAGTGCTCAAACATGCAATTAGGAGCAACAACATTTTTAAATTGGCTGTTCTGTTTCCATGGACCCTGTGCTTTTACCCTACGCTCGCTGTGACCCTATAATGGATGAGCAGTATAGAGAAGGCAATATGGTCGATGTCTTTTCATAAATCTGAATGGACATTTAAGCGTCTTTTGATTAAATTTCAAATGTACAATTTTAAGCCTTTCAAATGCACAATTCCCCACTAACCGTTAAGTGTATATACAATTGCACAATGTGTCACATACTATACATACCATAATATGGAGTGTGTGTGTGGGGGTTACATGTATATTACATTGTGAGGACCAAATGTCCCCCATAATGTAATAGAAAGCTGTCTTTTTGACATTGTGGGGACCATTTTCAGGTCCTCACAAAGATCTGGGAATGCACTCATCCATACATTTTCGGAAACCGCTTGTCCTGTTCAGGGTCGTGGGGGGTCCGTAGCCCCCAATGAGACAGGGAGAATAGGTAAACGTCACACACACAGAAAGTCAGCAAAGACTCTAACCCAAGTCCCAGAGGTGCAAGGCGACAGTACTAACCACCTCACCCACCATGCCCGAAAGACATCCAAACAACTAGAAATGTCAAAAGTGTCTTATTTGGTTTGGTTACTTATGGTTAGGGTTAGGGTTAGAGTTAGGCTTAGGGTTAGAGCTGGGTAGGGTTAGGGTTAGAGCTGGGTTAGGGTTAGGGTTAGAGCTGGGTAGGGTTAGGGTTAGGGTTAGGGTTAGAGCTGGGTAGGGTTAGGGTTAGAGCTGGGTAGGGTTAGGGTTAGGGTTAGAGCTGGGTTAGGGGTTAGGGTTGTCATTTTGGGAACGAAATGAATGAGAGAGTCTCCAGAATTACAATTGCACATAATTACAAACTTGTGTGTGTGTGTGAGCGGGTATACCTATCCTTATGGGGACACAATGTCCCCATAATGTGATAAATATTCGTTTTTTTTTTTCCTTTATTGGGACCGGTTTCCTGGTCCCCATAAAGGAAAACTCTATTTTATAAAAATCAGTGACTGCCATGAAACTTAACTTAAAATGCAAAAACTCTTGTATTTTGCTTGGTTACTTATGGTTAGAGCAGGGTGGGGGTTAAGGTTGTCATAGTTAGCATTAGCATTTTTCCCATAGAAGTGAAAGAGCGGGCCCCATAAGGATACAGTAGGTATACCCTACATCTGTGTGTGTGTGTGTGTGTGTGTATAAAAAGCAAGAGAACATGGGAATGGGAATTCTAACCTTGATTAGCTGACAGTGACAAATGCCCTGTTGAAACATAAGTCTATAAGGCAATATGATTTTGTTGACTATGGTGCTGACAGCATGGCTGAACAGACTGGCAGAGTGTGGGAAAGTGAGTTATTGGTGCAGAGTGCATCTGGAGCTGCTGTGCTGCCCGGAGTGATCCAGATGGTGCTTCTGTGACAGCTGGAATTAGGGAGAGGAAGACGGAAGCCAGAGGCTGGTATTAACTCGGCTATGTAGCTTCACTGCTGACTCTCAGCAGCAGAGGAATCTTAAGGCATTTACATTCTGTGGGATTTAGGGATATTTGGAGGGACTCTGTTGTATGGGTATGTGATTGGCATTGCAATGGGGGTTTGAGGGAAGTTATAAAAAGAAATCTTTATGGCAGGTTTTCCTTTCTGTGAGGTATGAAGATGATCGAAAATGGTCTGGTGAGGGAGAGGGTGGGGGTGTATAGTCCATCTTGTGATGGATAACCTGAAAACTAAAGGATTTAAGATGATGGCTTTGCTTTTCCTGCCTTGGGATAAAACCATATTGACTAATATTTTTTTGTTTTGGTATTTAGCTACTGTCACGATCCGCGGTCGCGGGTAATGCGCACGGTCAGGAAGCAGGCAAGGCAAGCAGATTACGGGGAAAACGGGGTTTTAATCGGGGGCCTCAGGGAAACGGAACGCAGGAAACACCAGACATCGACTAACATCAATGACGGACGCAGGACTCAGGCAAGACATGGACTGAAATAGACAGGATAGATCAAAATAACAAGACACAGCTGGGTACGATCGGGGAAGCACACGTGGATAATCAGAGGGGCGTGGCACACAGGAGGATCGTACGAGCCGGGCATGACAGCTACCCAAGATAATCGATAGCACAGATAAATATCGACCCCACAGAGCAATTTTTATTAGTTTCACTTTTAGGTCAGCATATCCTATGTGCACGCTGTGATCTGGTCAATTTTTAAGTAAATAATAGTGCAAATAATGTAACCCTCAGTTGCCTGAAAACCATTGTAATTGATCTAAAAATAAAATATCATGGCATGAACTTGGAATAATGCATTTCTTCACTCTGTGCTCCTTGTACACAATCATGAGCGACAGTGGGTCCTTCAGATCCCCCTCAGGCTTTTTGTTGATCAATCACTGCTGTCCGCAATGACTCATTTGGCATTTTCAGCTTCCTTCTACCGGCTTCCCTCCCTTTCCTGTTCTACTCTACCATTCTGACGATCCCATGCTGGTAGATTAGTCACATCTCCAAGGTAACACCTTATTCCCACGGCGCAGGTTCTCATTTAACCACACGGATGTGAAAACTGCACGTCGTTATTGCAAGGAATCATGCCAAGCGCTGCTGGAGTGGTATTTGGGGGATGCTCTGATTGCTGTCTTGTAAAGTTGCCGTATGGGAATGCTTTGAAGATCTAGGGATTGTTTTAATTAGTAATCAGTGACAATGCACCATAGCCAGAACTGCTCTTGCACCTGATTGGTCACTGCCACAAAATAAACATTTGCCATCTGCCTATTTGCCATTTATTCAGCTTTACTTGAGCGTAAATAGAGACGTGTCCTAAAGCAGATTATTAAAATGATCACTTCGCTGCTTATGGCTTAGATTTGTGGGCAAATATTATACACAAAAATTGTGTTTGGAATATTAATATTGTTATTACCAAGCTTTACATGCTGTATGTAAGACACCTACAGTGTACACATGCTGATCCTTCAAAGGTAGATCATAACGGTAACCATAGAAACCCTCATTCATGGGGTAAAAGAAGAAGAGGAATGCAGCTGCGTGAAAAGAGTAAGATTTGCTAGCCGCCCATATCATTCATTTGCCAAGAGGCTATTAAATTTAACGTTTCAGGGAAGGAGTCTTCTGCTGGTTATCCTTCAGCTGTTCATACCGTTCATAAACCCATGCATGAGTACACTCGTTAGAGAAATCAGAAGAAGGTATGGACCATATAATCTTACTAGCGCTGATCGAGTTTGTGGTCCAGCTACTGTATGCGGAGTGTTCAGGGTGGAGAGGGAACTAGCCACTCAGGATTCCGTCTCATTATTAGGTGATTAATTTGTCCATTAAATGCAAGAATCCAAGCACTCGTGAGAATAGATAAAATGGTGAATTAATCATTATTACATCTTTGCAGCTCATATTGTACTCCTTATTCATATATATTTCAGTGAGGTTTCACTGGCAGTGCTTCTCTTTTCTCATGCAGTTTGTCCATGTTTGGCATATTTTTGTGACTAATGCAACTGCAATTTAGGCACCGGATTTTGGGCCTGTTGGGAACCCTGTTAGTTGACTCGCTATATTTTGAAAACCCAGGTGTGCTGATGGTCAGGCCTCTTTCACAGACCGCTAATTAGCATTCACCCGACTCTGACTCACCTTTGTTGCTGCATATTTTCCCGTTCATTATAGAAGACTGAGTGACTACCATCCCATCCCCCTACCTTATGCCCACTGAATGCTGAGATTCAGCCTCAAGTCTCCCTCTGATCATTTCAGTGCTTATGAAAGATGGATTAGTGATCATTATCTATTCATTAAATATGTAAGGCATTCATCAATCTTCAGTACCACTTGTCCTATACAGGGTTGCCAGGGTTCAGAGCTTATATCCCCAGACACAATGGATGCAAGGCGGGGTATAACCCAGGATGAGATGCCAACCCATTGCAACGGTGCCAGGGGAGCATGCAAACTCCCCATGCATAGAGTCTGGCTGGAGAATCATACCCAGGTCTCCAGAGGTGTGAGTGAACGCTGGTAACCACAGCAACCCCATTCCCCCTTTTAAGTCTGAAATCCACTTGTTATTTGATTAACATAGCAGTCATAATGCTAATTAAGTTTTAACAAATGTATCTTGACTCCTTCAGAGTTTCAGCCTTGCTTCTGTTATACCCTTGAAAACACCTGACAGAAGCCAGAAACTCTCATCCTCAAGAGATGAAATAGTGGAGCATCTCATTTACACTTGAAACACAAGGTGAGGTGGCTTGTCATCTAAATAATTACCCTGCTATAGTAACAGCTGATGTAAAGCAAAAACCAGAATAATCTTTAGTCCTGAGGGACAGGGGCTTCAGAGCTCTGCAATACTGAGAATGACGTGGTCTCTGGGTGTGTGTGGCTGGTGCCATCTAAAGGAACCTGAAAAACACGTCTGATTCGGTGAATTAATAATATGTCAATGACTGGAAAAAAAAGTCATTACAAAAATAATCACAATGGGGCAGAAAAGGTAAATTGACTGTAGTGGGGTACAACACAGGTGTGCTATTTAAAAAAGAAAAAAAAGGTTCCATGTGTGTGGAATTTGCATTACTCCAGCCCAACCCCAACCCCCCTCAGTGCAAAAACACGCCGAGGTTAATTGGAGTTACCAAATTGCCCATAGGTGTGAGTCAATGGAGTGTGATTGGTTGGCGCACCATCGTGGGTTGTTCCCTGCCTCATGTCCTGTGATTGGTTGGCCCCCCTATCGTGTGCTGTTCCCTACCTCATGTCCTGTGATTGGTTGGCGCCCCATCGTGGGTTGTTCCCTGCCTCATGTCCTGTGATTGGTTGGCGCCCCATCGTGGGCTGTTCCCTGCCTCATGTCCTGTGATTGGTTGACGCCCCATCGTGGGTTGTTCCCTGCCTTGTGCCCATAAGCTCAAACCCCCCGTGACCCAGAATAGGACAAGCAGTTACAGAAAACAGGTGGATGGATAGCATACCATATAATACTAGTAGTAATAATTTTCTACACATTTAATAACATGTATAAGTCAGGGGGATGCACTTCCATTACCTCCCCCATCCAAGGTTTGGAGTTTGTATTCCATCCCTGCTGGATGTCATGCTTGCATGTTCTTCCTCAGCGACACAAGGTTTCTCCCACAGTCCACAGATATGCAGGCAGGTTAAGTGTAATCTCTAAACTGCCCATAGTGTATGAGCAAGTGTGTCATGGGATAGACCGACATTCTGGGTGTCCCCCCTGCCTTGTGGCCTGTGCTGCCAGGCTCCACCCCCACTAGATAATCAGTTTAAAGATTAATGGATGGATGGATTTATAAATTAGACCTCAGAGTCAGCTTTCAGTTCTTAAGTCACAAGGGTTCATGTATTTTCAATACAGTATGTATGAGCAGCACTGGTTCACGAACTGTTACACTGTTTTATTGAATAAGCAAGCAGTGAAGATATTGATTTCTAAGAAAAAAATCTATGGTCAGATATGCCATATTTTCAGTAAAATGACTGAAGGTTATATTAGCTTAACAGTGTGGCATGATGGCTCAGAACACAGCACTGCTGCCACACAAGGGTTTGAAACAGGGGTGGATTAACTTATCTAGGGTCCCTAAACTGACATCGGTATGAACACTCAGTTATTGCTAGTTGTCACGAATGGGGAAAGAATGATGATCCAAATGCAACTAAGAGTAAACAAAAGGGACTTCACTGAAAGGCTGGAAGACACACTATGTAACTAACAAATTACTACATAGGAGGGAGAGAATATCCCAAGGGGCACACACCCCTAACACAGAGCTTACTAACACTAACTAGTCATGAGTGGGAACCAACACAGAGCACTAAGACTAACAAAGGAGTAGATAAAGGAGAGGCACATATATACACTAATAATGAGGGCAACATGAACAACAGATGCAGAACATAAGAATAACTAAACACTAGGAATCACATGTAATGGGGAACAGGTTAGGGTAATTAGGAAGAAGAGGGGACGACACTGGATTTCTGCTAGCTGGACAGAACAGATGGAGACAGATCCTGACACAAGTTAAGAAGCTGTACTTTTTTTCCTGAGGCTGGGTGGGGCACTAGCCTGTTGGCCTGTAGCCTGGGATAGCTTATACATTATTCTGCCCCTGGTTCAAAGTTATTGTGATTGCTGCGAAGAGTTGTGTCCAGAAATTGTGTTCACTGTGTGTGTGGAGTTCATGCATGTTCTCCTCATCTGTTGCGATGGTTTCCTCCAGTTTATTCTCACGGTACAAAGACTTATGGTCAGGCTGATTGGTGTCTCTAAATTGCCCGTAGCATATGTGCCTTGTGATGGACTAGCATCCTGTCCATCATCCCAGCTGAAAGACCCCCATGACCATGACTAGGAGATGCTGCTGGAAGATGGATTGATGGCGTCAGTTAACGAGAGAATGTAGGTAAGCTCCAGTGTCTGTTTAGCAGCCAATCACAAAAAGCTAATGAAAGTGAACTCACTCAAGGCTGCTCTGTGTAGATCAGTTCAGAGGGAAGCTTCGTCCCTGAAGGTTTCATGTGGATGCCGGCTTTCATTTCACCAAAGCAAATTAATTTAAAGGAGTACATTGGAGCTTGGGGATACCCTCAGCTAGTTTCAAGGTCTTAATTGGAATATTATTAAAAATTCATCCAAAAAATATGCACATGCTCCTGCCCTGCAGGAGTGGAGTCACCATCTCTTCAACAGATGAAGCAGTGGCTCATTAATATGGCTGAGCTTGTGGGTGGATGGTTCAGTTATCATTACTTCTGGTAACAAAGAATTTGGAGTAAGGACCAAGTTTCTGATTTCAGAAACACTGAGCCCATTACCCTCCCGAACCTTATCAGAATACCTGACTGCAGAAAAAGGCACAAATAGTGTTGTTTTCACTTCAACAATGCATTCTTAAATTGTATTGATATAGGATATGAAACCCATAGACACCTCATTGATTTCAATTAAGAAATGTACTCTTAAATACTACTTAGAAAAGCTTTAGACATTAAGTACAAAACAGACTGCAAAAACAAAAAATACAAACCTGTTATGCAAATTTCAAAATTAACCTTGGTAATCAAGCTTGTGTTGAAAGCACAACACAATAGTAAAAAAAATGTAAACATTGCCTGTCAAAATCACAGTCTACTACTTTTAATATTTGAAGCATATTTCATACATATCTGATGAGAATTGTCAAATTCTCTGCGTTCAATGCATTAGTGCTTCTTAATCTGACCATTGGAAAAGTAATTAAAAATAAACAAAAAATGAGAGCCCGTAACATATTCCCAATAACTCAGAATGTTATTTGAAGTTTGTAGAGCTTCCCCAATCAGTGCATGGAAAGGATTTGAGATAGACGATGATTTGATGGCTGGCCATAAATATGCCACGTACCACCAGGGGGAGCACTCAGCAACATACGGCAATCATAACCATGTTTCTTCATCTTCTTAAGCGACAATAACAGGACAAGGCTGGGGACCCATGGTTGCCCTCATCAGAGGGTGAAGCAGGCCTCCTTGGTGAGGCGTAAAGCCTATGCAGGGAAAATCCCTGAGAGAGAGGAGAGAAGGAATGGGTCTGCTAATAATGTTAGTGAACTTGCTTTCTTTAGCGAATATTTGAGGACGATTGCCGCCAGTCTTAAACTCCCCCATATTGGTATTACTTTTTGTTCTGTCTTTTTGCTAATAAACTTACCCAGTTGGGGGGTTTCCTGTATTTATATCTCCTGAGCCTTTTTGCCCGTAAAAACTCTAAAACTACATTTCTTCAAACAAAATTTTTGACATTGGTACATGTAAGGAGTTTTTCAAGCGTTTCTACCCTTGAGGCATGTAGAACATGGTAAGCATTTCCCAGTCTCAGCAACATGAACCTTAGCTAGCTGTTCCACAGCGCCTGAATCACATTGTAGTTCCAGAGATTTATCATGGATTTTCTGTGGAATTACCTGAAAGTTTTAACCATTTTATTTCCACTAACTGCCTTTAACTGGATGTGGGTAATGTTTTATATTCCAGCAAACTTTACAGTTGGCATAATGCAGTCAGACAGGTAACATTCTCCTTGCATCCGCCAAACCTAGACTCATCCATCAGACTGCTAAACAGAGAAGCGTGATTCATCCCTCCACAGAACTCGTTTATACTACTACAGAGTCCAGTAGCGGCGTACTTTACACCTTTCCATCCGACGCTTGGCATTGTGCTTGGTGATGCAAGGCTTACATGCAGCTGTTTAGCTATGGAAGTCCATTCCATCAAGCTCCCAGCTCACAGGTTTTGTGCTTTTATTGTGAAGTTATTGAGTCAACAGGTAGTTGGTGAATTTTATGTACTATGTGCCTCAGTACTCTGCAATCTCCTTTTTTTACTTTATGTGGTCTGCCACTGTGTGGCTGAGTTTCTGTTGTTCTCAAATGCTTCCTCTTTGCAATAAAGCCACTTGCAGTTATGTATGATCCACCACGACTGGGAGCAACTGAGAAGGATGGCAGCTCCATTACAGAGAGAGAAAGCTCAGCAGCGAAGAAGGGCAGGGGAGCAAAGAAGCTGGCCAGCTTCCCCGAGCTCCCCCCGGCCTGACCATGCCAGCACCTATCCCCGAGCTCCCCCCGGCCTGACTACGCCAGCACCTATCCCCGAGTCCCCTCCGGCCTGACTACGCCAGCACCTATCCCCGAGCTCCCCCCGGCCTGACTACGCCAGCACCTATCCCCGAGTCCCCTCCGGCCTGACTACG
>JAODJX010000001.1:27445419-27456252 GCA_026776945.1 Isichthys henryi
CATCAGGTTAAACAGAAAAAGGAAAACAGAATCTTGTATAATTATAAATTAAAAGTAAAATAATAACCTGTTACACAGGCACTGACTGGCTGTTCTATAATTTACTTAATTTACTTTTATAATGCTGCTGCCAGTTCTAACCTCTACCTTCTTTTATTTTGTTGATGCCTGTCTAGGCTTTGTAGGACAGAAGAGAATTTCTTACACTCTAGGATTTTCTTTAATTTTTCAAAATTATGTGGAGGACAGGCCTAGATAGCTTAGCTGTCAATCTAGCTTCTGTGAAAAAGATATATTTAAGACTGTGAGGTACAGATCAGTTGAATCCTTACATTACAATTGGTGCCATTTCAGTTTTGTCCAGTAGATGCTGCTAAGGGCCCAAATACTGTATCTGTAGTCTTAAATGATATCATAATTAATACGTTTTTTTTCTTGAGGATTTATGAGTGTGTATGAGGCTATTCGTTTGTTTTAGTGAAATTGTAAAGCTGAAAATGAAATTAATAATACATCAACTCATCACGCTTCAACCCAAAAGGAACTTGGGTTTTATGTAAATATACATATTCTTTCAGCTTCGCCTGACTGACTCGGCACCATAGATCAATACTTCCCTTAAAAGTGATGATGGACATAAACATCAACTCATCTGAGCTGTATTGGTTTTTGGAAGCAGAAAAGGGCAGCCAATACAAACTGATACCACCAATACATTGAATACAAGTCATAGAATCAAATCCAGAGGTGAATAGTTCAGGTCCAGAAAGTACAAATCCAGACCAAGGTTTTGTTTCAACCACCCAGTTGAGTATAAAGAGTCACAGTTACAATGCTCAACTGGACGGTTGAACCAAAACCTTGGTCTGGATTTGTACTTTCTGGACCTGAACTATCTACCTCTGGATTTGATTCTATGACTTGTATTCAATGTATTGGTGGTTCCAGTTTGTATTGGCTGCCCTTTGATGAATGTGCAGCCAGGGGTTTATCACCAGGTACAGCCACTGAATCCAAGAGGAAATAAATAAGAACTCATCCTCGCCTCTGGCAGAAAGGGAAGGAGAAGCCAAAGGGGAAGACATTTCTTTCATTTCTGTATTTACATGCTTCTGTATCAAGATATGAATCTTTCAATGTGGACTGAAGAAAGAAAAATGCAACCATTAACTGACTTTAGGTTCCAGACATACCACGGACATTTACTTCATAATATGTCTAAGGAGAAGTCCGACTTATTATTTAATCAATAATCCACAGATAACATTTAAAAAAATCTGTTTGTAATCTGTTAAAAGCATTGTTGCTATATGTCCCTGAGAATGTGCAATCTTACATTTTATATCGAGAATTACATTTCACATTTTGTTTTGTTTTCTCTTTCTGTAGTCAGTAGTATTTCTAGAAGCACAAAAGTAATCATTCATTTTATATAAATAATATGAAGAATAATCAGGAGGTCACGCGCACCCTGTAATAACAGGTAAAGCAATAAGCAAGCCAAAAGCTTTTTATTTTCATTTTAATTTTAACTGTTGCATTAAACTACACAAACATTAGGACCGCATAAGTCACTAGCGCAAAGTCACTACATTTCCCATGGTGCACCAAATGCTGTGGAAAATCAAGCGCTGTGATTGGCGTAGACGCTGAGTTCCATTTCATTCCATTTCGTTCCATTCCAATGGGGTGTCCGAACGTCTTTGTGTCTGTCAACAAGGTCACTTGTATCTGTAAACGCGTGTCAAACCTGCAGTTCCCGAAACAGGCACCATAGATGATAAACTACTTGTGTGTGTTTTTTTCCACTAATGAAACTAAGGCTTTGCATAAGTATTTTTTATGTTATCATACATTTCGCTTTTGTCGCTTGGTAGAACCAGTCTGGAGACGAACGAGAGAAACGAAAAACGGTCGTTATGCGTGAGGTACGCCCCCTGTCGGCGTAAAACGAGAGTGAAGCCATAATGGTCATGCATGAGGTACGCCCCCTGCAGGCGTAAAACGAAAGTAAAAAAATGTTGGCCATACATGAGGTACGCCCCCTGCAGGAGGTACCGCGCTGACGTCCGGGGGAAGGCGTACAGTGAGGTAAAGGGCTCCTTGTCAGTTAATCATTTAATCCATAGTCAGAGCCTGCTTTTGAACACTGAAGTGAATGCGTGTCACTTTTTCTCTTAATATTTAAGTGACTGCGTTTCAGCCTGAGCTCCAGATGGACCACAAGGCGCGCCTTTGAGGAGATGGACATGATCGCCGTGAGGCTCGGGACGCGTCAGTGTTTCACCGCCGCTCTTCGCGGTCCGTCGTGCCCGAAACACTGTGTCACCTCGGCTGCTGACCCTCCGCAGCCCGACGACCTCGGCAGACACATCACCCGGAGGGCTTCTCGGCCAGATCCCCCCGGTCCTGACCCTCCGTCTGGCTCATTCTTACGGCGGAGAGGAGCGGGAGCACTCGCTGGCTTGGGCTACGGAACTTTCTGTGTGCGACGCTGGTGCAGAAACGAGCTTTACACGGGGTTCGGCGCCGCACTGTCGCTTCTGAAGCGCACAGTTTTAATTGCCCGAGGTAGGAAAACTCTTTCGAAGCATCTTATAGACTCTATTACAAAGCTGGTTGTGAAAATACATCAAAGGCAGTCAGATGGTGACGTCATCACATCCAACGCGTATATGCGATGAGTCTGATGTATGTACTGTCCGAAGTTTAAGTCTTGGGTAAAATGGGAGTATCTGTTTCTTATGCACTTCCTGGTTTCAGTATATTGCACATCTCCAAGCCCTGTTTCTGGACCTGCAATTGCGTCGGTGATCCGGTCCCTTTGGTAAATCGAAACTGATCTGAGGTCGGTCATCGGTGGTATGGTCTTTGAAGGCATATGATATTACGGATATTGTCTGTTAACTTGTGTACTATCCGAAATCCGTTTTGCTTTAGGTAGCAGTAACTCTGAAAATATACCCCGATGTTTTTAAGCGATTATTCTTCAGTTCGTGCCAACGTTTTACTGCTGTTTTTGAAATATTGCCTATGAAACGCAAACATCCGCCAGTTCTTGAACGATAAGTGTGGTTTCTTAGACCGCCTACTTTACCTATAAGGCTGAAATAAAAGGGTGATGAGAATATTTTCAGAAAATTTTGGTTTTATTGCCAGTGAAAGTTAAACTCCAGCTGTTTTAGTTCACATTTCTACGAATAATATAGCTTAATACTGTTTATAAATCACTGTCATTTTAGTAAACATAAATCGAGCTGTTACTGTGAATATAAGGCGTCAATAACGTTAAATATATATGAAGTATTACGTGATGTATAAAGTATACCTGTATTATTGTAGTGTAAACCACATTGTTTATAGTTAAAATATCGGTGACCTTTTCAAACTGTAGAATATCACACACACACACACACACACACGGAAAATCTTAAGTAGGCCTACTTTTCACTAACTCCATGTATTCCAATATAAAGTATTGTGTAAAAGTCTTAGGCAGTCAAAGAAAATGCTGCTGTCATATTCATGTTGGTGTAAAACTGCAATATCATGTCTGTCAAAGTGTGTCAGCTTAGCCATTTAAAAGCCTCTCCTAAGGTCACTCCAGTATTTGCTGCAACTGTCCAATACAATCGTGTATTTTTGACTCCCCCCACCTCATATAGCTAATTGTTATCTCATTGAGTCATTTAAGCAAGTTAATTAATTAATTGAGCTGGTGGTGCAATTAAATACATGGAATAACTGAGGTGCCCATGAGGAGAGGTTTGGGAACTGAAGTGGTGTTCATCTAGCCATCCAAGAAGATATCAGTAACTTTGTGGAGAAGAGGAAATTCTTGTTTATTTTTGTCATTGTACTGTTAATTTGCATGTGTTCTAATGTTAAATTGTGCTTTTATTGTTCTGAGCACATATACACTTGCTACCGAGAAAATAGCTTTAACCATTTTCTTTGACTGCCTAAGACTTTCACATAGCACAGTACCACAAATAATATACATATGAAACCAGTAGGCTTTCTAAATTGTTGAACCTGTGTTTCAGGTTCCTTATCACACAACATAATTGTCTTTGCTTTATTTATCATATCCTTAACTATTATACAAATATAAAATTGTTTCTAAACAATTATAATATAATTACGTCTTGCTTTAAGTGTTTCTCAATATGAGTGTACATATGTAGTATTACATATATCATCACGATAGATCTATTAATCAAAACCAAAAGTAAAAGAAAAAAGATTGTTGTTGTTAGTCTGGCATCTCTAAGCTCTCAGTCACCCATGTAATGTAAATTTACAAAACACGCTAGTTAAAAGCTGTAGACTGTAGACACACTAGTAACCGGGATTTCCAGCCTTCCTGAAACCAGGGACCAGAAAATAAAGATGGAAAAGAACTTTAAAGTGTGTTTTTTATATAAAGAAAAGGTCCTCTGAGGTGAATTAAGGCCCATTTTTTGCAGACCCCTGCAGCTGCCCTGTGGAGCCCAGGGGGTTATGGACCCCCAGATGAAAACCTGTGTACTAGGGAAAGACCAACAGAAAATTAGCAACACTTGCTCCATTGTCCCTGTTGCTGTGAGATCTTATGTGGATATGGGGATATCAGTGGTGATTCCTTAAATCTTCTGATAGACTGGCACTGCATCTTAACATAGACTGCATCTTAACATACACTGCATCTTAACATACACTGCAGCTTATCAGTATCAATAATTTCCTTATGGAAATGGATATACACAGTCTTCTGAAGTAGCTCACTGAGTAATCAAGCTCATCTAGAAGATCTAGCTGCTTCCTATTGGCTGGGAGTTACAGGTTCGGGATTGATCTATGTCACCAATGGTATGAGTCCCACTTGTAAAGTCTCAGCATAGTTTCGGTGAAATAATGATTTGTTGAACAAAGTAAGTCATGTGAAACAGTGTAGACATACACAAGAGGCAGCTCAAAATCAGATATGGACAGGTCCGTATTAGGCCTGGGCAGTATTTCGAATTTCTACATATCAATTTATTTTCAAAATGAGATATAGGATAGCACATTACTATTTATGTTGATATACTTTTATTTTGATTAAAATTATGGCTTTGTTAAAGATATTTCACAGAGACCAATATTTAGTATTCCGTCCCGGTTGCTAATTTCACGATAGCTTCAGTCGTGTTGTTGCCCAGAATCCCAGAATTCATGGCTAAAATTAAACTGTTAGGGTTTCATGCAGAAGTTAGACTAAGAAAAAAGCAAGTAATCATTGTTGCTTTGTTCAATTTCACTTTAAAACATTGCCAAACGGCTCTTTAGATTTATTTTTTTATTCGGAATTCACTATCTGTTCTGCCGTAAACTGAGAAGAAGAGTTTGTTGGTGGACAGAGTGGAGTGAAATGTTTCTGTGATGTCGCTCCTTTTATTTGACCCATGTAACGGTGATATAAGCATAAATAATTTTTTTCTTTATTTTGAGATTTCTGTTTGGAAAATGTCTATACTGAATGCAACGGGGAAGGAAACCCTGTATTTGCATATTGTTTTCTCTGTTTTCTTTAAGAAATGTGTTTGGGACATTTCACAGGTGGCTTTGATTTAAAACTGAACATTTAGCCCACTTTATAGAACATATTAATGTATATGCAATGTTTGTCTGTTCTGCCTAAAAATATGGAGATATGGTATTTGGTCCATGTCGCCCAGCCCTACTCTGCACCCACCTTCATTCACCATAGGACTCTCAACAACAAGGACTGAGGGTGACCTCCTGGGGTGTGATGAGATACGGGTATAAGGCAGGACAGGATGCTGGCCTGTCATATTGACCAGCTTCCCAACAAATGCTAATTCATTAAGATCCTTATCACCTTCGGTGCCAGATGAAACCCTAATTTTCTCCCTGACTTCCTCCTTGATCATGATCATTTGCCGACTGTGTCCCTATTCAAATCGACCAGGAACACTGGAGCATCTTCAGTAGTGGCCTCGAGGACCAAAAGAGCAGGCCATGAGCACTTCCTGCTCCTTGGGGGGTGTCATGTCAGGGATGCCAATCAGCAGTTCTTGATGCATAACCTGACCTTGTCTACCTGTCCTCTTCACTACAGAATTGAGTACGTCAATCAGAACCTTGCAGTCTGAAACGGCCAAGTCGGAGAACAGGAAGTTCTTCTTTGACACCCACTCTGTGGTTCGTCTGCTGGAAAACAATGGTTAGCCACACAATCAATTAAACTACATTATATGTGTAATCCCTCTGAGGGGTGTACTATGAAGCGAATTTAATGGCTTAGCGTGGTTTCTTGGGACTTCCAAGTTTTGGGTACTACAAACGCACTTTTAAAATGGGGGATATTGCCATGGTAATTGAGCTGCCTAACCTGTTCTGAGCAGGTTTAAGTGCAGGTTTTCAGTTTAAAACAGACATAAATCCTGCCCTTTCACCAAATAAATGTGGCCTGTGTATAGGGGTGGATTAAGGGTGTATTTTCACTAGGCGATCCGGACCGTGCCCAGGCATATTTGTCCCCCAAAATCTAGTTAGTTTGACTAGTGTGATCGCTCCATACTGTACCAAATTCAGTTGGACTCGAGCACGGTATGCATCTCGTGTGATTGCTAACCGTGCCCGAGTACGAAACACAGACATGACGTCAATGGTGCGACTGGTACACGCATATGCACATGTACACTATACATGAACTGGGCCCGGAAGGAACGGATTGGGTAGGCTGTACAGGTTGGGTAGCAAAAACATTGTGGCCAAGGGTTCGCTTTGGTTTACGGGAGAAGTGTAGTGTTTGTTGGAAGTTTGAGTCGTGCTCAAGCACGGTACAAGGCAGCCAGGCCTAGTGTGAGTACACCCTAAATGTGACGGTAGTGCTGAAAATGAAGTTTGCCGATCACATTGGTGTAGAGTGTCTCTTGCCAATCAGAAGGTGACTCGTAGTTTGCATCATAAGTTGCTGACACCAAAACCACCCCTTGAATGTCAACACACAGATTCTGATTAAGAAACTTTGTCAATTTACCAATTTGTTAACCACCACTGTAGTACCATTTACCACTGATTGCGACAATCAGTGTTAGTTAAACCAGTTTGCATTAACTCTGGGATTGTGAAGCTTCCTTTTTAGTAGATCCCACTGGTCTGTAATAAGTTACTGGAGAATAGTTTATACATGAAGCACAATCCAAAATGTTGATTTTAGAAAGTAAGACTTTGATAGCTTTTTTTTTAATTATTATTTTTAAATACTGTTACTTTTTCAGGGTTCAACTCACAGCAGGCAGAGGTTGTTGTGAGCGCCCTAATGAGAACCACAAATTCCAACATGGACGTCATTTATAAGGACATGGTGACCAAAGTTCAGCAGGTACGCTGGGCTGTTTCCTTACTGTTAAACAGGTCTACATGTTTTTAATACCTCAGACTCTTTAGTGACGTGATTTTTGTGGCAGTTCTTCCTTTGTTTGTATTCTATTTACCGTATGAAATGAATTGTGCATCTTAAATTATGCAATAATGAAGTGCATTCTGATGCACATAGAGCATTGTATACTGTACTGTAGTTACTATAATGCGTTTTTGTTCCAACTCAGCAAAATACTTTTTGGTATGTTGATCATGCAGCACATACATTTTTATGCAAACTACAGTAAATTTAAGTGCTATGTAATTACTATCTGAAAATAAACACGACTAATCAAATATGTAAAATGTTTGAAACCAAGAGGTGTCATGCACAGGGTTGATTTATTGAATGTAAGCATGCAGGTTTTCTGTTGGCCTGCTACAGGAAATCATGCTTCAGACAGTGATGTCCCAGATTGCCGCTGTAAAGAAAGACATGGTAATACTGGAGAAAAGTGAGTTCTCCACGCTGCTAACAGAGAACGAGGTGAGACGAGTGCATTGCATGCACAGGAATTGGAGTTATGGCGTTATAGATGTCTGATCTGTAAACACTGAAAGGACATTCTGCTGTAGGATATTACACATTAAATATATACTGTGTATATATGTATATATATTTATTATAGAAAGTCAAGATTGAGGTCCTTCAGTTGAAAGTGCAGTTGAATGTGAGTATGAAACTATTCATCCTGTAGTGTACCAGTCCTTTTGGCAAAACTTTGAAATTCATAAATCACTAAATCAAAATAAACAATGAAACTTTGTGTTCTGCTTTAGGATGTGATGAACAAAGTGCGTTCAGATACTATTTTGGAGATGAACCTGGAGAAAAGCAGAGTGAAGGAAATGGTAAAGTCCATTGTGTGGGGGCTGGTTTCTGTGGGGTATGTTATATAGCTTTTACTGTATTTGTGTAAGTTTGCACATGTGAGGTTATATATTTCCACATTTTAACAAACCAGCCAGAAAGTGCTGTTGTTTTGTGAGAATTGTTTATAATTTCAGCTGTTAGTTAAGTTCTCCATAAACGAGCTTGATGGGCCGAATGGCCTCCTCTCGTTTGTAAATTTCTTATGTTCTTATAAATTATTTAAATAACATATGTACAGATATGGCCAGAAGTATGTAGATGCCGATTTGACCGACATCTCATTCCGAAACCAGGGGTATTAATATGAAGATGGAGGGATGGGCTCCATCAGCAGCATTCAGAACATTTTGATTGGCTGTAGATTTAAATGGTGTAATTGAGCTAGCATCGGAAAAATTCATCGCAGAGTCTCGAAGCACTTATGTAAGTCGCTCTGGCTAAGGGCGTCTGCTAAATACCGTAAATGTAAATGTGTAATAAAATAAAGATTGTATCACATAAACTTGAGTCTTTTTTAAATGGTTATATTTCCCACTCTTGTTATCGTAGACATTTACATTAACATTACAGAATACAGAATTAGGGAACGGTGTGACATTTTAAAGCCATTATTTGTACGTGATGTCAGAAGCACAATGGCTTTCGAAATGTGCTACTTCTAGGCGTTTCATCTCACCTTCTCACATCTGATCTCATTCATAGTGGACATTCTGCTTCAGCCAAGTGATGGGATTTATTTCGGTCAATGGACAGACTTGAGTCATTACCGAGGTTTTTTGTTTATTGATTTCACAATTGTTTTATTGTTTCTAATTCCGTAAACTCTGATTGCAGAGAGCGGAATATGAAAGAAAAGTACTGGCAGCACGAACACAAATGATGGAGATGGTATGTATGAATGGCCAGCAGATATATCATGATGTTCACCTTACAAATAGAACCTGACAATTTCACTTCTCATAGTTGAATTTTTATATAATGCAACAGAAAATGTGCCAGTAACATAGGTTTTAACCTCATTACCAAAAATCTATTGAGCAGACCACAGGCTCTTCTTGAGGTCATGAGGTCTTGCCGATAAATGGTGTTTTTCATCACCTTTGTCGCCTTTGTCTGACACCTTCTTCCAAACTGGCCGTGTTCTACATCCCTCAGCTTTGAGGGAGATGCGTTCCCCTTGCCCTGTAAATATTAGGACATGATCAGATTCCAAAAGTCTCGTGATCACAGGTCCTTGGAATAACAAAACATGATACAGGACTAGTAAACTCATTGTCTCCCTCTTGTGGATAAATAAGTGTACACTACTTTGCAAAAGCCTTTGGCTGCCATTGAAAATAATGTATATTGGTATAAAACTATAATTTTATGTCTGTCAAACTATTAGCTTAGCCATTTCAAAACCTCTCCTAAAGTCACCCCAGTATTTTCATTAACCATCTAATATATCCGTGTTTTGGCTAACCTCATACACTAGCACACTTTGTTTAGTCAGGATGTTAACTAACTTAGCTGGTGGCGAGATTTAATGAAAACATGGAATGGTTGAGGTGCCCCTGAAGAAAGGTATGGGAACTGAATCAGTGTTCATCTAGCCATCCAACAAGACATGAGTAACTTTTAGGAGAGAGCTTAAGACATCCTTGTACTTTTTATTGTAGTACTGTTCATTAAACAGTGTTTTTTTCTGAGCAAATACGCACTTACTGCCCAGATAATCAGCATTTAAAGTAAATTTCTTTTGTACAGTACTCTGTATGTCATTTTTTTTTTTTTGCAGTTTATCTGTTTTCTTGCGTTTTAAATATGTCTTCTAAAATGATGTCATGACCATTGATTTTGTACATTTTGATGATTTCTATGTTCTTGTACTATAATAAACCCTAAAACCTAGTAGAGGTTAGGTGGTTGGATGATGAATGCATTTAACTTTAACTTCAAATAGATTGGATTGCTACAGTAAATATTAGGTGCAACACGCAAATAGTTTCCCTTTGATGGAGGTTTACTAAGAATCCTGTTCTTACCCTTAGAATTCAGAGCAGGATCGTCAGATAACCCAGACCAACATGAAGATAGACACGGAAGTGGCAGGGCTGAAAACCATGCTGGAGTCTCACAAGCTCGACACTGTGAAGTACCTGGCAGGTAAACATCTGTCAATCAGTAGAGTTTGTCGGTGGAATAATTTTGTTATTCTCTTTAAAGCATTTGAAATATTTTATGTTGTGGTTTAAATATTAAATTAAGGTAAAACTAATAAAAAACTTTTTTAGTAATCAGTATTTCTAGTAAATTGGTTTTGAGACTCTCTTGTTCCTACGATAATTGAAGAACAAATGACCAAATCTCACTCATGTGATAGTCATGTAATTTGGCGAAGAACTTTCATTAAATATTCAAAACTCGCAAGTCCACAGAAATTTTCTCTAAAACATACGATCTGCCTCTCCTGGAGCCAACACCTTATCATGGTGGAGGGGTTTGCGTGTTCCAGTGATCTCAGGAGCTATGTTGTCTGGGGCTTTATGCCCCTGGTAGGGTCACCC
>JAODJX010000001.1:27470109-27489374 GCA_026776945.1 Isichthys henryi
CCCCCCCCCCCCCCCCCCCCCCCCCCCCCCCCCCCCCCCCCCCCCCCCCCCCCCCCCCCGGAGTCCGATGTAACTTAATTCTGTCCCTGTTCCACCACTAATGATTCAGCTCAAGAGTTGTGTAGTAATTAGCACAAGGAGTTGAATCAGGTGTGTTAAATGAAGGGAAACCGAAAACTGTGCAGGACTCCAGAGTTTGACACCTGTGCTTTACACATAGCGACTGAGCGCCAATTCGCCAGCACAGATCACGCACCAATTTGCCTCCGATCTGGGGGTTTTGTTAGCGAGTGGAAAATCTGAGCAAAAGTCATATAGTGTGAGCATAATGGAAAATAGCTGCAACACTCAAACAGCAAGAGTAATGCTGTTATTATCGTTATTATCAATATCTAACAAAAATGTAAATCACATATGTAAATTTCACAGTACTGAGTCAGCTGCCAGACACCTGACCGAAACAGACTCTCGCATTGTCGCTATTTCTACAATGACACCTGCTACGCACAACTATGTCATTCAGCTGACCTTTAACCCTGACAAAACTCTTTGCGTATGAAAATGGAGTTCATGGAGGAATAACAACATCATATTTGCTTTGGTTTTAAGGGTAGATAAAGCACAACTATTCAAGCTTGGAGTAAAAGGTTAGAAAATGTGACGTACCCGAGAAGGGTTCTTGAAGGCTCTCCTCAGAGAATCTGAAGCTGCAATCTGAGCCCGATCCAGCTCTGTTAACTGAGCAGTGTTAAAGGATATTGCTTAATGCAGAATGATGCCTAGTGAGTGTTTCTCCTTAAACAGTGGTAATACACAAACTTTTATCAGTCAACAGCATCTTTAAAGATAATAGCCATTTAATGAAAAAAATAAAAGACCAACTCAGAGTTTGTCTTTGATGTGTGCAAATGGTCTTATAAGCTCTTTCAGAAACTGCTTCAGTAGCTTTCACAGTCATTCAGCTATACCTCTTCACATAACGAGAATAATCAAAATTTAAAAGGGAACTAACTTCAGTGAATGCATACATACCTCAGACTCTTGTTCAGCCTTCTCAGCTGTGATGGGAAACCACTTCCTCTTAGGTGACTGGCACTTTAAACAGGCCCACTCCGGGGCCTGAGCCTCCAGTTGCCTCAGGCTGTTCTGAAGGCAGCCATAGTGGTAAACATGGCCGCAGCTACATTGGTACAAGAGGGCAGAAAGAAAGATCGACTGATCTTTCACAGAGTGGTGTCACATGAGAAACGCTGGCCTAAGTCAACAGTGGATTCCGGTCGCCTCACCTGAAAACGATGAGCCGGGCCTGGGAGCTGCCCCCCCCCCAGCTGTACCTCTGAGTGCAGACCCCACATCGCTGATGGGAGGGGGCTAGGCCACGTGACACAGCAGATCGCAGGCTGCAAAGATACCAGTGCAAGTCCTGGCTGAAAAGGTTACTGGCCGCCTCCATGAGGGTCTACACACACAGGAAACACAACAGATGGTAGGAAAATGTCCTCCAACAGAAGGGAGGTATTGTTCTCCAACACAGGTGAAGCAATGTTCTCAAACAAAGGGGAGATAATGTTGTACAACAGAGGGAAGACAGCATTTTATTACAGATGATACGCCATATTCTCCAACTAACATTCTAGAAGAAGGATTGTAAACTCAATCACGGACATGGCCATATGAAAAACTACCAATGAATTTGCAGGCCGACCAAGACCTATTTAGTTTATAACAGTATGACCCAGACTTTATTAATTATTATTATAAAAAGGAGATGAACTTTAATCAAATCAAACTTTACTGATCCCAGGCGAACATTGCTGAAATTTTTATGGAGCGGAAGGATAAGCGGTGACATTTGCAAAGACATTCGCTCAGGAATGGCAAGCTATGGAGCAATTTAGGGGCTGCACCCTTCAAAGGACGTGATTGGTATAGCCTTTTTACACTGTGTCCTTCCAAAGTCCGTGCAATAAATCTTGGTATAGAACGAAAGGATGCAATTCTAGACTGCATTTGAAGGAGCCTTTGAAATGAGACAGCATTATCTAGTGGGTTTATTTCTAAGCAATAGTTACCACGGTGAGTCTAATCTCAGTACATGCTTTTAACTCGGGATTGTGTGCAAAACCCGCTTTTTCTAGAGTACCCCCCTAAAAGTTCCATTTTTAAATAAAACACAACAATGATATAAAACACCTCTCTGAAGAAAATGAATTAAATCAGATGCATCCACTACGTTAATGGGCTATTATTCATCAACTTTTGCCTGACATTATTCACTGAAAAAACTTATTCTAAATGAAGAATAGCAACAAAAAAGTTAAGTCCCAAAAAATAAAAAAAACAGATTACAATTAGAATGTTTTGATGAATTTTGTGCTAACTTAATGCTGTATAATGGGGCGGGAAGAGGAAAAATATAATGCAAGTTCACACAGGATGATCCCTACTTCCCGGGCTGGGTTGTAATGGTACACAAATTCAATATTGTGCGGTTGACTTACATCATTTTCAGTTCAGAATACACAAAACGGAAGAATACATTTCCTGATATGGTCGAAACCAAAAAACGCTACATGGAAAAAAGTATTTGGTCTTTTAAACAGGAAAACACTGCTTCATAAAATAAGGGTTGTCTGACAAATGCAAACCATTTGCATAAGGCAGCTTTGCATCTTGCAAACGTTGTTTAAAAATATATTTTTTAACACACTGGCACATTTCCTCTGTAAGATAAGATACACTTTAGTGATTCCAGGGGGAAATTCATTTGCAAATATATTTGTAGTGTCTAATGTAAATATGTTCATTTAAGCTACCCTGATACCGGTAAATTTAAATTAGTGACCAAACATGGCCGTTAGCTAATTCAGTAACAGACAATAAGTTCTTCTAGGTCTGAGTGACGTTAAGGACATCTGCTAATAAACTACTTATGGAAGGCAAAATTCTTTAAAATATTTACCCTGAATGAGCAGCCCACTGAACATGAGGACAACGTGAAAAAAAACAAACATGTCTGCAGTATTTGATAAAGAATCATTATCAGATGTTGTCTCGTCGACATCACATAGAGACAGCATTCTTCCAGAACATTCTCTCTGGATCTTCAGTTCCCAAAGGAACGAGCAAAATATTTAATTTATTTAGGAGATGCTGTTACCTAAAAAGAGAAGTTTTGAGAAAGCAGACACCCCATGCCTGAGGCATTTAAGCTGACAGTTTTGTCAAACTGGTGCTGGCTTACTTTCTCATAGACGTAAGCATCAATTATGCCAGAAATCAACGTCTTCACTTCCCCGTAGCTGCCGACGTTGTGAAGCGAATCCTAAGAATATATCAGATCAGATAAGACCACATGTGTCTGTTACAGTGCAGTAACTTTCACACAGTCTCTGGGTTTAAAACAGTCTATTTAATTCACGATGTGCTTATGAAAAAGACAGTGCAACTATCAGTACTGTAAAGTTTGTTTCTTTTTGAGTGTTTGACGCAAGATACTATCTATGACAATAGTGCTGAATCATGCCACCAGTGGCCTATTCTACAGACTTGAGTGCAGGAAGTTTTTAAAATATGCACAACTACAACTGGTTTAAAATAACTGGATCATCATACCTGATTCATATGTACATATCCATTTAGTATTCTAACATGGCAGCTATATCAGGGTCTACAGTATGTAAGTCAGCATAAGCAGAGCAGACTAATAACAACAGTTATAAACCCCTCACTCCTCTGTAACAGAAAGGGCCCAAACACATCCTTAATACTGAGCAAAACCAGAAAGCCCAGTTAGATGCTGGACTAACCTGCCGTACATACTGTAGAAACAGTACCTCCATAAGCTGTTGGAGGATGTCCATTAGAGGGATATAGGAAGTCATGCTTTCTATCACCTCCTTGGTGAGGTTTTTAATGCCTGTGGGTCAAACAGAACAGAATATAAAATAAAATAGTAAAATGTCCCTGCCCCCAAAGGTCATGACAAGGGCAGTGTTTTCCAACCCAGTCCTCGGGCACCCCCAGACAGTCCACATATTTTTTTTGCAGGAGCTGGGAGGGAGCAAAACTGTGCACTGTCTTTCAGGGAGCAAAATTGTGCACTATCTTTCAGGGAGCAAAAACGTAGACCATCTAGAGGTCCCCAAGGACTGGGCTGAGAAGCACTGAATTACAGTACAGCATCTGACTAACTTTATTATTAATGTGTCAGTTTGGTACAATTTACAGATACTAAACATTTTCTTTCAAATATGCTACAGATCAGTGTTTTTCAATCCAGTGTACGAGGATCTCCAGACAGTTCACATCGTTTCTCCCTCCCAGCACGCATGAACTAAATGATCAGGAACACAGAATAACTGGTCCAAGTGTGATGGGAGCTGGGGGGGAGGATTGTCCGGGGGTCCCTCAGGACTGGGTTGAGAAACACTGCAATAGATGATAAGGGTTAATGTACAACCAACCGTACATTATACATTTTTAAAGACGTTCCTGCAGATGTGAAGAACCGCCCAACACAGAGTGCTTGAATACTTTCATGTTTACGAACCAAAAACACATTTATTAGCAGAAATGCTGGAATAGCATAGTTTTTTAAAATCCTGTCGAAGCACCGTATAGTGTCTGGATGGTACGAAAAATAAGATACTATCTAAGCCTACTACTACTGTAGTAAACAATTTGCTTATATAAGACCCAAGAAAATGTTCTGAATTAAACTGAAGTCTTTGGCCAAAACCATAAGGCAGCCGTTAGTTTGAAATTACCAGCTACTAAGATCAGAAGCCCGTCTTTATAAATAAACGCGTAAGCGTGGGTTAATGCGCTCCAAGCCATGCATTACATGCTTTTAATCACACTCCATGGAGGCAAAGTAATGTAAATATATACATTCAGCCATTGTTTTATTTTATTTAGATTCATGTACCTCCAGGAAAGTTACAGTACCAAACTTCCCTGAGGTGCAAATGGGTGTGTGAGCAGTGTGAGTGAAATTGTGAGTGAGCAGTGTGAGTGAGCGGTGAGTGTGCCCTGTGATGGGTTGGCTCCCCACCCTGAGGTATTCCCTGCCTTGTGCCCATTGCTTCCGGGATAGGTGCCAGACTGACTATCTGTGTGGTTACAGAAAATTTATCAACATCTTTCAGTTTAGAGAATTTGACATTACCATAGTATAATTAGTTGTAACATTTGATGTTTACTAAGAAATTCCAAAGTATAAATTTAAAATGTGTGATTACACTATTACACATATAGATTATAGTAGATTAGATCGCATTTGGATTAAGATTAACTTTATTGACCCCAGGGGGATATTCTTGTGCATACAGCAGCAAGATACATAGAGCACAGACAAACATACATATACTGTAGTGCAATATAGTGCAATAACCAGGCAAACAAAGACAACATAATTGGCCAAGAAAGCATTTAGGGAACAGAGCTTAATGAACCAGCTTGGTACCAACAAGCATGCTTGAAGTTAAGCGATGCTAGAAGATTAACCTCAGATTTATCCAGGAAAAAAATTTAAACAAGGAATGAATAATTGGGAATTTCATTAGGACAAAATTTTTGGACAAAACTTTTACCATACAACCAAGCTCAAATCTACGCAAAATGCTGTTCTAATTACTGCTAAATGAAATAAAAATTACAATTATATGCTAAATGTACCTCAGTCCCATAACCTGTTCCATCAAAAGCCACCACTGGAGTGAATTCTGCAACGTCCAGCCAGGACACATAGTCTGCACCTTGCATAACCACTCACCTCCCTGAACGTCAGCCGACAGGGGGTGCTGAATCCGCTCAGCAGGGGAGAGCAGAAAGCTGAGGAGCGAAAACCACAAGTCCTGCAAACAGAATAAGCGATACCCTGAAGAGACATGCCAAGATGAACAGAACCTGGTAGATGATCACCACACTATTACTACTGTCTCATTTCCATGCTTCAGAAGCTCAAAGCTCAGGCACAGTAATGGTACTCACATCTCTTTGCTTGCTGTCCAAAGTGCCCGACACCCGCTGTAGGAAGGCCATGACATCACGCAACACTGACTGGACCTCCTGAAAGGGGTTAGTCTCTTCACCCAGACTCCCTGGTAAAACCAAAGGTCAATTACTCAAGGGATCGCTCAAAAACAGGAAGGTTGACTTAGTAAGACTGCTGGCTTCCAGATTCAGAAGCATGCAGCACAAATTTCAATAAAAAGGCAAGATGAAGCAGATTCCTATTTGATTTGCAATCTAAAACCCAACATCTATGTCTTTCTCCCCACTAGCATTGTTTGATATACTGCTATCCGCATAGTATCATACCACCAAAAATTTAAATAGTACAAATCTATCACTTTGCAGATTTGGGGTTATCTGAAGAAATACATGTAGACTGCATACATGAAAAACACTGAAGGTAATGATACGTAGGGTAACGTTTCGAGCAATGATGCCGGGCAATTGCCAACCAGGTGGAACAAAGGGCAATTCATCCTGATCTGGATTATCGTGAAAAATTGCCCATGGCCAATCGAAGAGAAACTGCCTGCCCAATATTAACAGAAAAGTGCCCAAGTAACATTGCTCAGCAACACTACCTGACAACATTGCTCAAAAAAGTTGCCCCGCATATCATCACCCTAAGAATTTCCGCCATGCTGCAGACATGCCGCAGTTGCACTTCTTTCACGTCTCGTGTGCGCATTCTGCAGAAAAGCAACATAGATGGAAGGTGAAAATCACTGTTGCCCACTGTCCACTGCTAGCTGATGAGCAGAGCAGCGGAGAGATATGACCTTATGCATTCCATTTTAAAACAAACAAAAAGGGTGAATGCGCATAGACAACAACCCCAGTAAGCAACTGCCACTACAAAGGGGAAACACAATTACGCAGGTGAAGCATCTGTCTCTCACTTACCCTGATTTATATGTGTTTAAAGATTGCCAAGTGTGCAGGATAACAGATATGACACGTGACAGCAATGTAAGTTAGTGATTATGACATTTTGTGTTTCTGTATAGTCATGCTTAACCTATTTGTGAACTCATTCATAAGCAGACTGGGCTAAACAATTAATGATACTAACACAAAAATACACCTAAGGTTAGTGTATTATGGATGAGGTTTTGTAACAGCTGAGGCCAAATTAATATCAGAATCCATGCACTTGAGTTCAATCTATGCATGTTAAACTTATAATGTTAAAACTAGATTTCATAAACAGGCCTAGTGATTTCAAACCAATGTAATATGTAAATGGGAATGTTTTACAGCAGTGCTTCTCAACCAGGGGCTGCGGCCCCCACTGCTAGGCCTCAGCGAGGAACAAGCAACGCCACGCAATTTATTTGAAATGTGTAGCAAAAAATTACAACATTGCTAGGTTTGGATGGTAAAATTTTTACAGCATATCAATATATTTCCAAAAAAAAAGATACTGGATGGCATGTTACCTTTTATATCTATATACTTTTGTATAGGGCTTCATTAAAGATTGTTATTAGAAACCAATGGCATTCCTTCCTGGTTGTAAACAGTGCGAGAGCTTTTGTCGTGACTTTACACAGGATCCCAGAATACAAAAAAAATCAAACCATTCTGTTAGCAGCTCAAAAGGGAGTTTATGGAGCAGAAAGGTGAGGAATCATTGTTAATTTTGTTTTAAAACACTTAAAATTGCCGTAATTCGTTTTAATTTGTTGAAAGCTAATACCTTAAAATGAGGGTTTTCTCAGAGAAGAGAACTTTCAATGGCTGTCAGGCTCCTAATATTAGTGCCACTGTGACGCAGCCTCATTGTAACATGGGATCCAGATGTGGAGCAGACTGGGAATGAATACGCTCAGTAAAGGACGGAGTCTATTACGTTAGCAGGGCTGTAAAAGCGGAAAGGTGGGTCCAGGGGAGGCCAGGCACACGTGCAGACAGAAGAAAAGCTAACCCACTCATTCCGAGAGATAGAGCAGGACACACACTTAGAGGATCAAGAAGATCAGGCAGACAGGACAACGCAATGGGAGATTCACACTCGGGAGGAAGCAGGGGTCCTGACCGCCTGACATAATCGCTGGTTCCTCATGTAGAGGGAACTGACTAAACTGGTTAACCAGGAGCAAAACTAAAATGAGGCACAGCTGCTGGTTTTCAGGTGAGAGAGACTGGGTGCACGGGCCTGGCTGTGGAGTCCAACCTCACAGCCATTTGCTAGATAGGCTTCAGGTTCAGTTTTTCTGTTCATAAACATTGACCTTCTGTTTTGTGAGAAATGTCATAAATTGAGGGGGAGAAAAAGTGCTGGACATAGGAGTGAAACCTTGTTTGAATCACGTTCAAATGAAATGACACTGTTTGCCAGTGTCACCAAATTAAAATATGTTTATATCAATGAACACTGGAAATGTCTGGTAATTTGTATGCAGAATGCATATAAGAGAAACAATATCGTAGCCTGGGGAAGGACACAAATGTGTGTTCCTGGACACAGGGGGTCCTTGGGAAAAAAAAACCTTGAGAACTACTATATTACTGTATTAATTTAACATAAAGTTCCAAAGTCAAACTTTTACTGTTGATCTAACTATTCCATACCCTTTATCAGGGTACAGGGGAGTCATTTTTACTCTAATATTGAATGATGCTTTATTTGTCATTTGTACAAGCATGAGTACAGGTACATTAGAATGCTTCTTTTGGCAAATTCTATCGTGCACTTTTTTGAGACAGAGACACACACACACACACACACACACACACAGTTGACAGTAAGCCTGGTATCTGAATGCAGGGTCACCCATCTATCCATTAATCCCCTGGGACATTTCGGGGGTTAAGGGCCTTGCTTAAGACCCTAAGGAAGATCTGTCTTTGGCAGAATAGTCACAAGTCAAACCAGCAACCTTCTGATCACGGGCACAGAGGCCCACACACTTGCCCACACACATATATAATACTTGTACTGAAGAGCATAAATTGATTTCTGAAACATTAAAATAAGCATTGTTATAAGCATGAACATCGGTATGCTGTTTATACAGGTAAGTGTGCACTACCCGTACACTTATGAAAGCCCCTCAGATTTGTATATATCATTGTACAGGAAGTTAAGGTGACTCAGTATCCAGGCAACCATGGATGAAAATAACTGCAGCATGTAAAGCAACGTCAGGCGTAACCCACCTTCACGATCCGCTAGGTCAGGACACAGCGAGTTCTGCAAACTCACTTTAACACACTAAGGATAAAAACAAAAAAAAACGGCAGAACTGGTGACTCATGAAGCCCCAAAGCACAGTGCGTTGTGCCTGTAAACATGCACAACAGCTACACAGGATTCATAAACACAACAGCTCTCCTATTTTAATTTAGTGTGACCGTCTTGATAGGATGAAAAGGACTTAAACATAATGTATCACTCAATGGTTCATTATTACACTGATTTATTAGGAAGTAGTAGAAATTTTGTAGAAATTTAGGAAGTAGTAGAAACCTCTCAATTTTTTTTAAACATTCTTTCCTCACCTCCATGAGGACTGAGAATGCAGCTTCAGTCTGTCCCTGCTTCTCCAGCAGATATGCCAGTGCATCATGGACCTTGTGTTTGCGAGTGATCTGAGCAAAAATAGAAATGTCCATCCATCCATTTGCAATCCAATCACAAAGAGACTTAGCCCACTGGGCCACACACTGCCCCCCCAAACTATGCGATCTGCCCTCAATTTGGTAAGCAGGTTAGTACTGTGCCTGAAAAATGTATGAGATGTGTATTTGCCCAAAAGTTAGTAATCTGTATAAATTCCATATACACTTACCCTTATTAAATTCGGTTAGCGGAGCATGCTAGATACTACTGTTTTATTACATAATGGAAATGATAAGGACTGAAGTGGAAGGAAGAAAAGAGCAGCTCAGCAGCCACAGAATCTTTTCAAAGAGGAGATTCTGAGGATAATCAAAGTAAAAAGATGGTGGTCTGGCGCTACTTTTTGCAGTTTAAAGTTCGACATGTTTATTAAATACAAGGATACGCCAAATTTATACAAATCACTAACTTTTGGGTGTCACAATAGGCATCTCATTAATGTTTTGGGTGCACTACTAAACTGCTTACCGAACTGTGGGCATACTGTACATAAACATCTGTATAGTACCGAAAAGCTGGCGTCTGGACAAATATTTTACTCGTCATCTAAAGCCCAGGTGATTCTCGCGCATGCGCCGCATAATTGCGATTACATCATGACGTGGTCACAACAGCCCTAAAGGGTTGGGCCATACAGGAAAGATCTGTCAAGGGAAGAGTGGCTGGACTGAGACACAGATTTGCATAATGCCAAGTCTGGTGCTCAGAAATGAGGCAAGAGTGAGCTAGTTCTGTGATATCTATGAGCAGAGAGGGGCTTCCCATCCCAAATGCCGGGAGACTTGTGGTGAGAAGGTGAAGTATTACAGGCTGCCTTGTGTGTGGGCTGTGTGCCTGTGGGTGTCTAAGCTCTTCATAAGGCTTGTGGCTTAGTGATGTTCTGGCACCTTGCATTGTGGTATAACAACTGAATTCCAAAATGAGTCAATTTAACTGCCACAGATAAGGTTAAAGGTATAGAATTTCAAAAATGGGATATTGTGCAAGTGGGATCCAGCTCACCGTAGTTTTTACTATCGTAACAATGCAGACACACAATACTTAATTAACGAAAATTTTAATTAGACTCCGCTATGAATTGGAGGAAAATCCTTGAAAAGTCCACAGATGACAATCCCCATCGTTACACACACACACATGCTAATGGAGATTTGGATATGCGAATTAACCCGACTGCATGTCTTCAGAATGCGACAGCAAAGCAGAGGACCCATGCAGAAGAAAAATAACGGGAGGAGGTGCAAACTCTAGCGGAGGAATTCAGGCCTCAAACCCCAGAGATGTGATTCTACAGTGCCCCCATTCAGCAGCCATGCTGCCCCAGGTAAAAATGACTTCCTTCAAGGATTATATGAAGAACACTAAATTAAATATCTGGCAACCTGTGGTTCAATGGTGTTAAATACAGCTCCTCTTAGCAGAGCACTGGCACAGAAACAGCTTGTAAAAATCTAAGAAGGTCAGGTGTGTTACTTCAACTGCCTCTTCTGGCCGGTAGGTGTTTGACAGTTTGAGGAAGTCCATGACGCAGTCTGGCTCAGTCTGACACAGCAGGTCCAAGTATTTCTCGTGGTAGGTGTGGTCCAACAGGCTGGAGGCTTTAAAAGGCCACAGATCCACTCTGTACCAGACACCACAAAATAAGCAGCCAGTTAGCTTGACACATCGATGTTAGGCCATGTTCACGTGGAAGAGCCTCTAATTACCTGTCAAATATTTAATATGCATTAATGAACTTAAAATAAGGCAACGATATACTCTATTGGTTGATTTCGATCCTCACACTGTCCCTTTAGGTTATGAGATGACGCAAGTCCATAAAAAACACAAAAAAGTTTATATAAAGTAAATCATATTAATGTGATCCTAAAACAAAATGGAAGAAAGACGAGTCAATGCAAAGTCATTTTTAATGATTTAATGAACCCGTACAGGTTAAGCAAATATGACAGATGAACAGATCCTACCTAGGGTTGAACAGTCCATGAAGAAAGTCAAAGAGCGATTTGGTGTTCTACGGGTAAAAAAAAAATAACAGTGTGAGGAGACAGTAGTGTTTTAATCAGATGAGTAATGAGGCTGCAAGAAGAAATCAGTGTAGCTGAAGCGATAAGCCAACTACCTGCTGCAGGACTTCCAGGATGAGGGGGACACTGCTCTCGAGATGTCGCAGGATGAGGGAAGCAGTGAGGCTTGGGTCTAAAGCCAGCAGTTCCTGCGGGGCAGAGATTCCGGAGGATGGCCTCGTATTTCTGCTAAAGTGCAGCATGCTCACAAAAAGCACTTGTGCTCAAAATAGCGGACGAATCCTTCCCTTTTAAAAGCAGCAGATACACCGCTACAGGGTTGCATGTGAAGAAGAAAAAATGTTTATCCATTTCTCTCACACACACTCTCTAATGCTCATTCACACTGTTGTGACCACTGCAGAAAAAAAAAAAACGCAGTGGTAACAGCAGTTTAACAAACTTCTCTGAAATTTGAAAATATTTTCTCTGAAAAGAAAAAAAAAAAAAACATCTAGCAGTCAAAGCATATCCCTGTGTCCATTTCCTCACGACCCAGAGACTATCCCAGAAAGGAGGTCTGTCCTGGGTATCTAGCAAAGTATGTCCACCCCAGCGCACACACACGCCCAGCCAAGGTAGCTCGGATGGGCAGAAACCGTACTTGCAGGTTGCAGATGATTTCATTCTGCAAAAGCACCTTCTCCTCATCTGTCAGTTCACCAGAGCTGATGACGTCATCCAAGTATCGCAGCGTCTCACCCTGGTGAATCAACAAAACAAAAACAAAAAAAACCAAAACAAAAACAAGCGCTGATTAAACTATACTAGCTATACTGTAGGAAAGCCATTTTAACCAAATTTTAAACAGCAGTTAGCTATTTTTTCAGAATATTTAGAGCCACAATAAATTTTAATAGTATTACTTTTTAAAACAGGCAGTTTTACAGGTCACCCAACCGAACTGTCTTGTCGCATGATGCTCATCAGCATGCAAAGTCACATGGGGTAATGACCATCCTCCACATGTGTTACGGCCTGGTTAAGCACGCCTACATGACAGCACGATAATGCCGTGCTTAGACATACTATACCTTTCTTGCAGGGTCTTTCAGATAACAGGCAAGGATCTGATGATAAAGGCGCTTTTGCTCATACAGAAATTCACACACCTGATAACTACAAACAAAAAAAAGGTTGTGATATAGCGTGTGAAAGCTGAGAATATGCTTTCACCCCTCTAATGAAAGAAATTTGTGACATTTCTTTACATAACAGCATGAATATGCCTGAAAGAAATATGTATTTGTGCTGTTACAACAAGAAATTACCGTGCATTTTAACCTTTATGCTGGTGAATACGTACTTATGTATCAGTTATGTCAATCCCTAGCTAAAGTACAATAAGACACTATAACAAATGATGTGTAGGGGAACTTTTAAAGGACAAGATCAAACTAGTGAAACCAGAAAGAGGAAAAATGTCTAAAATAAATACATCTAGTAATTCTACTGAAGTAAAGTTTTACACCATCTAAAAATAATAATAATAAAAAAATAAAAAGTCAATTTAACTGATCATTTAGCAAATGAGCATCCAGGGCAGGTGTCTCCATATTAAAGGACAAACTGTTAACTTCTAGCCTCAACAGAGAAACACTCTGGAAGCTCAGGGGACTCACAACTGCACGGCCTCAGCCATGGAGAGCAGCTTGGACTCTTCAAAGTAGGCAGCATCACCAGCACTCAGGAGGTCCAGCAGGGCCTGGGCGCATGGGAGTGAAGGTCAAAGTTCGAAAAGTGCCAGTTACGATAAGGGCTGGGCAAATGCATCCTAAACTTGAGTCATGACAAGTGGGACTGCAACAGGAGGTCCCTTTAATATGGAATTCCCCCAGTTTCGAAAGACATACCGGTGTCTTTCTTAACCAGGGAAACCTGCAACGGTTACAGGAAGCTGTAATTCAAACATGCAGAAATCTTACATGTGCTTGCTCAGAACTGGCCTCCTTACGTCACAAAAGGACAAAAGTAACACTGGCCTGATGGTATCAAGCTTTCCTGCTCAGGCAGCCCCCGCTGCTTATGGAGGTCTATCCCATGCAATTGTGCTTATCACACACTAAATGCTTCCTCATTCACACAAGTGTGAGGGGGCCCAGCACGCAAGTCTGCAAAGCACCTCCTCTTTTCTGCAAGAAACATTCTATATTTCAATTTATCCTTTCCATTAAATGATTAACAAAACAGCTGAACATATAAAAATGCAATAAACATATTAAAATAGGGCTGCACAAAATCACGTAGCGATATTACCGCGATTAATTATATGGCGCACGCACAATAATCTGCTGGGCTTCATATGGCAGGCATAAACATTTCTCCGGACGCCAGTTTTTTGGTACTATACAGATTTGGTAAGCAGATTTGTAGTACCCCTACAATATTAATATGAGGCATATTGTGATGCCCAACAGTTAGTAATTAATATAAATTTGGTGTATCCTTGTGTTTATTAAATTCGGTGGGTGGGTTATCCCAAGTACTACTGCTTTCGTAGATCATATTAGCACTGAAGGGGCGGTGAAGAAACAGACAGCTCAGCAGCCATAACAGTTTTTGAAATAAGAAAAATGGTGGATAAACAAGGTAAAACACACATTGGTGATATGCAGTTTACATTCCGACTCGCTTATTAAACATAAGGACACACCGAATAGATTACTAACTTTGGGGCATCACAATACAGGTCATTAATATTTTAAATGCATTACTAGTCCACTTACCAAATTGCAAGCGTAAGGAAACTTCAGTAAAAGTACTGAAAAGCCAGTGTCTGGACAAATGTTTACATCTGTCATCTAAAGCCCTGGTTTTTTATCCACCTGAATCATATAATTGCGATGTAATATTGTGCAACTCTGATTAAAAAGGTAAATCATTACTGAACAAATTAAAAATACAGTCACAAACGGTGCTGGAAATGCTAGATGGATCCTAAATCGCTTTTCAGAGACTGGGCAATAGAGGAACTGACGCTTGGTGACAGCAGTGAGTGGCAGCTGTTGGATTTGTTGCACGCACAGTTTACATTAGCCGAAGGATGGTAGTGCCATCGAGAGCTGCTAGCTCACCATCCAGACTCATTCATCTCTCAAAGAGGTTCAAACTGTTTCTGCTGCAAATTAGTTTCTGCACTTAATTGCCATGACTGCAGAGGCTTCTGAGGAAATTTCAGGCAGAATTTCCCCAAGCAAAAAGCCTTGTAAGTGTGACACATCTTGCCTGCAGGTTCAGAGGCTGTGTGTATGCAATTTTCAACCCTGTTTCAGGAACCATGCCCCTTGTTGAGATCCAATTGGCCGATGGGATATAGGCTGACACAGACACACACACACACATGCATGCATAAGCACACACAAGTGCATGCATGCACGCAGACACACACACGTAAAAACGGTCAAGGTCTGGGATATATTAGATCATAGGTGTCAAACTCCAGTCCTGGAGGGCTGGAGCCCTGCACATTTGTGGGTTTCCCCTCATTCAACACACCTGATTCAACTTCTTGTGCTAATTACCACACAGATCTTGAGCTGAATCATTTGCGGTGGAACAGGAAAAGAATTAAGCTACACAGGGCTCCGGTACCTCCTGAGAGTGGTCTCAAAAGTTAAGTTTATTATTATAATACAAGGGCAAAATTGTTGGTTAAGTGGTCAAAATGGTTAACATTACGATATACTGTGGAAAACTTTTGGCTCATTATTGAGAAATGGGTAGTATTGCTTCAAGATGGAGAGACACGAAAGTTCCGCCTTTACTGACAGGTCACTGCCAGGTCAAACTAACAGCGTCACAAACATGGGAGTCAACAAATGACGGGACAATCAGACGTGGGGTCAGACACTAACAAGCATATATACTTCACAGAAAAACACGGCTATAACATGTACTATTTACAGCACAAACTCACACCCGCATCTATGTACAAGGTCGTCACATTTCGGCTTCATCACGGTGCACACGGAAGCATACCGGTATGCTAAACAGATAAGTCTTTATTAGCCGGCCCAACTGTGTCACAATACACAAAAATAATTGCTCTTTATGTTGTGGATTGCGATTCACACCAAAAATATTGCGATATGACATTTTGGCCATATCACACACCCCTATGTAATTATATCTTTACTTATTACCAATTACAATTTCCATGCATTTGTTAGCATGCAATATTATGTGTGTAGCTGTGTTTGATTCTATTCGTAATTTTAACCTTGGCTTAATAAGTGGCAGAACATGAATATTATTGTTACCTGTTGTCTCTCTGCTTGCTGGGTTGTATCCGCTGGGTTACACAGAAAATCAAGCGCCTTGGTGTAAAAAGAGGACAGAGTGCTATTGTGTATGAAACTTTAATTCAGGAATATTATCCAGTAGGGTACTGAACGCCCTAAGCATCCTGCCATTCCTGACCACAATGGCACATCTAAAATAACTAACTATAAAAACTAAGAATTACACATGAGACATTTTAAAACAATGAGCTAACATGTTCAAATTTCAATATTCAAGTAATAAAATGATTTTGAAAATAAATATTTCCTGCATAGAATTTCTACATTTTACCAATATTTTATATATCCATGTGCATTTAGTTTCAAATTCAGGTACAAAAAATATGTATATATAAAAAAGTCTTTTAATCTAACAGCAATTATAATTAAACGAGATGCATGACCCAACGAAAAATGTCTCAATCGGAATATCACACATACATGTTACGTACCTGGGAAACCGCATGCGCATGTAGTAGAGGAATTAAGGGAGGATAAGGACTCACCTGATGGAATAGCTGATGGTTTACAAAGAGGGCATCCTTGGCCTTGGCCAACTGCCGGGCCAGGAAGGTGAAAAGGCTCCCGATTTGGGAGGGACTGAAGCCTGTGCTCTCCAGCATGACCTTCAGGAAGGCCAGAGATGTTCAGCAAAGAGAAAGAGTCAGGGGAGCAGAGAATGGCTAATTGAGTGATTAGCACCAGTATGAAATGAAAAGCAACCCTACCAATAAAAACTTGAATACTACAAATACCATATATTTAGCTATTACGTTAGGATTAATGCACAGGCCGGGCATTACATGTTTTTAAACGCACTCCACTACGTATAAGGTGGCTCTTTGCCCCTGCACCTCTGAATGTTTAAAAATGTATACTGTAATGCATGGCTTGGAGCACATTAACACATTAACCCATGGTTACCACACATTTGGCATACACATTTGTAGCTAAAGGCATTATTTTCAAGTTTACGAACCAAAAACAGTTATTAGTAGAACTACTTGTCTATTGCCGAAAACATGAGCCAGTGATTAGTTTGAAATTGCCTGATTAACCTGGCTGGCACAACATGTCTGGTTCTAAAAATTGGATCCAAATCCTTCTGGCTAATCAAAATTTAACAATTAAACAGTGCCGTGGTATAAGAGTAAATTTATCACGTTCATGTGCTGCACAATTACGTTTCGGTCAACGATAGACCACATATGTGATAGTGGTCCAATAATATTACAATGGAGCTGAAAAAAATACAACACACACATAGAAACGCAAGCCCACATGACATCATACTGTAGCGCAGCGCATTGCTCACGTGTTTGTGGCGATGCTGGTACAGACAAGCCTACCGCGCTGCCACTCATACTGTATGACAGCATGGCACATACAATTATGTACACCACACTTGAAATTGAAACTACATTATTTGGTTTATTATTTACTGTATTGCACTTTTCATCAGTATTTAAACTATACCATATAGCTTAGATGTGTAGTAGGCTATACCATCTGAGACCGTACGAGTACACTCAACGATGTTCGCACGATGACGAAATTGCCTAACGATGCATCTCTCAGAACGCATCCCCCTGGTTAAGCAAAGCATGACTGTATGTACACTGTGGAAAAATGCAAATCAAAATATAATGTTTGAGATCTACTCAACATTGTTGTCGTGTTAACTCACAGATTAGAGGCCAAGTGCAGACCTTAGATAATAAAAAAAATGCAATAAATAAATGAGTAATGAATTAAACGTTTGTTCTGCATTCTCACCTGCAAAAGTATGTCTATCACTCGCTGATGAAACTCAATTGCTTGTTTGTCTTGCAGATCTTCAAATGCCTGGATAATATTAAAAAACAAACCATGTTTACCCAAATAAAAGACTTTTTTTTTTCTCCTTAACATGTATCTGAAAAAGTGGCGGTGTCTTATATCCGGGGTGTAGACAAAAAAGGAATAGATGGTGACAAATACGATATTTTGTAACAAGCTTATTCACTTACTGTAATATAAATTTGCGTGACGGGCAAAAAGCGTGAGTGTCATACTAGATGCGTGTGAGCTGGAAACCCAGGCAGAGTGTATGTACATCACTGAACGTCGTGTTAAGTGTTGGTTTCCCTAATAGTGGCTATTAATATAGTACTGTAACATTTATTTTAAAAGAGCTGTCGTCATTTATTAATATGGCTGAACCACAATACGTGTTACTGCATTTATTGTAATCCGATGGCCTGTGGTTGTTTTTTAAAGCTGTGGCAGCTGATTATTATAAGGTCTTATCAAATACCTTTATAAAGATAAAAAACAATTTTAAGATTTGATATTCCAAAAACTAGGGTCGTCTTGTAATCGGGCCAATATAGCTTTAACTACACCACGTCGTACCATGGATTCACTCTGGGAAACATGTTATTTCCTCATGCACCACAGCTACACACTCTTGGCTCACCAGTGACATCACGTTGAGGAATTCCTTTGTGTTGTGCTGAAGCAACGTCCGAATTAACAGGTATGGTCCTTCGCTTGCCTCCACATCCTTCACCCACACTTTCGTGAGGCAAGTGAACACCTAGGGGGAGAAGATTGTGGACATCAGCAGCACCCGTTACAGGACCTGAGAATCTACCAGAGGTTTTAGCTTTTTACCTACCAGCCACACAAGCTTCATGCTATAGCTCACACCAGAATTTCCAAAACAAAAATCAAAGATTAAAGAATAAAATGGTTTCTCATCAATTAAAATCAGTTTTATTTCCTATTTTTCTGCTATAAACTGTGTAGAATGTCTGCCGGAGAGATTTGATTAGTAAATGAAGAATTTTTGGTAGTATGGGAAAATGAAGACTCCATGCAGCTACAAGGAAATAACCGGGAAGCCTTACCTGTGTTTTTACAGTCTCCACCATAGGGGGTAGTATTGAGCCATAGGGGTAGGCCTTGCCAGACAGGCAGCAGCTAATTATGGGAGACAGCCATCTAATCAGATCATCAGTCATGAAGATACTAGTAAATGAATGTCATGTCAGCAAGGTTATAAAGGCGATATCATTACTGAGCGCACCCATATGGTTTCGAACCGTTATATATTTTTAAATATATCCATCCATTTTCCAAACCGCTTATACTACTGGGTCGCGGGGGGTCCGGAGCCTATCCTGGAAGCTATGGGCACGAAAACAGGGAACAACCCAGGATGGGGGACCAGCCCATCACAGGGCACACTCACACACCATTCACTCACACATGCACACCTACAGGCAATTTAGC
>JAODJX010000001.1:27511704-27535250 GCA_026776945.1 Isichthys henryi
CCGCACACATGTGACCCAGGCGAAGACTTGAACCCGGGTCCCAGAGGTGTGAGGCAACAGTGCTAACCACTGCACCAGCGATGCTACATAGTTTTTGATTTTTCCCATGTGCAATGTCTACAAGTTTTTTTGTTTTCTAAAGGAAACAGAAGTTTGAATTTGAAGATCTCTTACTCTACTTTTTAGTGGTAAATAGACATTCAGTCTGGTTTATGCCTGATTTGAAGGATAAAAGCTTCTGTTGTTCCCAAGTGAAAAAAAAAACACTGATCGTTCCATTGTAACTCATTAATTAATGTCAACAATAATGTTATGTCAATAATCACGTCAGCATCCACCCATATTCCATAATTGCTTATTTGCTACAGTGTTATGGTGAACCTAAAGCCTTTTTTCCAGGAAGCATAAGGCACGAGGCAGGAGAACACTCTGGAGGGGAAGCAGTCACAAGGTACCAATTAATTTTAAGATACCAACACTTACGTGTAGGGTTTTGGGCTTTAGGACATATTATTATTTATTTAATTTTGCTACCACATGTAATATTTTGATACCCAAAATTTGATATTTTGTGGCAACAGTATGAGCAAGCAGTTATAATGAAGACCGTTAATGCAAGGGTTCAGGTTATGATGTTGGAACAAGTACTCAGAATATCATAGATTCCTCAAGACATCTAAAGGAGCCCTGTGGTTTCTGGCACCAAGACATTAGCAGCGGTTATGTGCTATAATGGTGCTTTTCCACTGCCATCAAGAACTGAGCCGTACCCAAGCCGTACCGCAAACTATTGGTTTTCCGTTGTAAATGAGGAGAGCTGTGCCTGAGTCCTACCCAAGCCAAAACCACACAAGCAGGGCCTAAACGGTGACTAAACTGAGTTGGTTGCGTCATCGCCATCTGATTGATGGAAATGCATGGAGAAACTGGTGCTGTGCATCAATATGCATGTATTTTCTGAAGGAAAGACAGGCATATTCTATATATTATTCATCATTAGTAGTATTGCACATCACAATGCATTGATGCATTCCTGATAACTGGGAAGTTGAAAATTTCTAACCTCGTACTTGAAGTGAGCTGGAACTGCACTGTAACCATTCATGGCAGTGTGGCTCGGGTATGGCTTGGTTCCTAAATGACAGTGGAAAAACACCATAAATTGCAAGGTGGGGCCTCCATGGATCAGACTTTCTTGTTCAACACATCCTAGAGATGCATGATCAGATTGAGATGTGGGGGATTTGGATGCCATGTCAACACCTTGAACTCATTTTCATGTTCCTCAGACCACTCTGGAACATTTTTTTGCAGTGTGGCAGGGCACATACTGTAAGAGGCCACTGCTATTGGAGAATATCATTGCCATGAAGGGATGTGGTCCGCAACAATGTTTAAGTAGGTAGTATGTGTCAAAGTAACATTCACATCAATGCCAGGACCCAAGGTTTCCCAGCAGAACATTGCCCAGAGCATCACACTGCTTCTGTCAGATTACCTTCTTCCCATAGTGTATTCGGGTGCCATTTCTTCCCCAGGTAAATGACTCACTGGCAACCATGATGTAACAGAAAAGTGACTCATCAGACCAGGTCACCTTCTTCCATTGCTCCATGGTCCAGCTGTGATACTCACGTGCTCAATGCCCATTGTAGGCGCTCCGATCTGAAATGAACTTTTTCAGCAATTTGTACAACGGTATCTCTTCTATGGGATCAGACCAGTTAGGCTGGCTTTCACTCTACATGTGCATCAATGAGCTTTGGCTGCCCATAACTATCGCTGGTTGGCCTTCCTTGGACCACTTTTGCTACAGTAGGAACTGACCACTGACTGCAGGGACCACCCCATAAGACCTGCCGTTTTGGAGATGCTCTGACCCAGCTGTCTAGGCATCACAATCTGGCCCTTCTCAGAGTCGCTCAGATCTTTACGCTTAACCATGTTTCCTACTTCCAGTATAAATCAGCTTCAAGAACTGACTGTTCACTTATTTAGCTAATGTATAATGGCACCCTTCACAGGTCCCATTGTAACACAATAATCAGTTTTATTTACCTCACCTTATCAGCGGTTTTAATGTTATGGCTCCTTAGCGTATATTTTATTAATTTGACTTTATGTTATAACCCATCATCCATCCATTTTCTGTATCTTACCATTGGCATAATCCATTTGTTAAACATTATTTTGTTTTCTAAGAGGGACACAACCCCATTCATAATGAAAAGACAGCAAAGACATTGGACAAAACTCAAAATGGTGGCTGCCTGTAGCAGCAGCAACCTACTCCTGCTTTGGGCTTTTACTGACGAAACAAACACAGATGCTCCAATATAAATAGCCTGGCAGGACAGTGAACAGGTGCATCGAATGACTGAGAACAACGACAGTCACCTGACTCTTTTTCAGCGCCTCCCCACTTCTGAATGTCCATATATATTCATTCATAAACATTGGCTTTCTCTGTCCTGCACAAATGCCACCCGAGAAAGGGTCATTTCCACATTTTGTCTCTTTCTGTCTTCCCCCACATTCTGAAATAAAAAGCAGACTACTTGTGGAGGTTCCGTTTTATGTGAAAGGCTAAGTTCACGTCTGAGGTCATATATTTGAAATACTTTTTTCTTTTATTTTGGGTGACTCGTGGTGTTTCATATAGGCCCGAATCTCAAGTCTAAATTTACTTAGTGTTAATCTTTCAGAACCACCTCTGACACACGTATTTCTCAGGATTGTTTTTGTGGACTTAACTGTTTTGTTTCAAGTTTTAAAAACACTAGCTCCTAGTTCCTTGATTTCCTATAGTGTTATACTCTTATTGGTTAATGAGAGTGCCTAGTTATTTAGTCGCAGGATTGTGTTACTGTGGCATGGCTGCATTTCTTTAAATCACCCAGCAGGATCCGATTATAAAAATGTTGTCAGGGAATCTGCCTCCTCCTAGAATCTTTTCTGTTTCTTGTGGTTGTGGTTGTGCTTGGCCACCTTGTTTATGTTGGCTTCAGAGACTGAGCAGCTACATATTTACCATTGCAGTAATAACTCAATATCAGCACATGGTCTTACCCATTATTTTGATGATGTGGGAAAGATGGTAGACGCTTTGTATGATGTTAGCTATTTTCTGTGAATGTTGTTTTTAATTAGGCTTTGCACTTCAAGCTCCATTTGTAAGGCATTTAGCTGAGAATCCACATCAACGGCAAACAGATTTGCTAATACATCAGTGCACTCTTTGTGCTGTCTGACATCTGAAATCTCACGTGGAAAACCTCTAGCAGCGTTTTCATGCACTTATTTCAGCTTTTCTCCAAGTTACCATCCATCTGTCTAGAGTGATCCATTTGTGATTCTTATATTCTGGAAAACATCTCCTTCTGTTCCATGACCCCAATTCAGATTTGTCTGAAAGAATCTCATTATTAACCAGCATGTCTCCACATGTTAGAGGTCACCAAATTCACGAAAAGACAAAGAAACTTTGGGGAAAATGTTTCACAGAAGTTGGCATGACATTGTTAATTTTCATGACATAGCAGGCAGAGTGCGAATGCGGTTTTCTTTTTTAGGGAACCATCGGTAGCCAAACCTGCTAACAATTCTAACAATTTGTCTCTTTCTCATTCTAGCACCTCTTATACGCTGCATGAGTTTAACTTGCTATAACAAGGTCTTAATTATTCAGAAACTACTCACTGCACCATACTGGATCTCACCGAGTGCAGATAAATATACAGGGGAAGGTGTTCCCCTTCCAGTAATTAGCACAAATATAACAAATATAAATGCCTTTAAACAGCTGAAAGATGCCGTCTTAGGCCATGCGATCTCATCACATCATTCCATCAAAATTTACCAAGAAGGTCATCATCGTCATTACTGTGCATTTGTCCAGCTTTTTAAATAATTATAATGTTATATGTATTTTTTTTCCCAGTGCCAGTAGTTAATAATCTTCCTAATGCGGAATTATGAAAATTATAAAGAAGAAACCTGATAAGTAGAGAGAACATTTTTAGAACATTTTGCATGCATTTTTACATTTCTTGGCTATATTGCAGTCCAGGTTGCTTGAAAGATGATATTATGTAACTGTGAATATGAAAGATTTGTAAATTAGTTGCTATCAGACTGACAATGTATTCCCTGAATGGCCCCATCAACCCTCCCGCCATCAAATCTCTACTTCTCCTACACCCCCCCCCAACATCTATAGTCTTCACTCCCCCTACACACTCACCACAATCTAGCTCTTTTTATGTGTCACCACTCACTCAATACATTTTGGGATGATTTATCTCAAAAAGGAACATACCCCACATATATAATGTTCCTGGAAAGTATGAAAAAGATCCATCAGATACATTTAAAGTTACTGTGTTAAAGTTCACAATCAAATTGTTTTTTATATTGATTTCCCTTCCTTTTGCTGCCACTAAGTGGGGCTGCTTCAGTTTTGGTGCATTCGGTTTCGAAATTGTGACCAGTTCCAGATATTCACCCAGGAAATATGTGTGCAAAATCTGAAAAATATCTGTCAAATGCTTTTTGAGTTATCATGAATCGGGTGTGTGAAACTGCCATTCAAACTTTAGCGCTGTTTGTTTCAAAATGAAATAGGCCCCAGATCAAAGCTTGAAAAAGACCCTTTGAATGTTTTTAGAATTACTAAAAGTATAGCACCAAAACTGAAGCAGCTGTTAACTGTTTTAAATAGAAATTTATATTACATTTGAATTTTCATATGGAAATGAAATATCACTCTCAAAATCCTTAAGGGATTGATTAATATTTTCTGAACAATAATTATGTTTTCCATTACACTTGTAGGGGTGCTGCAGTGGCATACTGGTCGGAGTTGTTACCTCACACCTCTGGGATCTGGCTTCAAGTCTCTGCCCTGGGTGAAAGTGGGTGGGGTCTGCATGTTTAATTGTTAATGGGAGTTACCGAATTGTCCATAGGTGTGCATGTGTGGGTGTTTGCCCTGTAATAGGTGGTTGCCCCCTCCTGCAGTGCTCCCTGCCTTGTGCCTGTAGCTTCCAGGATAGGCACCATGACCCTGATTAGGACAAGTGGGTACAGAAAATGGATGGATGGATAAAATTTGATGATGTATTATTAGAAGATATACAACCACCAAGGAAGTCACCTCCCCCTACATAAAGGTGAAGAAGAGAAGAAATGTAAGTTGGTGGTACAAAGGGATGCATTCTCTGTAGTTAAGTTGGGCTATCATTATTTATATGTTCATATACAAGGGCTGGTCATCACACTTTTAATAAAAATTCCAGTCACTTTTTCCAGTTTCACTACACACAACTGATGAATGGGACGGTTGGAAGGTGATTGTTTGTGTGTGACATGAACACCCAATGCAGCTCCATTGTAGCACCAGTATTCTGCAAAGTTAACATAGTCCAGGATCCGACTTGCATGTAGCCAGAATCTTCTGCAGCTAGACTGTTATTGCAGAAGTTAGAAATATTATTATTTAAAGGAAGTAGGTATGTAACTAGCATAATGAAAACAATTTAGGGCAATTCCATGCAAAGGTCTGTCTGATGTCACATCCTTACCCCTGATAAAATGCCATGTATTTCTAATATTTAAATATATGCATTTTGAGAAAAAAAAAGATACGCAAAGTGGCTCATTGATACTGAACTTTACCATGTTCTGAGGCATTTTGTCTGCCAATATGAGTTTGAATGTCATATTCATAATGCTAGAATTACATATTAAATGCGCAACAAAACATGACAGCATCGTAATCAGTATATTTTTTTGTATTTAAACATTCATTTTATATGACAAAGGCCTCTGGATTAGAATTAAGGAGACAGAAATGATCTATTAATATGTTTTTCACATGTAATTCTTTTATATAACATAACATAACATAACTGTGAGTCACCTCTCAATCTTAAATAAGAAACAGATTTCACAACTTTTGTTACGAACAGGTGTTTCCTTTCTGCATGAATCCATTTGAGATTTTCCATTTCCCTTGTGTGAGTGTGATCTCTAATCTGTCTTTGTATGCTATTTATCATCCTGTCGTTTTAAAGCCTTATATTTGGGCAACCGGGCAAATCAAGATGATTTCCATAATCTATGCTTTTCTTTAGTTTTTACATTTTGTGTAAATTCTTGCAGTCCCTTTCTTGATTTTGCCAAAGAACACTGGCCTATTTTCCGTATTCAGTGTTTGTATGCGTGTGTTCCTGTGATCATTTTTAATCCGCAGTGCCTGTAGGATATATTCAGCCCTTTGGAATTTTTGTGCTTATCTGTTCTGTATTTGCCTGTTCTGTTTTTAACTACATTTGAGAGTCTGGGGTAATATGCTACCAGATTTAAACAGATTTTAATCAATTTAATGTTTTGAAAACATCACCAGGATTTATCTTCTAACAAATCCAGTTTTAAAATACCAAAACCTGAGCCCTCATATCTTTTTCTTCCAAAGATGCTAAGGTATGTTGTCTACAATCGTGGCAGCAGCACATGTGTTCAATTATATTCGTTATGCCAAAGTCTCAGTTTTGAAAAACTGTTTAAATTTTCTTTGAGGTTCCATTGTTTACGTTGGCAGTTGCTACATCCAGAAACAACAGAAACAATCTTGGACTAAATGCTTTTTGAGGAACAGATTGATTTCGCTTAACTGTGAAAATGTTACAAAACAAATAGCGATACAAGATACTGTAGCTTTATTTCAGAAGTGTTTACACCAATTTAGCCATGGAAGGAATGAACAAGGAGAGGAGATGAGGGGTTTTTGTCCCCCAAGCATACTTTTAAAAATGTGAACTTTAGTAGAAACAACAAACAATTACAAGAAACTGTAAAAAATTGGAAATGGCATTTAAAAATCTGTTCCAGCAGTTTTGTTCAAGGTATAAAACATTTGCATGCAGTAAAGCCAGCTTTAAAATCAATGTACCTAAAAATTCTTTCAAATTACAAATAACAAGCATACATGTGTAGTTAACTGGAACTGTTAGTTACTTCTTCTCTCTTTATATATGACTTTATATATTTTGTCAACATTAATGTCATCCTGGCACCTTAACTGTCATTTTTGATGCATACAAAATTTATATTGCCATGGGATTTTGCTTATACCATTTACTGTGTTTTATTTATAGTCTATTTGTGGCATAACAAATGTGGGTTTTATTATTACAAAAACACAAAAAGCATATTTTTTCATAAAAAAAAACCAGTGAGTTTGAAATGGAAGCAGGAATTAAGCATTCTGCTATAAGCCATTCTTCACTGTAAGCTGAACCAGAGTATAACATTGTATGTCAATCAGAAAGTTATATGGAAGATCTTTCCTTGTGCAACAGAACTGCATAATGTGCCATGACATTTAAAATGTTGAAATAAATGGCAACTCCCTTTTTCAAAAGGTCCAAACGTAACACAAGGATCACGGCTGGATGGCTCGCTCAGCAAGCCTGTCTTATCTGTGGCTGGATTGAGTTCACAAAAATCATTCTGGCAGCAATTTCTCCAAAATACAGGGCCAAAATGGATGCGGTGCCAGCACTGGAATAAGGGGTAGATTAATTTTTCTGGGGGCTCTAATCTCACATGAACATGCATACTCAGGGTTCTCCTGATTTAACTATCAATCCCTTTTGTCCCAAGGTTCCAGATGGGTTCCGGGGCCCTAGGGTAGGAGGAGGAGGTAAGGAGCACACGCTGATTACAGCGCGTTCCCACACCCGCCACACGACTAACCACCTCAGGAATGAGAACCGGAATGCAGTCAAGTGGCGGGTGATACCTCAGCATCACACTAGTCAAATGGACCAGTGTGAGCCTTTTCTGGCGGCTGGAGTGCAGTCAGGCCTTAGGATAACCTTTTGCATTGATCTGATCCTGACAGGAGTCATCCAGTATTATATTCTAGCACTACTCCACCTTATTTAACAATCCAGGTATTTGTAAGCTCATATGTAAATGAACATACGCCAGTACGAAAGCAAAAATACATGCATGCTCATAATGGAATATATGAATTCCCTTATCTTCACTGTTTAGCAGCAAAAGCAAATAAAAATACATAGATAATACATAATTACAACTAAAAAAGTTACCACGGTTAATAGGCAAAGTGAATTATGCATTAAATAGTAGCAATTACCAGTTGAATTAGATTGTGGAAATATGTCATTCATCTATATTTAAAATAAACATAGCCTCAGTCTTCTGAGGAAGAAAATGAAGTCTCTGAATTTCTCTGCCCTTATGTGGCAGAAGGTAATTGTAAATAGTATAGATATATGTTTGAAAATTTAAAATTCAAAGACTGGTTGTTATTAACGACTGATTCCCTAGTTTTAAAGTGAAGTATTAATTTTGCTTATAACAAAAGTTGTTATACACAATTTTAGTATCCTCCAGGGACAGTGATAAAAATGGTTAAGAGGTCTGAGATTTCCACAAATTCAGTACAAAACACCACACTAACAACAATTTTTCGGTCTTTCACTAAGCTTACTTTATAGCTAGCCTATGCATGCATTTTCTGAGCCCAGGGATAAACAATCAAATAAAAAGTTTCTGCTAAGCATGCATTTGTTTTCCATCTTTGCTTTGCAAGATCAAGGTGTAGGGTATTCTCAGGCTCAACCATAAGCGATATTTTGTTTATTGTCGACAACAGAAACCAGTCTGAATGCTAAACAACACAGTTGTCTTAAAAGCAAGAGATCAAAAAAAATGATAAAAATAAATGTTAAGAAATGTTTATAATGACGCTCACAGGTGACATATAGCATGATGTGGAAACGGCAGGAATTGTCTTCCAGTTACAAAACCTAAAAATATACTATGTATGAATACTGTAAGTGTATAGGAATAGTGCAAACTTCTGTTATCTGATAAATGGGATTACTGCAATGGTGAGACTGCCTAACGATGTTTGGGGATACCGGCTATATCCCTGCTATGCCAGAAAGAGTCAAGTTCTCCTCTGCCGGCCATCTTTCTGCGTGTTTTTTGTTCTACCGACTCTTGCTGAGCTTCCTGTAGATGAGCTCAGATCCTTGGTGGTGAATTTGGGGCCTTTGTGATGTTGCGCCTGAAGTCTTTGTTCCCAGCGCTGCATGGGACGAAAATCAGATGTCAAGTTTACAGAATCTTAGCCAATTATTACTGTTCCGATCGACATTGCAAGCCGTATTCCTATACATGTAGAACGCTAAAGTTGTGTGAGGTTTTACTTTAATTAAAAAATATATTTACAAATTTTACAACCAAATGTAAAAATAACGACTATTTGCCAAAGAATTATCTATTGCCTACAGGCCGTCTACAATAAAATGTACTTATGTCAAACGGAACATTATAAATTATTTGCTACACATAAAACACTCCGGGTGTAATCCTATAACTTAGTAAGTAGTGTTACTAAGAAGCTGCTGTCATTTTGGTATGCAGACGGCGATCTAAGTAGGCGTATTTAACGGGATAATAGTGAGAACATTTAAATACAACGATGGCAAAACTGGCGATAAAATACGAACTTTAAACGAAATCCGTTCCTCCTACCTACACACTCAGGATACATATCTGCTGTGTATAACTGGGTTATTATACCAACTGGGTTATTATATCTACTGATGACTAATTTCAGTAATAAACTGCGTATATGTAAGAGATACGTAGGTCCATAACAGTCATTCAGCTTGATTTTCTTGTTAAGTTGAAAAAAAGGGCTCACCTTGTATCTTTTTACAAGCTGATCTTTCCACCTCTCCACCAGACATCCCTCCAGCAGCATCAGCCTGGAGTAACAGAGATACGCAGGTTACTCCAATTCACCGCCAGTCATGATCGCTTCCAACTCAAGCGCGCATTACGCACGTTTTAAAGCACATTAAAGGGGCCAGTCTGACATGGAAAATAGTAAATATGTTTATGAACGTGAGGACGGCGCTGGAAATGGCTGTTGAGTTTTCACAAACTCGTGTTCGCCTCTACGAACCAGAACAGGAACCGTGAGGCTTAGAATTAAGGAGAAAATGTGGTCATTTACATGTTTAGAGAAATCAATGTCCTGTCTCGTGTGAAACAGCCTTAGGCAGGCATGTCTGCCTCTTACCTGGAGCGCCACTCATAGCACATGATGATTAGCTCCTGGTTGGCTTGCAGTTGTGGGCAGGAGCATGAGGAATTGGTGATCAGAGGGACGTCGCCCCTCGGGAGGGGGAGAGAAGACTTGAAAACTTCCTTCACTTGCACCGCGGTTGTAATCTCCTGGCAGCCGCTTCGAGTTACACTCTTAACTTTTGCACGGATAACTGCAAGAATTAGGGTACAGCTCTTCATTTCGTTAGAAGACTTATTTACACACATTGGTAATACTAGATTTAGGGCAATGAAGCCTATGAGTGAGTTAATCATCCAAAGAATACACAAATGTCATATAAAAATAAAAATTACGCGGGATGCTGGTTCAGTTCATTAAAGTTTTTTTTTTTTGCATAGGCCTCGTTATATAAAGAAATACTATTTAAAACGTAATTTTAATCTAACTACAAGGCACATGAGAAAATGTGCCTTGTCATTTTATAAGTTTATGAATTGAGAAAATGGGAGTACTTACCATAATTGTACTTTTTTTCCATATATGTATTTAAAGTTGCTTTTATTTTTCGGCATTTGCAGCGATCTGTTTAGAAACAATGCATGCTATTTATCTAACTTATTGTGCGTAAAAAGTTAATAAGCCAACACTTGATGATAATTACTAGCCTATTGCAGTGTTCAGGAAACTCACCGGGATTCTTGCAATCTGAAATTTGTGGTCGGTCCAATGCAACATCCTTGGAAAAATCAACCCATTTAAAATCTAGGGGAGGGAAAGTATGGAAAACGGTTAGAAATCAAATCATCGATTTATTGTAGGTCTAGATACAGGTCTTGAGTGACGTTTTGTAGATTTTGGGAAGCAGCATTACTTGTTTTTTTTTTTTGCCTTACATGAGTTAAGTCATAAGATTTACCTTCAGGTAAATCAGTCACAATGGCTTCAGGTGAAATGCAGACACCTCGGTCGTACACAGGTAAGTCATCGCAAGCTAGGCTATCCGGCCAGCTGTGGTTATAGCGCTTTAACACCGGTTCGCAGCCGTCCCGGGCTGTCTGGCACACCGACTTGCACGGTCGGATGGGGTCGTGGAGGAACTCCAGGGTGCATATTGGAGCGTACATGGCGCACAGGAAAAAGCGCAGCGCTGGGCTGCAGTTGAAGTCCACCAGCTCTTCATACTGCCCGATCGCCAGTATGGCGTTTTCCTGCGTACTGTGGTGGAGATGATTGGGCATCCGGGTTATGTTCCAGGGCATGCTCTTGCACATGGGGATATTAATGGTCTCGCAGGGTGCAGCGTAGGACACCACTCCAGCATATATCCACAAAAAGACAACGGCGGTCACCATCGACAGCATGTCAATCCCCGATTAGTCACCTGCAGCAAATCACTACGGATCTTCAGTCAGAGGCTCGTTGATCCCGCAATGCAGTCCACGCATGTACAGGGTGTCCCTTACAATGAATCCCACGAAATTGTCTGTAGGTAAAATAAAGGCGATTTCATGTGTCTGGATTGAAGGGTGCGTTTACAGGACTCCTGTTACAGGAATTGCACAACTTGATTTAGCGTGGGATGAATACCAGCACCACTGGTGACGCGGGTTCTTTCCCAGTCCTTTTTGGTTGCATAATTTGTTATTTTATACCTTCTCTTGTCAAGTGTTACCAGTCCGAAGTTAAACTCTCTTCCCTCTGCATAGAAAGCGCTGACCTGCAGATTATCTCACTGTACCTGTTTCTACCAATGTGTCAGATCTGCAGCTAGGATTAACATTTAAGGTGGAAACACGAACTGTTTAAACGCCCCTGCCCGTCACCCACTCCCACACATGACACGCTTTCCTCTGTATTTCTGATTCCCGTCATTCCGATCAGGCGCACAAAGCCATGGAAAATAACTGAACTCTGTAATATACGTCGTCTTAAATACAATATAGTATAACGCATTGTAGCCTAGTATTTTAAGTGCAATACTGAAGAATAAAGCGTACAATAAGTAATATATGTCTTCAAAATAAGTATATTCAAAGGGTTTAACAAGTTATGTGTATCGAATGTGCCAGTTAAATTAGAATTAAACGGAAGAAAAATATTCAAACAAGTTTTAAAGTAGCGTATGGTCTTATTTAATAGATCATTGACATTTCTCAGCAAAATCTTAATGTGTACAGTTTACGTTCATTGTGAATGGCTTCTATAAAGAAAATTACTGTAGCTCATTGCTGTCGAATACCATTCACATTCACGATATCTTTAACATGTAGGCCTATGCTTTACCAAGCTAATAAAACGTAGGTAATTCAGCATGTTCCTGCTAGATTATTATAGATGTAAAACCCACTGCTTAAAAACGGAAATGTATGTTTTGCTTCGAATACAGAATACCCTGCAACATTTGATATGTAGATCTAGTTGAATACATAAAATCACAGGTTTTATTAGTATACCTTACATTTCCTATAGTGCACTGCAACTTGTTAAGCATATTGTTTTGTGAAATTTTAATGTTTATCATTGGTTTGCATGCTGTATGTGTTGATGCCGAATTCTCTCATGCGGCGTTAGCAACTTTCATGCATCTGGCGTGACACTCACGCTTTGACTGGCTCATGCAAGAAATCTTATGGTAAATCTATATTATTCCATTATAAACCTAAAATGAACTACATCAAAGGTGTTGGGATAGTTTGCAAACCCTACAGACTATTCACGAGGTAATAAAACTGTCACATACGTGTAAATGCATGTTCATGTGTGTGCAGACCTGTCTTGAATTGAAAATCTCATGTCAGCCAACTGGGCAAAGTTTGCAACCCTGTTCATGCTTAGGCTTACGTGCAACTTGTATCCAGATTCCTATTCTGTTTCTATAAGCAGTTTATCACATTAAACTTATTCATAAAAACTTCCCAAAAATCAATGGTAGGATTTGGATATCGTTGGCTTGTTCGTGCCGAACAAAGGTGACAGATCATGGTTATTTCAGTGTGAGTATTCTTGAGAGTACCTTAAATCACCTCTGCGGGCATCTGGCACAGCGGAAAATTGAGGACCGCGAGTCTGCAGTTCCTGTGCGCTGCGCTTCTCTCGTTCGGTCAGAGAGACCAGTTACAGCTTGGGCACAACAGGTGTTTGACAACTTTGTCCCCTTTAATCACTTTGCTGCTGGCTTTCAGCACGAGGGAGTCTATCTGTAAGACACACACTGGGGTAGTATTAATAGGTTTGCATAACAGAGGCTGGCTAAGTAAATCAAAGCCTTATTCACGTTTGTTTTTAGGCGCTAAGCCAGCGCCAGTAATAGGTAAAGGGCAGAGACATAGTGCTAAACAGTTTATCTCTGGCTAGTGACTGGCAGCTCGATTCCTACGTGATGTTCAGCTACATAACCTACATTACATTTATACTTTTCTTTTCGGTATATTATACAGTTCTTGATTGTATTGTATATATTGCATTTTATTTTTTATATCTTATTTTCTACTGTTTGATACTACTGTTATTGCTTACGGTCTTTCTGGATTCTGCTTATTTCTGCTGCACTGTCCACTTTGCTGCTGTAAAATGCAAATTTCCCACCCATTGGACTAATAAAGACTCTTATCTTATCTTATCTTATCTTATCTTATCTAACCATTCGGCAATATATTAATAGATAGATAACTCAAAATTTTTTTTACAACATATTAGAGTCAATTTTGGCTCCTGGTATTTACAGTTTGTACAATCACTTGGAAATATAATGCAGTGGGTTGGTAAGCAAACGCAGAAGTGAGATATAACTGAGTAAGATATATTTGTAATATATTTCTATATTTGATTATAAGCGAGTCTTTTTATTTAGTAATATATTATTAAATGCTTAGTAACAGTTCATTAAAGATCAAACCTTGGAATATTATGAACATTGTACTTGCAATGCTTACATTTTATTTTCTGTTTAGCTTTATATGTCGGTGCCTAAATTTAACGGGAATTCTCACGTTATAGCTATTAATACAAGGCCATTGATCTTCTAGCGACTTACCCGGGTCAATATAAAATCATGAGATCATCATTTTTATTTTAAATACTTAAACGTTTTTTGCAAGTCTTGCTCTTGAATACAATTTTGAAATGTACTTACATGAAGTTTGCAGAGATCCTGCACATTGCAGCCTACTCTGCAACGCTATGAACACAGTGAGTGGGTACTCTCTGTAAATATTCTTTAATATTCTTTGCCAGTTAATCCACATCAGCTGACATCTTGGGTCCTGGAAAGGCAAACATCTGACTATCGCCATCGTCACTGTCAAAGGGTCTTTTAAAAAGTCGTTTTTATCTCCCTACATGCTGTCTTGTTAAGAGAGAAACTGCAAACTTATTTCTCTCGGCTTGTGACATATGCGTTGGCTTTCTCTTGGGCAGTGGAAAAGTTCTGAACTCATCCCATATCCAGTATTATTCGCAGATTTTGTGGTAATGCAAAAGTGTAGTTTTAAACAAATTATTTCTTTTCTGGCTATGTTTACCGTTTCCATGGAAACAGCACTTTAGAGCATTTTGGGGATTGCCTGTCAGGAAACGTGCCCTCTTTCCTAATTACAGAAAAAGATAGTGAGATGTAAAGCAGGGCGGTTTTTTCCTTTTTGACTTTCCCTGCATGTGTTGCTCTGCTGTCTCCTGTTTGGTCCCACAGGTCATAAAGAACTCCTTTCCTTTGCAAAATAAGAGTGCTGTCAAAATGGAAACATTTCTCTTGAACAATTTTCTTCTCCTTTTACAAGTAAATGGCCAGATGCACCTGATTCCCTTCTCCCAAACACACTTACATATTTGGAGCATTTTCACTCTATTTTAATAGCCTCCACACACAGAGTAGCGCATGAGATTTTGTCTGTGATCTAATCTCACTGCAGATCTGACTCGGGAACAGCAAAACTATCCTGAGCTGACTTTAAACTGTTCATTTTTCACATTGTGCCTTAAGCAGTATGAAACCTTATGATACTTTCAAGTTTCTTCTCAGGCAGGTACACATTTAAACTGACACGTTTGATTAGTCGGTAAACATAAGGGTGGTCAGTATGTTCATTCGCTGTTCAATGTCCGTTGCACAGTGCTATTTACTTCTGAGCCATTGCTACAGAATTCCATGCTATGCATTCCCTGACATTTCTTGCACTTCCTAAAGCCAGCAGTCGACCTGTTATAATTATAACCATATTATTCTTGAATTCCAGTTCTTCATCAAAGATTGCATGCGTATAATACACTTGGGCCTCTTTTATAACACTTATCATTTACTTATGTTTTCAATAGTCTATAAGTACATTTTAAAGAATGAGTTGATCAATATTCCCATGAATATTCTATAACTGGAATAAAATTAATGGAACTGCATAAATTGGGTAAACGAGTTACCTTTTTTTTTTTTTATCAGATGATCCCCAGAATGAATTAAACATTCACAGTTTTACTTCACAAAACAACATTCACCGGGGTTTTTGATTGTTGAACTGTTGCACTGTGTCACCCAACCTGGTAAACTTGATGAATATTCATTTATTTTACCACAGCAGCCATCAAGTGTGATGAATGACCAGAGCACCTGCCTAAAATTCTTAGAATAGGCAGAGGTTACAAATAGCTACCTGAATTAAAAAAAGCTTAGAAGAATTCGATTTTCTACTGAAGATGATAGTTGGGATTTTGTAGCTGTGCTTAGAGACAGAAATCTTGCGGCTGTGTGACCACTGCTATCGTGAAACGCATTACAGCGTAATCACAGACGTTATGTACGTCATTAGCCCTTTTTGGTTAACATGCTTCAGATGAGCTTCAGCTACATTTTCCTCTTCATGCAGTTATGTACTATATACACTTTAGACCAAAATTGTGCAAACTCTTGGAGTTTTTACCATTACGCTTTAAAAATGACTACACAAATTTTGGTGGTAATGTTTATAAACAATCAAAGGATGTTACAAATATCATATATTGGATAATTAAATAAGTAACTGGGACAACATTTGAATAAAGTTCTGCAATCTCTAAAAACAGGAAGTGCTTCCACAATTTTGCTCACTGGTATATCATCTGTATAAAATTAGTGAGCTATTATTACTTGCTTTATTGTTACACCACCAAATACTTTATTTTGAAGTATCATTGACTTCTCCCTTGCAGTGTCAGTTGACAAGGACTGGAGGATCCAGACGTTTCTTTGCTTAATATAGAAACCTTGGTCACTTGCACTGGTAGAAGTACTGAAAAACTGAAATAAAAAAACAATGTTATTTGATGGCTTTCAAGCAAGTTTATTGATAAAACGTTCAACAAGAAGGTTGTCATGAAGTCCACCACATGCTTCACAGAAAATATAGTGGTGAAAATTGATATTGGTTGATATTGTAATGTATTAATTTTTCATAGAGTAAGACTTATACACAGAAAATAATCAAGGCCCTTGAGACAAACGTATGACAAAGAAATTTAGCAGATATGGGAAATAAATACATTTTATAATATCAACAACTGCAGCATGAGTTGATATATATAGAGGAATGTCAAAAAATCTCAAGTTTACATTCCAAAGTGGTGATATTTACCAAAAGATATATTTCATACAGTCTTATTCTACTTATGCTACTATGAAAAATTCAAAATTAAGAGAACCATCCTTCATCTCTTTTAAGTTGTATGTTTGCAGCTTTGAATTGGAGGAAGGTAGTTTATTTTTCTTCCTAACCCTTTAGTTGGACTGATGTATGATCGTTCACTTGCTATTTCCATACCAGCAGTGCATTGTGTCATTATCACTCTCAGAAGCAGACTGATGCATATTAGATTGCAGGGAAAGTACATATGAAGAGTCTTCTCACAAATTCTATCAGAAAAAGCAGACCCTGTGTGCACCTGTAAGAACAGTCGTTTGATTTAACCGTACATATCGTTATGAAGGTGAGACCTGGATTCATGTTTTGCTGGCATGTTTCAGATGGCCTTAAGTTTGAGGTATTTCAAATCCAGCTTCACGGGTCCCCTGGAGTACATATTGACAAGCGTTTGAGGAAGTCGTTTTCCCACTTGATCCATTTAAGCAGACCTCTGGGACTTCCTTAGGATGCCCATTCCAATGCACAAGTAAATGACCAGGCAGTGTTTGTGTTAGCAACGCTCGCATCACACTGTAGTATCCAAGGGCAGCTTCCTCCCTTAGGGGAAATTCCATCATAATCACAAGACAGATTCTCTGACCCCTTTTGGTTATTTAATCTTTTGGAAATCGATTAACGTCAGAGGAACACATGGACATATTGACATGCACATGGACATAAAGACACTGAAATAGCTGTAGCCAACATAGATAAGTTCACAAAAGAGGCAAGTGATTTCTTACATTGGTGAGGAATCAGTGAGTGTTAAAATACTTTCGAAATATTCCTATGGTAAATATTTAATTTTGCTTTTGATAGAAACAATGAATATTTTAAGATTTAAGGAAATCTGTTTTAATAATCAGTTTACAAGTTTACACCATTTGAATTATAAGAGAATGGAACGATTTAAATTTCTTTTGGTGTTTAGAGTACTGCGAATGAAAAACTCCTGTTTAGCTAGCTGAATAAATTAGCTAGCTGAATAAAATGGTTAGTTAGTCCCAGAGCCTTTAATGAAACAGAATTTAATCCCTCTCATGTGCAAAAATGCTTCCTATCTTTCGGACACCAGCTGTTCACATCGATTGTTGTTGAAAGTACAGTAAGATGTGGGTGGATTTCCAGTTCCTATTCCCGGCCCTCTACATCGCATTATTCTTGTGTATTGTACATATACAATATAAATATGTCATCCATGTAGGTTATTTTCCCTCATAATTCTCTTATTTGTTACTTGCAATTTATCGTTATTATATATTATAGTCTGAAGGAAGGTACGCAAGTAAGCATTTAATTGTGCTTGTACGAAACTCCCGCATGGCTCAATGGGTCGAGTGTAGTTGAATGCTGCACACTCAACCCATAGAGCTATGCGGCAGTCGGGGGAACAGAAATAACACAGTAGGGCCAAAGACAATTAGACGACAAAGGGGATGGCTAGCAATGGCTGCTGGCTAAACGAGGAAGAAACACAAGGACAGGGTCAGGTGGGTGCTGACCCTGACAAACTCTGCTTTACATCATCTTACTGTATTTTCAGAGCCTTGGGATGTTCGGATATATTGGGCAGAGAGGCCCTCTGGTGCATCACGGGAATCCTGTACACTGTCGGGAGACCGTTTGGTTGTGTCTTACCTCATTTTTCAACATTATCTGAGAACGTTTTGACTTCTGTGAACTGGCTTATTTTTATGAATTCACCAACCCCTCCGCAAACCGCCAGCACTCTGTGACTCAGGGGAATACTGGACTGAACCAGTGCCGGTTCATTGACTGGGGGTTGGGAACCCCTGATGAAAGGAAACAAAAAAAATGCAGCTAGAACAAAGCTTCTTTGTCTTTTATTTGTATTAATAAATTATATGAAGTGAACTGTTATACAGCAAAGTAATCAACAGTCGTACTGAAGTGACAGAAAAACGACGTAATCAACTAACTGAAAAGTAATTGACACTTGCTTATTTGATTAATGTATGTGCTCAACAGCATCCAACCAGTACGTGTGTATGGATTCAAACACATGATGCATAATGGTTTTATATGGCATCATAACTAAGACATGCACCCTATATTGATCTTTTAGGAGAAGCTAATGTTCAAGAAAAGTGGGTATATAAATTGCATTAGAAATAAAAGAGGTGGGGCAGCCATTCCATTTCTGTTTTATCACAAAATCTTACCATCATGAAAAATAAACACTGAATAAGGTCTCAAGGTGGATGCCAGGCAGCATGCATGGTTATCAAGGTGCATGCCAGGCAGCATGCATGGTTATCAAGGTGCATGCAGGCAGCACGCATGGTTATCAAGGTGCATGCCATGCAGCATGCATGGTTATCAAGGTGCATGCAGGCAGCACGCATGGTTATCAAGGTGCATGCAGGCAGCACGCATGGTTATCAAGGTGCATGCAGGCAGCATGCATGGTTATCAAGGTGCATGCCAGGCAGCATGCATGGTTACCTGAAATCTGTTCTGTTTATTCAGGGTCCAGTAACTGTTTCAACTCTTCTGCCTCTCTCTCAAATTAACTATTGGGCTAGTTGTAATTTGTTGATTCTGCTAATCTTTTTTTTAATAAGAGGACTAGAAAATTATCTAAGTAGAGCGTTAGCTAAATAGGTAGCGGCGGTAAAATAACACAGCGATCCTAGGAGCTTTGCTGTTTGGCTACTGCCATGTAATTCAGGCTGCTGCCTTCAGAAACCTGGGTTTAATCCCAGCCACAGGCTGCTCCCAGCAGAATCACTCATTGTCTTCAGAAAGGGGATTAGGGACCTACATTTGGCAGTCTTTCAGGTGAAATATCAACAAGCCAACCAGTGTTTATAAAATAGAATAGTGATACTTTATCCATCCCCATGAGGAAATTCCCTTTTTGCCAGTCCTATCTTGTGTCTACATATCTTAGAGAGAGTATATTCAAGTGCGAGCAGGCTTGGGGGTCACATGGCAGGGTCAGGCAGTGTGCAGTGGCCGTGGAGTTGGGAGGGGGGGTGCTTGTTTAGGGCCTGTTGGCTGTAGGATTCAGAGCGGTGACCTTCTGATCATGATCATGGTCTAACCCACTGAACCACACAGCATCCCCTGTTTGTTTATTTGTATTCTTCATTATATACTCACTGAACTTGTGATCAGACCAGAGCAGGAGTATGTAAATGATCTGTGCAAGGGTTGGGTAACATAGCCAATCCTCTGAGCTTTAATAAACAGCAGCAATTTGATGAGTATTAGTCATAACCATTGGTACAAATGTAGCTAATGTTCTGCGCGTGTTCACGAATAACGTAAAGCGGACGGCTACATATCTCTTGTGCTAATGCTGTTCTTTTGACTTTCCGCAATAGATGGAGTATCCCTGTCTGTGCTTCAAGCGTTTGCACCTCTGTGAACCTACGAGCGGATTTCTCTGTGTCACAGGTGAGTGACAGTGACACACAGTGTGGCGTCACACAACCTTCGTCAGTGCAGACGATACAACAGGCACAGGATTAGCGTCAGTCATTCTAGAAGAGCTATACACAGTGGACCTAAATTTAAACCGTCCCCCAGGACAAGGTTATGACAGTACAAGTGCAGCAACTAGGATTTACTAACCAGGATCAAAGACAAATGCCCATTGGTCATAAACACGTCATTGCTCCCTATTCTTCCTGGGTCATTAGTTTCTGAGTGAATTCTTATACTGTATGCTGTATGTAGCACTAATCAGCTCATTATCTTAACTGAAAAACTAAAGTAGCGATTTGAATTTTCCTTACTGAGCTTCTTTTTGATTGTTTCTGGACGTTGATAGCATTCTTCAGGCTCATTTTAATGTTGTTTTAAGAAGCATGTTTGTTTGATTTTATTTGCTTGCTCCAAAATGTATAGGAGGGTTACATAGTCAATGTCTCCATAGCCAAAAGCATTTTAAGTAAAATGTCTGTCAAGTTGTAAGTAATATCCTTGATAGTATCTTTAAATTCCTGGAGGGAACTGTCATAGCTCCAAGAAATACTAAGTGTCACTGCATCACTGCAGTGGAGATCTCTGCGCAGTGTTTTTGTTGAACCCCAGTTTCTTGGCGTATTCATTTTCCAGCATACAGCCATGGAAAAAATTAAGAGACCACTGTATGGTACACAAGTACATACACAAGAGTAACATGAAGGAAGAGACACTGGGAATGATGAGAAACCAGCCAGGTAGTGGACGGAAGTAACTTTCTTCCAGAGATGACGGATAACTTATCCGATAGTTTGTCATGAATCGCAGGATGACATCAAGTGACCTTCAAAAGGAATGGGAAACATTAAGTGCTGGTGTGAAGTGCACAGCTAGGACAGGATCATTTCAGGCTCTTAGAAGCAGGACTGAAGTCCCATAAAGCAAGGAAGAAGCTCTTCAATAACGAGAAGCAGGGAAGAACCAGGCTGCAGTTTGCAGAAAAGATTATTCACAGATGCACACCCTTAACTTGAGAACTGAGTGAAATTAAAATTGCGCTGTGGTCTCTTATTTTTCTCCACGGCTGTGTCTTCTCACCACTATTCCCCTGGAAAGATTTTAGTTTATTCTTTCTTAGAGCTGATCCAGTTTCTGACCACCTGCCTTTTTCTCGTACGTCACACAGACAGAGACAGGCCATTGTTTTTTATTAAAGAGCCTTCGATATAAATGCTATAATACATTATTCAATCCAGTTGGACTGTCTGCAAACTGACTGAAGTACTGAAAGTGATTTTTTGTTTTTTTAAAGCGCACACTCGGAACACATTCGGAACACGCTCTGAACACACTCCGTTTCTATGCTTGTATGCAGGCATGAACAGGTCAGCTCTGTGTGCTTTGACTCTGAATCAAATGTTCCTTCTACTCTGAGGTTATTCCAGCCTTACATTCTTCCTCCGTAATGAACCACTGATGAATGAAGAATTGTCAGCGGGATTCACCTTTAAAAGTAGGGAATGTTAGATCTGTACCTCCATTACGGTCCTGTGACATATTCATACAAGAAGACCCATGGTTTTTCCGAATAAAACTTCTATTGGGCTTCTTTTCAAGGTTTATTTCTGCCTTTATGCTGCTTGTAGCTTGATATGCAGAATCAGCCTCTGGAGGCACCAGCAATAGGCAGTCGGGTCAGCTTGTGGAGTCAGAGTCAGCGCGTGGAGTCAGAGTCAGCGCGTAGAGTCAGCGCAGACCTACAGGTTCACTTCAGTAATCATTCATTTTATAATACAGTTAAACTGAGGAATCCAGATCACCCTTTAATATATAAAGCATAATATTTTATGCATTCTTATTAAATTGAAGGATATCATGGAAAGAATTCTAGTCATGTCGGTGTATATTTGCATGCACATATGTATGTATGTATGCATGTGTGCTCCTCCTGGAGCCGAGACCTTATCGTGGTGCAGGGGTTTGCGTGTTCCAATGATCCCAGGAGCTAAGTTGCCTGGGGCTTTATGCCCCTGGTAGGGTCTCCCAAGGCAAACAGGTCCTGGGTGAGGAACCAGACAAAGTGCGGCTCAAAAGACCCCTCATGATGAAGAAAAACATGGACACACGTTTTCCCTCGCCTGGAGCCAGGCCTGGGGTGGGGCTCGATGGCGAGCGCCTGGTGGCCAGGCCTACACCCATGGGGCCTGGTCGGGCACAGCCCGAAGAAGGCACGTGGGTCCCCCCTCCAATGGGCTCACCACCTGCAGGAGGAGCTAAAGGGGTTGGGTACAGTGTGAGTTGGGCAGTAGTCAAAGGTGGGGACCTTGGCGGTCTGATTATCGGTTGCAGATGCTAGCTCTAGGGACATGGAATGTGACCTCTCTGGTCAGAGCCTGAGCTGGTGTGCGAGGCTGAGAGGTTCCAGCTAGATGTAGTCGGGCTCACCTCGACACACGACTTAGGCTCTGGAACCAGTCTCCTCGAAGGGGGTTGGTATAGTGAGGGTCTGCTGGGAATGCCTAGCGGAATCCCCTGTCAGGAGGAGCTTCAACTCCAACCTCCGGCAGAACTTCGCCCATGTCCTGGGGGAGGCAGGGGACATTGAGTCCGAATGGGCCATGTTTCGTGCCTCCATTGTTGAGGCGGCTGACTGGAGCTGTGGCCGTAAGGTGGCTGGTGCCTGTCGCGTGAGGGATGCTGTCAAGCTGAAGAAGGAGTCCTATCGGGTCTTTTTGGCCTATGGGACTTCGGAGGCAGCTGATAGGTACCGGCAGGCTAAGCGGAACGCGGCTTTGGCGGTCGCTGAGGCAAAAACTCGGGTATGGGAAGAGTTTGGCGAGGCTATGGAAAACGACTTCCGGACGGCTTCAAGGAGATTCTGGTCCACCATCCGGCATCTCAGGGTGGGAAAGCGGTGCAGCATCAATATTGTTTATAGTGGGGATGGTACGCTGCTGACCTCAGCTCGGGACGTTGGGGGTCGGTGGAAGGAATACTTCGAAGACCTCCTCATTCCCTCCGACATGCCTTCCAATGAGGAAGCAGAGTCTGGGGACTTGGGGGCGGACTCACCTATCTCTGGGGCAGAGGTCTCTGAGGTGGTTAAAAAGCTCCTCGGTGGCCGGGCCCTGGGGGTGGATGAGATCCACCCGGAGTTCCTCAAGGCTCTGGATGTTGCGGGGCTATCTTGATTGACACGCATCTGCGGCACTGCGTGGACATCGGGGGCAGTGCCTCTGGATTGGCAGACCGGGGTGGTGGTCCCCCTCTTCAAGTAAGGGGACCGGAGGGTGTGTTCCAACTATAGGGGGATCACACTACTCAGCCTCCCTGGTAAGGTCTATTCGGGGGTG
>JAODJX010000001.1:27550711-27561228 GCA_026776945.1 Isichthys henryi
TTCTTTTGTTATCCCTAAAGTTAACAGGAACGTTTGTAGCTCCAAAAAGCAGTGCATAAGTCGACTGACGATCGCCCTTGCGTACGTACGCGGGAGGGGGTCAACTACGGGGTCAATCGGTAAAATGTGCATACGTACTAAAAGTATGGCCCCCAATCAGTCAAAGAGTTATACCTGCATCCATTTGCCTCTGCCTCTGCTATTTAAACCTTTTTTTTTGTTGTGACTCTGTGAGATTGTTGCCCTGGTTTGCACTTTTGAATAGTCTCTCTGATAGTCTTATTCTGCTATTTATTATTATTATTATTATTATTTTATACTATAATAATATTATTTTTTAAATCTGTTTTGTCCTTTGATTCTGAGATTTTACCTGCCGATTCGGATTTGTTGCTCCTGTTTGTTACCTTATCTGACCACCAGGATTTTGACCTGTTTTTCCTTTTGGCTTTGGGTTGGATTACCCTACAAAACCTGCTCATAGTCTTACACAGTGGCCAGTGGGACTTTGAACCATTCCTCTTCCAGAACAGTGGCCAGGTCACTATATGATGCTCGCGATGGAAAACGATTCCTGACTCACTTCTCCCAAACACCCTAAACAGCACTGGTGCCGCTGAAACCAACATTTGCCATTGGCAGGAGTGACCAAAGGTTTGGCTATAGCAGCCCGACTATGAATATTGACCCTCTGGAGCTCCCAACAAACAGTTTTGGTGGAAATAGGAGAATCAAAGTACACATATAATTTTGCAATGAATCGGACAGTTGTGGTTTTATGTTTTTTTGGATAGAATCCAGATTAGTGCCCAGACATCCCTTTCAGTCAATTTCCTCTTGTTGGACGTGGTCTGCCCTTTGTGGTGGTACGGCATCCTTACCCTGTATATCACAAAGATTCGCTGTCGCGGTCACAGATGTGCCAGAAAGACACACACCAACAATTTGTCCTTTTTTTAAGCTTTGATATGCCTCCCATTATATTGTGTGGATTGCAATATTTTATGTACAGCTGTGCTATTATTCTGCTAATTCAACTTTCCTACTCTGTTCGTACTTATGGAATATGCATCAGTGAAGACTGGCCACCAGGTTGTACATATATAGATGTGAAACCTCAAAGACTGTCGGCTAGAATTTCATTTCAGTTTCATTGTCCAACCCCTGCACTTACTATTAATATGTTTGATTATACAGGACTGCAAAATCTACTAGTTTTTTCTATTGTCACCCATAAAGTAATATTAAGTTTTGCTTCTGTACAATACTTAACAAAACAAATAGTGGCTAATTCTTTAAAGAGTAAAACTGCATTATTTTAAAATACGTTTCTATACTTAACCTAACATAAAATGCGAACATGACTCAAAGTATCAGACCTTGTAAATATAGTACAAAGTCAACTGAATGGGGTTGTTTTTTTTCTCTGTCACACCTTCACACTGAAATTCGCCCAGTCAATGTTACCATTTTAACCACATAACCCACAGAAGGGGAATAAACAAAAGCTCCGTGTTTATGTCCACCATCCGACAGAAACAAGCTGATGTCTTCCTGCGTTAAAGCGAAACTGAAAGAGTTACTATGCTTCTAAAATTTACAACTGGATAATACTCTCATCTGGATTGTATTTCTCCTGCCGGTGCTTACAGTACCTTCCCTATGTAAGCAAATATACATCTCTGTTATCCGAGCCGCATTTGTTTTAATCTAAGCGATAAAAAAAATCGTAAAATACTTCTTTACTTTCTTTTTACTGTTTGCTGTACGGTGTTATATTTTAAAGACGTACATACGTGTAGTCCAATCCGCAGTATCTGGACAATCACGTCTAAAAGTAACTTTATCTATTTTATATGGTGGTTTAAATAAAAACAGGATTAGGGTTTCGAGTGAAATAACTACAGATAAGCACATTAAAATCTTCCCTAAAAGAGCCTTTCTGTTTCGGTAACGCACAAAACGCACTTTTAAAACGTCAGAAAGCGGTGTTTCAAGATAGTACTGAATCAAATTTCACTGTCATATCAGTAATCTTTATATTAACCGTAACCAGAGAACGCTGACAACTGTTCTGATGGTAGATGTGACATTTTATCTACACTTCAGGCTTTTACTATAGGAGACAGTGACCTCTGCTGAAGACAATCGTATTTTTTTCCCTACCTGGTTATCGTATAAAATGTTCCAGCGTGTACAACTGCCGCTGTCATACAAAAGGTGTTTTTTTTTCAGCAACCATAAACTTTTTTTTTATTATGTGTTATACTAGAATTTACCTTTGTTACAAAATGACTACAGAACAATGACGGTAGTAACAGAAGTTAGGATAACGTAACTACTAAAGTGAATTTTACTTCTTTGTTCTGTGTGGTTGTTTTGGTCTGAAGAAAGCAGTGATGCAGTAAATAAGTAATAGCGTTTTGTTGAAAATGTAGCAACAGTGCAAGTACCGTAATGTACGTAATACTTTGTTATGACTGATTTATATCCATGGCAATTTGCTCCCAGTGATATTCTGGGTAGACCTCACAATCCCCTGTACGTTCCAATACACCTGTGCTGTATGCTTATGAAATATGTCTATTTATATTTGTATTCGAGTAGCCCTACTCAGGTATACTGGGTATTTTTGAGTAATCCAGTGTGTCCTGTCCTTGTATTTAATAATGCATTAGGCGAACATACAACTAGATAGCTTATAATGAATGCGTCAGGTGTAGGTGTAAGTACAATCGGAGCAAGATCTACAGAGCAACTTACAAACAGTGCAAAACCCAAAGACCCTACCTGCTGAAATCGGTGCACGCTCACTCCCAGGCTGCCGTTTTTATACCTCATAGGCCCAGCCAGGTTTTCTGTGCTTGCTGTGGTACACCAGTGAGTGGCCTAGGTAGCGTTTGGTGTGTGCGTGTGACAACAATATGTTAATGTCCTACCAGCTGTTTTGGTCTGTAGTTATTTTTTATTGGGTTGCCATGGTTCAGCAATGTTTGTAACTCAGTAGTCTTTGTATTTTTATATTTACACTCAAGAAGTGACTTTCATTACCGTTAAGGACATTGTTATATATATTAGGTTTCCTCTGATATTTGTATTTTTATTCATTTTTAAACAAATGTTTGTAGAATAACACTAAAACATTGGGTGATTTAGAACTGCAGCATGATGTCTGAGGTTGGGCCATTAAATTTATGTTGTTTTCTGACTTTTGAAGGACTATAACTTTTTGAGAAAATGGGGTACATATCTGTCCGTCCGTCCGTCCGTCCGTCCGTCCGTCCGTCCGTCCATCCATCCATCCATCCATCCAACCATCCATCCCTTTCTCCCTCTAAACCACCTATCATTACTGAGTCACAGTCAACCTGGAGCCTATCTCAGGCCATCACTGGGCCATCACATAAATCAGGAAAATAAAGTTATAAAAAACAACACAGAATGAAGGAGAATGATTTCACATAAGAAAATGTTTCGATATTTCGTGCAGTTATTTTATAAATCAAGCCAGAGCCTCTAGTCTGTTTTCAGTAGGGTGTTGCCTAAAATGGAAGTGGGTGTGCCGTATTCCCTTTTTAAAATTCATCCATCCATCCATTTTCCAAACCACTTATCCACTGTGAGGCGACAGTGCTAACCACTGCACCACCATGCCATCCTTTTTAAAATAAACACTTTAATTTTGAAGAATGGGGTATTGTAAGCACAAAAACATGATTTTTCTTGTATGTCAAAGCACGATTTGTCAAAAAAGCCAAAGACTTCTGTAGTTTTGATTACATAAAACTTCTCTTGAATCTGTGTCATTACTTGGAAGGACATTCAAACTGCTCAACATTGCAAATTAGACTGACGATAGAACTTCATACTTTTTCTATTACATTTTGTGTAGCTGATGATGTCTACAGAGAATAGCCAAAAACCTGCATTTTGGTGAAAACACTATTGTTTTTCCCATTCAAATGATGAATTGCTATTTGTCAGCTTTCACATTTAAACCTGAACCCATTTTTCTGCGCTGATAAACTGTGGGAAATAAATCAAATCACCGAACTGCAGAGACTGTAATTGGGGGGCGGGGAGCTTATAGATTGAAACTTGTCCTACCGGGATGAGCTGAGCTGAGTTCCTGTCACTTATACGTTATAATTGTATCACCGTGACAAAAATCCTGCTGCCTTTCTGCATGTTGTGAATTCATTGTGCTTTGTTTTCACTCTTTGGTTCTTAGGTACAACACATGGGACTTAAGACAGCTTGGCAGATGTTACATTACACGGTTCCATGCAAAGTCTGAATCTTCAGCAGATTTTGTAGAATTTCGCACTGCTAAATTTTAGTTAGAAATTTTATACCCTGTATCTCTTTATCTGTTCTGGTATTTGTTTGCTCTTTTGGGGGGGTGTTAGGGGGGGCTGGGCTAAATCCATTGTTAGGGCCCTACCTACAGCATAAAATGCTGCTGTAAGAACCAGAAAAAAATTTAATTGGGCCCTTAGCTAGTTTTTCATTTGTCATATATAGTCATGGGTTTCTACCGAGGCTCACTGTTAACCCCTGCGATCTTATTCCTCAAGGATTTTATGTTCTTAAATTGCAATACTCTTGCATATATTTACATTTAGTAACCATGCTACTATGCTACTATGCCATGTCCTGCTCCCGGCTTGGCCCAATGAAAATATTATATCTTGTGACGGCAGCTCACGTGTTACATCTGTTCTTTCGATTTTTTTAACCAAAGCTGACTACCACTTCCTCATTGGCACTGTGTGAAGATCTGATCTTGGAACTGATTGGAGCTCACTCTAGGCAGACCACTCTAAGGTACAGTTTCACTCTTTATTTGTGCTCTTTGCAGCATATTATTTTGCAACAGAATTTCATTCCATGCCATTTTGGTATGGAAAGCAGCAGATCTGGTAATACCACCAACCACTGCATGACTGCTTGTGATATACTGTAATAGAGAAGACTGCTTTGAAAGCAACATTTATTCAGTAGCTGATATTTGTCTGCCTCTCGTTGTTTGACCGGAGAAAATCAGTGTAGTGCCTTGTATGACTGTTGATATTAGTGTACATAAACAGATTTTTTTTAGTTATTAGAAGTATCAAGTGTGACATACAAAGGTGAAAGTAAATTGTGTAGATGACAAGTGAAAGCTGTTTTAAAGACAATCTATAATCAGTTTAAAAAAGTGTGAAGCCACCTCATAACTAACGCTAAAACTGGGTGGAATATTATGACAACAAGCCTCCATCCAGTGCCCTGTCCCTAAGCAGAATTCGTACACCACGTGAAACAAATTTGTGTTTTTTTAAGCATGTGAAACAGCATTCCAGAAGGCAGGCTCAGGTGGCTTCTGTGGACTGAATGGTTTCACCTGCCAGCTGTTCTCCACAATAAGTGTAGGCTGGGCTTTTTATTATCTTACCTCAGTAAGAAGCTGGACCACAGTTCCAAGCCCAGAAATCCCCTGCTCAAATGTGATATATCAGTTTTAAAATGTCCTGTCAAATTTTTGAATTCTCTATTTCTTATCTTATATGGGGGAATTATGTAAATAAACCCGTCCTTTCTGCCAGTTCCTTGTGGCACCAGCATTCTGTTCTCTATAATGTGGTTTTGTATTTATTGTTCTGTGGTTGTGATGGCTCCACAAATCGAAACTAAGTACTATTATCTTCACCAAGGGGTATATTTCATACACGTAAAGGCCTGGTATATAATTTGTTGAGTTACTATACCTTGCCTGCAAAATAAAAACAGTTCATTTGGTATTAATTAGATTTTACTAACTGCAATTTGCTGTTGTTACTGTAATTTTATTCTGCTATAATTGATCAATTTTCTGTTAATGGAAAGAAAGGTCCAGAGTATCACCACAGCACCAAGTGGAATGAAAATGATTTAAAGCAGCGTTTCTCAGCTTAGCCCCCAGGGATCCCCAGACAGTCCACATTTTTGCTCCCTCCCAGCTTCCTACACTTTTGAACCAAACAATCAAGAACACTGATTGGTACAGGTGTGTTCAGGACTGGGGGGGGGAACAAAAACGTGGACTGTCTGGGGGTCCCAGTGGACTGGGTTGAAAAACACTGGGTAAAAGGAATGCTAATTTCTCAACCCCTCCTGCCAGTTGTGTTGGTCTAGGATCACAGGTGATGCTTCCTGAGCTCAGTTTTGGTTGGCAGTAACTGGGGACCAGTCCGATCCATGGAAGGAACTCTGAACAACAGCCAAGAACGGAGGTCCACTCTTGCAGACTTTGGGTCCATCAACACTGTACCATACTCGACCCACATTGACACCAATGAGGCCACTGAGAACAGGGGTATCTCTGATGTACGGAGGACCTTCTGCCTCTTCGTCACTTTTGACCTGCTCTTCATCACCCTGCTGTGGATCATAGAGCTTAATGTACGCATACCTTTATATTTCATTTATTATCGTTCTTATCACATAGCTGTTTGCGATGGATCTAAGTACTATTTATGTAATATTAAAGGACCCCTTTGAAAATTGTGACACTGACATTGTGGAGCTATTTGCATTTTTTTTTATGATCCAGACAGCTATGTTGTTAGTGTTGCTTTGAAAAGCAGGTTAGTGGGAGAGACAAGACAAACTACAATCCAACAAAAAAGCCCAATGAAATGTGCCAAAAAGAACCAGTCTACCTTGCCCTGAAGTGAATTTCCATGATGTAGGTTTGAATCGCTGTTCATGGAGGCTCTTTTATTTTCATAAAGAAAATGCTACCTGATTGGTCGGTGAATCGATGTTAATGGAGGCTCTTTTATATTCATAAAGAAAATTCTACCTGATTGGCTGGTGAATCACTGTTAATAGAGGCTGTTTTATATTCAAAAAGAAAGTGCTACCTGATTGGTCGGTGAATCGATGTTAATGGAGGCTCTTTTATATTCACAAAGAAAGCGCTACCTAATCGACTGCTTTCATTGCTAACATTACTTTTTACTTAGCTAGCTAGCTACCTCAGAGTTTTGAACATTAGTACTGTGAATGATTCTTTTTTTCATTGTGCTTCATTTCCCAAAAGCTCCATTTCACATATAATATTTTACCAATTAGAGGGATCGTTCTAAGCCACAAAACAGGGGCGTGTCTCCCAAAAGCGACGAATGGCATAGATCGTCACTGGCTGTTGCAACCGTCAGTTACATTAGTTGTGCCGATATCAGACTTCTCCGTGTGGCTGCTATTGATTGTGCAGACAGACGTCCATATCATCGAGAGTGGCAAATACAATTGAGTCCTGCCAAGAAGATGTTTATTTTAAGAGGAAGACCGATGTGGCAGCGATGAGCAATAGCTGAGCTCCATTCAATTGCAGCTGTAACTGTCGTTATCAGAGTTTGTTGTTGTTTCTGTATGTTTGTGTGGTTGAAACTATTAGACTATTGTTTTGTGTGCAGTTTGTTTTGATAAGAAAGTACTTCATTTTAGTTTCCTATCCATATAAAATCAACTATTATACCAACTGTTTAGTATTTTGTATCCCCTATTGTCTTTTTGTCGTCATAACGCTTCTGGTTAACTGCAAATCTCTACGGTTCATTAGTGTTCCAATTAATTTTGGTGTTTTTACATCATACATTGTTACTCTCTTTTGTGTTGCAACCTAACACTAGACCAAATTGCAGCACCAGCCAATCAGGTAGCACTTCCTTCCTTCCTTCCTACCACGACCCACTGTGGGTGGGCCTTTGGGTGGTTCCCACCTATGTAATACAAATGGGCTTTGTTACGCTGGGATATGCTGTGAGGGGTGCTGTAGAATTACCAGGTACCAGGTCTGGTACTGTTCTGCCCCTGTAGGAATGCAGTAAGACTCCATTTAGAGTGGGTGTCGACGTGAGCAAGGGTGCTTTCTCAGAAGAGAAAGGTGCTTTGCTTTCAGTTGCATATATGTGTGTATATTTGTTTAAGGAGAGCAAGACGGGATATGAGAAAAGAAGCATTCCAATATACCTGTAGTCATACTTCTGCAAATGGCAAATTAATATCATTTCATTTCATTTCATTTTGGAGGGATTTCTCATTTAAGTGAAGATGGGAGAGTCTGTACTTCAGAGTCTTGTTCATGATTGATGGTAAGAAGGAGGGTGAGATTGACAGGAGGACTGGCATGGTGATTGCAGTCGTATGGGTACTGAGGAGGTCTGCGGTGATGAAGTAGGAGTTTAGTTATGACAAGAGTAGAGTAGGAGTGTACTGGTTACTTAGTGTCCCTCTCCTCACTGATGGCCATGAGCTGTGTGTGAAAGATCAGTGAAAGATCAAGAAAGTACAGTTGGCCAAAATGAAATCCCTTGGCAGAGCTGCTTGACTCACTGCTTGACTCACTGTCTGTGAGAGTGCGAGGAGTTTGCAGATCTGGATTGTCTTTCAAATATATCTGAAAGTTGGTCCTATTTATAGAGCTATAAATAGACCAGGTGCACCTTCAGGAGTCACATGAAATGGTTCAGGCATCTTGAAAGGTTCCCAAGGGAAATTTTATGGGCGTGTCCCAATGGAGGCAGGTCCTAGGAAAGATCTGAGACATACTTGGCTCCTCTTATGCACCGTCCACCTTAAAAATGCATCCTAGAATTGCTCCTGTTCGGCGTTCTACCATCATGGCTCTTCCTAGGAAGAGTAGAGGGAAGGTGAGATTATGAATAATAAAGGTGTTGACCTGTGTATATGTAGGGGCAGCTCAATGGGTAGTGCACTTTACTCCAGTCCTGAAAGTTATTCCAGTTTTCTTTGCTGCATAGATCAGAAAACTTTCTGCAGATTATTGTGTTTTTCTCATTCAGCGTATCTTTGAAGCGGTTTGGCAGTGACATTTTTCCTATCTCTCCGTAGTGCAGAGCTCACAGAAACAGGAATTTCCAGCACCACAGCTCAGTTATGTCTAACGCTAAGATAATTGTAACTAATCATAGCTTGACTGATGTACAGTGACATGAAGTATGTCTGCTTTTGATTCTGAGGTTTGATAAACATCTGGTCTTCACCGGGTTCTAAAATTAGGTGCATTTCAGGTAACACACAACACATGATGGATTATACTCCTTCATAATTTATTTAACAAAAATATGACAACATACAGCAGCCATGTGTGAAAAAGTAAAAACGCCGCAGGAACTAATTCATTCGTACATTAGAATTCAGAGGTTAATTAGCAGCCAGATGCTCACCAGAAGCCTGACCAGCTCCATGATAGCAGATTGACGGTCTGAAGCATTCCGGGATATTTGAAGACCATTCCTCTCTAGGTGACTGGATCTTTATTTTCCCCTGCTGGGGAGCAAATAGAATCGAGTGCAAAATTGAGATTGTTGCAAAATCAGTCTCAAAGAATAGTATAGCTAGATCATAATCAAGTAGCATCCATTGTTTTAGTTTCATAAAGCAAACACAGCAAAAACAATCTAGTTATCAATGTCTATGCGACATATATAATTCACACCAGCATGTCCCACTGGATTAGGTTGCCTTACAACCATTGTCACATTTATATCTAGAAACACTACAGTATCATAATGCAACCATATCTTTACAAAACCCATATGCTTTTATCTAAGTGCTTTTATTGTGGGTACATGTACTGGTCTGTAGGAAGTACAGAGTATCTATTATGGCTACACTGGATAGCAGTGTGACTGGTTGTGACCTCTGGAAGATTTATTTACCTGCAATGTCAGTGTGGAAAGTTTGTCTCGGGTTTCTGTGTCCATATTTAGAATTTAGACCATGACAACCAACAACAGGGCAAAGATTCTATTGGTTCACACAGAAATACCAGGTAAACTTGGATAACTGTATATTAAAGATGTGAGCCAATTATGATTCTGCCAATAATTACCCTGGGCTTGACCCTTTGTCTAGTCTCTAACTTGTTTTGTTACTTACTTTTCTTGGTACAACAAGAGTAAGATGTCCAGAGTATATTAGGTGAAATACAGTGCAAGTAAACTATTTAATTAGTATATGTCCTACAAAGTGCAGTAGCTATGGAGTGGTGAGTCTATCATAATGTCCTTTCATTTAATTTTCTTTAGGCCAATGGAGGGATCAAGGATCAGCTGTCCAAAGAAGTCATTCATTATGATTTCCATACCTCATTCTTTGACATATTTGTAAGTTCTTTGCTATTTCTATCATATATAGCTGTTTGATAACTTTATAGTGAAGATTGTTTCAGTCAAATAGTCGCTGCAATCTGAGACCGGACATATAGTGGCAATATAACAGACAAGGAATACGATGTAGACCCACAGAATTACACTGCATCCTTCATCTCACTAGTACCTCATAGAGAACAAGATCAATAGTGCTATGTTTGCTGTCGCTGAGGAGAGTCCCCGCCCACCTCCATAAATGCATTAACTGTAGAGGAGTATTTAGAGCAGGGGTGGGGAAGTACAGTACGTGGGGGGGGGGGGGGGGGGGGCCGGGCAGAGGGTGTTTTTTGGCGGAATGTAAAAAAAACAAAAAAA
>JAODJX010000001.1:27561328-27591576 GCA_026776945.1 Isichthys henryi
TTGGGTTTCCCCTCATTTAACACACCTGATTCAACTCCTTGTGCTAATTACCACACAGCTCTTGAGCTGAATTATTTGTGGTGGAACAGGGAAAGAATGAAGCTACACAGGGCTCCGGCCCCCCAGGCCTGCAGTTTGACACCCCTGCTCTAGAACTAAACATTACATTGCTCCTCTTGTAATCCTTATTATTATTACTGATACAAGGGAAATTTTGCATCATTTCGAAGTTGTAACATCAATTATTTGTATATTTTATTTAAAGCAAAATTTGGTTAAATATATAAAAATATGATCTGTTTATGAATATTGTGAATATTTTTTTTCCTTAGATAATAAGCAAAGTCTTTTCTGATACTGGAAACTGCCCAATTAGCTACTTGGTCTGTATGAAAACTTTTTACCAACAATAAATGGAATACTTTCTCCCCATTATTAAAAAATAGTTACATTCTTTAGCTAAAGAAAAAGACATCATCAGTCAAAAATTCTAGATTCATATTTCACTTTTTTCTCTCCGCTGACATTGACGAGCTGATAGATGTAAAGGTTAATTTTTTATCAGTGATGTTAGAACCTTACCCATGTATTCTGCCCCCTACAGGTCCTGGCACTCTTTCGATTCTCAGTCCTCACCTTGGCCTACGCGCTCTACAGGCTGCGGCACTGGTGGGCCGTGGCGGTAGGCAAATCCGCAGAAAGCACAAATGCGACCGTGGTTTATCCATGCTTTTTGAACACAGTGATGCAAAATGTGCAATGTATAGAACTGAAAACTATTTTATGTTATTATTGCACTGTCCACACTGCAAAGTACGCAACCAGCTAGTAAGCTACCAATAAGGGGAGATACTACTGGTAAATAAATAAAGAAGAAATAAAAGTGATACTAATGTTGGGGGCAGCGTGTGGCCTGCAGCCTGGTTGCCTGTAATCAGAAGGTCACCGATTCAAACCCAGCCTCAGCATGTCTGTGGGTCCTTGCGAAAGACCCTTAACCTCCCTGGACGCCGCTACAGGTGGCTGCTCTTCGCAGACAATTTACTGTACAAATAAAAAGAGCAAGTTGAGGGAGGTGTGAACGGGGATAAATAAAGTATTAATTATTATTAAATCCAGGATGCTGTCTTTAAAAATATATATATATATATATGTATTTTTTTTACAGATAACAACGTTAATCACCTCTGCCATATTGATAACAAAAGTCATAATTACTGAGGTTGGTTTCTCTACCAGATATGAAGTTCTAACTGACAAGGATTTCCATATCATGTCTTAGATAAATCGACCTTTTTTGTAGCTTCTTTCTCAGGGGGCTTTTGGCTACCTGATTCCCATCACTTCCTTCATCCTGGCCTGGATTGAGACCTGGTTCTTGGACTTCAAAGTTCTTCCAAAGGAAGCTGAGAACAACGGTAAGTAACACATAACTGAAGCACTTCCTTAATGACAGACATTTACATCAGCTTCACTGTCATGAGTTCAGTCAAAATCAGATTTTGTATAATTGCCATTTGATTTAATTTGTGTTTGAATTTGATTTCCCCCCCGGTTGAAAGTGAATCACTTCATTTGTGAATAATCTGTGTAATTTGTTTTATTCATGTTAAACCTTTCAAAACTCACCCTTTCTAGTTAAAACCACAGTCCATTCCTGTACATTCCTCCAAAACATCATTTCAAAGCTGACCCACGTATTTTATTGGGCAGCAGTGACTTGTAGGGTTACCATGTCTAACAGCAGTATGTATTTTTCATAGTTCTGTGCTAGTTCTATGTGGTGTGTGGGTCAGTGGGTTTGGATACTGTGCCTGTGATCAGAAGGTTGCTGGGTCGAATCCTATGGTCTCCAATGTCATGCCACCCACCAAAGACTGTTGGATTCCTGAGCAAGGCCCTTAACCCCCAAATGCTCAGTCAGGGACTGACTCACCCTCCTTTCTAAAAAAAAAATTTATTTTGCTTTGGTTAAAAATATCTGCTATATAAGTAAATACAACAATTATTTAATAAAATATAAAGAAGAGGGCCCTAATGTGGAAAATATATCCTAAGCTGAACAGAATGCAGACTTTGTATCAGCAAGCAGACTGAGATGTAGACAGTGATGGTTAACCTGCACGGGTCCCTTCCTGTCTGTCAGGGCTGCTGCCGGCTAGGGGTGTCACTGAGAGAACCCCCCTCATCCACTCTGGAACTTTCTCAGAAGGCCAGTTTTACTCACCTCCAGAGTCTATAGCAGGTGAGCTGGCTTCCGGTTAAATGAATTTCCACCGTACAGGCGTATTACAGATTGTAATATATTTCGCCATTTTACCATTTCTTGGCATGTATGTATCAATGGTCTTCTGCAAAATACAATAATTCATATCAGAAAGAAACACACACACACACACACACACATACACACACATATATGTATGTCTTTACAGACAAAAGGCAGAGTAAGAGTAATGCCAGCCGTTTCTTTTTTTTTTCCAAAAAAAGCACAGGATGCCGTATTTCCAAAGGATGTGTTTTGAGTTTTGGACTAGCGTGGCTCACTGTGTCCGATAACCGTTAAAGAGTCGATGGGAATGAAGTGTGTGATACAGTGGGGGAGGGGGGAGTACTATGTAATGCTAAGTGTGAAAACCGGAGCCTTTGCCCTGACAGATCTGAGTGTGCCAGCAGCTCCACGTCCTTAAACAAATCCAGGTGTACTCTGCTGCTTACCTATTTTAGCAATGCTGGCTACAAATAGGCAATCAATTTTATTGTGATATTTATTACTGGTAGTGTTCAGTTTATAATACTATTTGTGCATAATAGCATGTTGCTCCAAGCAGTGTGTCTACCAGTGTCTTACGGGCACTGAAAAGCACAGAAAACCCAGGAAAAGCTGATGGTGTAGTTCTGATGAAAGATTCTGATTGGTTGGTCTTTTTTCAGATTCTGATCGAGCAGCTGAAGAAGCAGAAGAAAAACGCGTCGGAGAGAAGCCAGCTGATTAGCATGTAACGTGTGCATTTTAAGTGCTGTTGTCTTCGTTATGATCTATAATTACAGCAGCTACCTCGCTATAAAATGTATGCAAATGAACTGTGGTTTTACTTATATACAATTGTAGCATTTAAAAAATATATGTAATGCACAAAATATGTACAATATACTCTTTGTACTACAGAAGTAGTGTATATGGGGCCCTACATACCAATGGTATAAGTAATACACTGCAGCACTGTATATATCCATCCATCCATCCATTTTCCAAACCGCTTATCCTACTGGGTCGCGGGGGGTCCGGAGCCTATTGTATATATCCTTCCATTGAAATTAATATTACTGTACTTGCTGTAATATAACACTAGTTTGAAAAATGTAAACTTTTAGTGATGTTGGGTAGCAGTGTACTCACCTTTGTGGGTATGTATATGTATGTGTATATATATATATATATATATATATCACACACACACACACACACACACACAAGCACAAAGTTAAGGTAATAACCATTACTACCAAAATACCAGCATATATTATTAATCTCTTTATATGTCATTTGAATGAATTCCTATACTGTAAGTTGTTAAATTAAGCGATCTCATCTAAAATGCCATTACTCATAAATATCTCAGTTTGGGTCGTTTTTGCTTCCTAAGGCAGTAAGTCCATTGTTCAGGATGATGATAAAATAAAATCCGACAAGTGCTTGTTTGATTAAATTGTGACGTCAGTGCCTTGGAAAATGAATCAATATTTCTTTTCATTCTGAAATGTCATTGATAGAGAGAAAAAAGCACATTTCATGGGATCTTTTAAAGCATTTCAAGAATAATGTCTCAGAGTTTTTTTAATAGCTTTAATAACTACGCTACGGCAAAAACTCTCTGTTATAGTTTGTTTACAGTTTTGTGACTTTCTCCCATAATTGTCCACAGTGTATGTGCTATTGTGTGTTGTATCCGCGGACTCTGTGTTAGGGACTACCTCGAGGATTATGGGAGATGTGTGTGAGAGAGAGTACGTTTGTGTGCTGTGTGTGCTTTACTTAGCCTCATGCTGCAAAAGAGGTATTAAACAAAACAAAGGAGATGCACTTGTTTTATTTTCTAAATTCATTGTGAATTTTCTTCTTATTGTCATGCACATTCTTTTGTGATTTATGCATATAGGAAGGCAAAAGTCCTTCTCCATAATCGCATTGCATTCATAGACAGTGGACTGATGCATTCATGCACAAATAAACACAGTTCTGGCTGTGTTGCTCAGCCCAGCCCTGACAGACACTCATACAGTCCACAGCACACCTGAACCAAGCAATCAAGAACTAAGCAAACAATGATGAACAAAGCAAACAGTCAAGAATGAAGCAAACAATGATGAACAAAGCAAACAGTCAAGAATGAAGCAAACAATGATAAACAAAGCAAACAGTCAAGAACAATGCAAACAATGATGAACAAAGCAAACAGTCAAGAATGAAGCAAACAATGATGAACAAAGCAAACAGTCAAGAACAAAGCAAACAGTCAAGAATGAAGCAAACAATGATGAACAAAGCAAACAGTCAAGAACAAAGCAAACAATGATGAACAAAGCAAACAGTCAAGAATGAAGCAAACAATGATGAACAAAGCAAACAGTCAAGAACAAAGCAAACAGTCAAGAATGAAGCAAACAATGATGAACAAAGCAAACTGTCAAGAACAAAGCAAACAATGATGAACAAAGCAAACAGTCAAGAATGATGCAAACAATCAAGAATGGAGCAGATAATCAAGAACACAGAATAGCTGGTGCAGTTTTGTTGGGAGCTCCCTCTCTCTTTTCAGGTGAATATAGCCAGTTTTATCAGTCTTTACCAACATCCCTTGCTTAACCATTTACAAATTCAGTGCAGTTGCTACAAAAAGGAAAGACTGTATGATATGGCTGTTACCCAGAAGGGATGTTGTGAACATTCTCAATGGAAATTAGCTGCATGTTGCTTAAACTGAATGTGGAAATAGGCCCTTTTTTGCATCACATGAGCTATAGTGCTGATTATGTGAATTCACATTTGTTTGTCAGTGTTTTCAAGATTTTGTACAGTCTGGAGCTCCACCATTGTTCATGCTTTAAGATGCTTGGACACACCAAAAAAAAAAATACACATTTTGAAATATTTACTAAAATATTATTTTACAAATATTTAGATCCAATGCATATCTTTTTATTATGATTATTTTGATGCCGTGCTTTTACCTTTTTATAGAAAATTACCAGTAATGCAAATGAATTAAATTTAACAAATATTTAAGTGAAAAATCAGTGTACCAAATATACATATAGCTTAATTATATTTCATGCTTTACAAGAAGACGACACTTTGGCTCCACCTAGTGTTTGTACATGATATTCACTAAAAGTTGTTCGGTAAATTATTTGATCCTACTGTACATGTTCCACTGATTAATATGAGTTTTGTTAGTAGGTATTAACATATGTACTTAGGTGTGCTGGCAAGCTAGAATTAGGTTTGGTATATTTTTTACATTATAGTTCTACAATTAGATTGCACATATGACAATAATATGGTTTTACCAATGAAAGCATCCATCCATCCACGAGTCAGTCAAAAGAAAAAAAAACTGACACTTTAAAAAAAAAAGTCCGTGTGGAAGATATGTAGAAATATGTTAAACATTACTTGGCAATGGACTTTTGTTATGAAATCGACAAACTGGCAATATTTTTATAGAATTAAGAAAGGATTTCAAAACTTTCTGTGAGCACGGTATAGAGTATCAAATAAAAAGATATGTAAAGGTTTTACTAGAAGGCATAGATGAAATAAAAGACAACAGGAGGAAACAAATACGGAGACGACTTCGTCTAGAGACATTTAATAGCCAGAATAAATGAATTTCTATGACTTGACCATGATGATTGTTCTGTTTTTAAGCTAGTTTTATTTACATTTAGGTCAATAAACATTGTACATCACAAGGCCATTGGAATGAGAAAAGTGCCAAATTCATTTGCAGCTCACCATTTCAATGGAGATGTTTTTTTTAGCAGATGAATTTGCACGGACATGTCAAGTGTTTTCTTGCCTTTAAAAAACGAGCATATCATTAAATATAATTCACAAATAAATATCTCTCATAAACAGACTTTTTAAATTTAGACTTTTAAAATACAATATAGCAGGAATTTAAATACAAAGAAACAGTGTATCACTGGTCTGGAATGCTACATCAACTGATCATCAAAATTAATTGGTTAACTGAAAAATCGCATCTCTCAAACACTACAGTAGGAAAGTTTCGTAACACCAAATAGTGTACTCAGTGTTTTATTTTGGCAACAAAATAATGCAAAATCAAGACCCTATCTAGCCATTAAAAAGAAAACAAACACAAACAACAAAATGGGTTATAGTTATAAATCCAACATAAAAAATAATTGTATAATTGTGTGTTTGTAAACTTTAAATAGGTTTCTTTATGCAGATTATAAATTGAATTGGGTATCAAAGCAACAATATTCAAATGAAACATGTGAAAGGTGAAAAAAACATCACTTTTTCCTATATGTTTATTAGAATTTTATTTTTCCACAGTTTTATATTGAAAGAAAAGCATCTTTTGTTTCTCAGCGGTAAACATGTTGGTTTTGGTTTAAGAAGTAGCCAGATTATAGTCTTGCATCATGCTGCATTATTATTTATGTGATTAAATATTAATTTTATTCAAGTCCACAAAGAGTCACTCTGCTTGTTTGGTTGATTTTCACTTGCTTCCAACAAACATCCACTGATTGTGTCAGACAGCAGTTTTGGTTGTGCTGTCATTAGTTCTGGGACCTTTACTGAAGGCGCTGGGTAAAGTTTTCCGGAAAGAGCCCCTTACATGCAACGTCTCCTTCTTTTAACCAAGCGGATTCCTTAATTCCCGTGAGCCAGCCTTCATCCTGAAAGAAATTGGGAAGCAAGGGTTAATCTTCAGCAAAATTCATCCAAAAATAGGCAGAATTGGCTGTTGTTTATACTGTCAATATTTCTTTTCCCCAAAATATTGTCTCTGTGGGTTAGGACTCTGTGCCTGTTATCAGAAGGTTGCTGGTTCAAATCCTGTGATCGTCAGTGATGTCACCATTAGGCCTTTGAGCAAGGCCCTTAATCCTCATCAGTTTGCCTCATGGAGAACTAGATGGGACAAGCAAAAATGACCTGATTTCCCAATGGGGATAAATAAAAATATCGCCTGTATATTAGTTTTAGAGATGAGAAGGGAAGTCCTAAAATTTCAGTGAATCTTTATTTTTACACCACACTTCTTTATGGAAACAAGGTGAAGAGAATCATTAAACACTCCTGCTGACATTTACAGTATAAAGCTGCTCTGTTGACACAGGGAGTGACGTCCTTGCCTGAGCTGCCATCTCTGTCTGGATGACCAGAACCACATCTCCTTTCTTCAGCTCCAGCTCATCAGAGCTTGCAGCTTCAAAATCATGGAGCATTTCCACCTGCAACAAAGATTCCAATTTTATTCTTAATATTTATTATTCCCCGGATCAGTGGCGATGTGTGAAGTCCATCAGCGTGCTAGAACCACACTGGAATGCGGATGGAAGGCTTTAAAGAATACCAATAAATACTGTGATTGCACATCAGTCTGAATAAACAGTGGTTTAACCACTAAGGTGATGTGGATAATTCTGTCATGTTTTATTAGTGTAAGATTGTATGATTAAAGGCCTAATGTGAAATTTCAATAAGGATGCAGATTTTTAACGTGCAAAAGTCTGATGTAAGGGTTAAAATGTGGTTTTGATATAAGACTCTTTTCAGTTATGGAATTTATGCATAACGTGTATAAATTCAACATGGTCAAGGTTTGGTGGAAGGCTGCTCTTGAAAATCAAAGGGTATCTGCAAAACGTTCAACGTCAATCCAGAAACTTAAACGGGTGTGAGCTCTTCCGAAATTCTGTATCAAGGCCTCAAAAATGTTACTGGGCCAATAGTAATTGGATGCCTAGTGCCTCATACTAACACTCTCTGAGTGGAAAGGCCCACCTTGAAGAGGAAACCAGAAGGAAGTCCCTGGAAGCCATCTGATTGGCTATAAGTGTCATCTGGATCTCCTTTGCCAGTTTGGAGGCCATCTGATTGGCTATTAGTGTCCTCTGGATCTCCTTTGCCTGATTGGAAGCCATCTGATTGGCTCTTAGTGTCCTCTGGATCTCCTTTGCCTGACTGGAGGCCATCTGATTGGCTATTAGTATCCTCTGGATCTCCTTTGCCTGACTGGAGGCCATCTGATTGGCTATTAGTGTCCTCTGGATCTCCTTTGCCTGACTGGAGGCCATCTGATTGGCTCTTAGTGTCCTCTGGATCTCCTTTGCCTGACTGGAAGCCATCTGATTGGCTATTAGTATCCTCTGGATCTCCTTTGCCTGACTGGAGGCCATCTGATTGGCTCTTAGTGTCCTCTGGATCTCCTTTGCCTGACTGGAAGCCATCTGATTGGCTATTAGTGTCCTCTGGATCTCCTTTGCCTGAGTTGCTCTCAGCCTCTCCGCCATCGCTTATTCCAGCGGGCGTGGTGAACTCGGCGTCATGGTCATCGTCACCCTCATTGCTTGAGGCAGCTTCAATCACCACAGAAGGGATGGCCATTGTCTGCTTGGCAGACAGGAACATATTAGCCTTGGTCTAACTTTGAACACAATTTGTAGTTGATGAATATTGGCAAACTCAGCTGGATATTTACCTCTTCATCCTGAGAGTTTTCTCTGACATCTTCTGTATTTTCTTCCCTTACTTCAGGCACTACAATCTGGAAAAAATAATCAACACTGGAAAACCACTAAGATCAACATTGATTCCATCCATCCATCCATCCATCCATCCATCCATCCATCCATCCATCCATCCATCACCCTTGTCCAGTGCAGGACCATGAGCCTGCAGTCTATCCCAGGAAGCACAGGGCATGAGGCAAGGGACCTCCGAGATTGAAGATATCAATTGATTTTTGTAAAAAATTAGAGTACCTGGTGAAAACTTGCACAAGCACAGGGAGGGAGTGCAAACCGCACACACACTGCCCCCTGGAGGTGAGGCCTCCATGCTGCAAGGTCACTATGACAGCATTTACACATGCGTAATCCTTACATTTGTGTTGCCATTAATTATTTCTGTTTCACAAATAGATTGTTATCTGGGATTGTTTGCAGGATTGACTGTTTTAGGCAGAATTCAAAACATGTGAAGAAAAAACATCCAATAATCCCTCCTTCAACAGCTAAATAATGGCCACACTGTCAATCCAGTGTCACTGAAGAATTAACTTACACTGCAATACAGATGAGAGCCGTACCACAGGACTACTGTAACAATACAACTAATTAAAGCTACATTTTAAATCTGCTGCTTTTTATTTTATTTTTTACAAAAGAAGCATTCAGCTTGATTTCAAAGAGATTTATATATTTATAATATTGAAAGATATATAAAATAGATTACTTTCCAAATATGTATCACATACTCCAATCACACATTTGAAAATGCACCAAATATATTCACCATTCTTATACATGTACAGTATATGTACTGTATGTATACAATCACTAGCTGCTTGATGATGCACATCTCCCGTTCCACCACATCCCATAAATGCTCTATATTGATATGGTGACTGTGAGGCCATTTGAATACAGTGAACTCATTGTCATGTTGAAGAAACCAGTCTGAGATGATATGAGTTTCATTATGACATGGTGTGTTATCCTGCTGGAAGTAGCCATCAGAAGCTGGGTACACTGTGGTCATATAGGGATGGACATAGTCAGCAATAATGCTCTGGTAGGCTGTGGCATTGAAACAATGCTGAATTGGTACTTAGGGGCCCAAAGGGTGCCAAGAAAACATCCCCCACACCATTATGCCACAACCATCAGCCTGAATAGTAGATACAAGGCAGCATGGATCCATGCTTTCATGTTATTTGTGTCAAATCCTGACCTGACCATCTGAGTGTGTCAGCAAAAATGGGGACTCATCTGACCAGGCAATGCTTTCCAAACTTTCATTGTCCAGTTTTGGCGAGTTCCTGCCCACTGTAGCCCATTTCCTGTTCTTAGCTGACAGGAGGTCTTCGGCTGCTGTAGCCCATCTGCTTCAGGGTTCGACCTTGTAACTACTATCTACAACAGCTGAACTCGATATCAGATAGGGGTTTGCCGGCTGTGCCATCGGGTCAGACTGACGTGTGGGTTTATTTAGAACGAAGCTGGGGATAATTACCAGCTCCTCAGTGGGGCTGGGCGGCTCTTCTGCCTCCTCCGCTGTTACTGGGCCCTGCATGCACTCAGTTACTCAGACATGCCAACAAATACTTTGAAAGCTGGAACAATGACTGCAGACCACAATCAGATCATTAAAAAAAGGTAGCCTGTTCTGTCCTCTCTAAAAAAACACCAAACTGAATCGATTTCTGTGAATGTGATCCGCTGTCTGCTTGACATTTGATGAATATTTCAATTTTATTAATATTTCAGTATTGGATGTATTACCATTAAAGTAATACTAACTAATCTTGTTAATAGCTAATGGGGTAAAGATGGATTAAATTAATGTTTCCACATCATCATCAGTTCATGTGCTGTTAGCATCTGTGTGACACTGCTTTCTTCATCTGGACGGATGCTGGATTGCTGATATTTACCGAATTTGACAACCCTTTGTTATTACACTGAGGGAATAAGCCCTCAATGGGCTTGGCTTCTTCACTCATTAATGTCTCTTGCACATCCGCCCCAGTCAGGTCCTTTAGAAACACAAAAGGAAAGGAAATGGTTCATTAAATATTAATTCCGCCAAGTCAAGGAGTTCAGAACTGTGTTTAAACTACATTAAGCATCTGATTTAAGCTGTGAAATGTGCAGAAGATTGGAAATCATTCATATTACCTTAATATTAACCTGTTGACATAAGAGGATTTATTACAAATATTTTAAGACTATGACTGCTTCCGCCACGCGGCTTGGGATTGGCTCCTGGTCCCCACAAGCCAGACCAGGATAAAGGGTTAAAAAGTGGATAGATGAATCTGAGAGACTCACTGCACTTTCCTCTTTAGGGGGGCTAGCATCCCCAGCATTAGTGCTGGTATCTGTGGAGGGTTCTTGGGTCTGTCCCAGAGCAGTCACAGGTCCAGGAAGTTCTTCCGTTCCAACAGCAGGGGGCGCAGCCTGTGCCGCAGGCTTATAATAGAACAGGGAGGGTAACAAAACATAAACATCCCCCCCCTTCAGGAAATTTGCTGCTGCCAGCTTATGGAGGAAAAAGAAAATGGAATAAAGGAAAGTTGATGGTACAGGATTTTTTTTCAATGTTCTGTCAAAGGTACTAATCGAAAAATTAGCAAAGAAAAAAACCCATTTTGTTTTGTATTAAAAATTGATGAATTTCCAGAAGAACTGGACATTTTTCTAATTAAAAAAAAATATCTTTTGCTAATGCTACATGCATGCATTGATTCTCATGAAAACATTTCTATTGAAGCTAAAATGATCACTCACCATTTCATCAAACACACTCTGAGCCGAATCTTTGGCAAACCCAGAGATGGCCAGCTATAGAGCATTGTGATGCAGGGAATGCAGCAGGAGTTAGATTAGGCTCATATAACGGACTGTACCATTTTCTAGAACTGAAACAGTTCTATACCCCAGGCCTCAGTACAAACTTTGTATAACAGCACTTAGAAATTAACATCTTAATTAAAATTTCAATTATCTCAAGATTTCAAGGTGGAATAATTACTGTAGAATAATTTAAATCCAGCACACCGGTTCTGACCTTTCCATATTTCAGACATATTATTACCTTTTCATCACAGAATATATTGTTTTTTAAAAAATAAAATGTGTGTTTTAATTGTATTAGTTGTACTTCGTGCTACAATAGAGCTAATACTGCTTATGTAACTGTGACGTGATGCATAATTACTCATCCATATCATAATCTTTTCTATATTATTAAATCGGAAAGTAATAGGTGGCGGATTCATGTATTAAACAAAGATCCAATATTACTGCATTTGTACTACAAACAATCCTCATTTTGCCTGTAAAGCTAATTATGTGGGTGCCTTGGCTGTGTCATGGCTTTCTTCAGCCTCAGCTTTTCTTTTCTTTGCCAAAGTTGTTATTTTTGTACAGTTATTCACAGGCGAAATGCTTTGGGTGTAAATCAGTGTAAACTGAAGGATAATTAAAAAGCTGCAAGACTCTGTGCCTTGAGGACTAACTTATTTCCTGAATCACTCATTATGGCTCTAATTCGTTGAACAACCTTGGAGAGAACTGAGAGGGGAATCTGGGGAAAAAAAGGGGGGGGGGGGTATATGTGATGATATGACCTTGTGCTGGATTAGCAACTGGAATGGAGTGGGAAGGAGGGATGGATGGATGGATGATATTTAATCAAACTCTACTGCTTTGAGCACCAAGTATTATTCATATGTTCTTCTTCCCCATCTAATTGACATCTACATTACAACTCAGACACCATCGACTTGGGCTTTCATTTACCTTTGAAAAGTCATCAAATGCACTGCTGGATACCTACAATGAAAACGAAGAGAAAATGTAACATTTAGCATTTACACTAAGGGCCAAGGGGAACGTGGAATGCAGAAAAATTATGAGAGGAGAAGCAGGTTAAATGGAGGTTAGGGTTAGAGATGGCATGAGAGGGGAAAATACTGTGAGAAAAAGAACTGAATTCTCAACTCTGAAAAGTAGCTTTGATCTGTTACTGCTCTCTGGTACATGCTCTACTCAGGGGGACAGGTGTGTACCTCAGTTACCCTTCCTATACTGTCCATATCCCCTGTTTGTGACTCTCAGTGCCAGTGCTCCGGGAGCTTAGGACAGAATGCTCTTTAGCCGTGTGTATGGGGGTCTTTGGCTCCCCACCTCTCACGATGCCATGGGCAGAGAGAGTTCCGGCTTTGGCATCGCAGTCTCCCCAGCTGGTCTCCTCCCGGCCGTCGTTGGAGAAGAAGTCATTGCTGTTACTGGCCACCTGCCACAGGCTTTCACTACTCTCGCTATGAAAGACTAAACCAGGCAGAGCAAACCTTTGGGCTAAACCCTTAAGCTGCTCTTCTGGGATGTCGCACGATCTACAGTCACCACTGCTCACCCCTGCCTTGCAGTTCTTTGGCCATTTCTGGCTCTCACTGCCTGCAAAAGGGTCTCTGATTCTCCAGGAAAGGATCAAGGACAAAGTCGAACATTTGTATATCACGATTAGGTACTGCATTATCACACTCATGTCACTGGTTTACCCCATGCCTCTCAAAAGGAGACCACTGTGGAGAAATCAAAATGTCTGGCATCTCTGAGAGATCCCCTAGGGCATGCTGAACTGGATCTAAGGAAGAAGACTGGCCTTTAGACTGAGAACTGCACAAAACTGATTTCAACACATTCCATATTTATCATAAGATGAATGCTACTTAAATTGTTCTGCCTAGCGGACAAGCTCTCCTGGTCACCCATATCCAACTTTGCATTACCATGGGACTCATCAGCATCGACAGTCACATCCTTGCTCCTTGGACCTGCTCGATTTTACTCCCAGTGATCATAGCCTTATTCCAGACCATCCTGGGCTATCAAACTCTGGTTTGGTCTGGGCTATCAAACTCTGGTTTGGTCTGGGCTATCAAACTCTGGTCTGGTCTGGGCTATCAAACTCTGGTCTGGTCTGGGCTATCAAACTCTGGTCTGGTCTGGGATATCAAACTCTGGTCTGGGCTATCAAACTCTGGTCTGGGCTATCAAACTCTGGTCTGGTCTGGACTATCAAACTCTGGTCTGGGCTATCAAACTCTGGTCTGGTCTGGGCTATCAAACTCTGGTCTGGTCTGGACTATCAAACTCTGGTCTGGTCTGGGCTATCAAACTCTGGTTCTCTTGGACTCTGGTTTGTTTTTGCTCAAGGCTAGCAGGTCTGCTCACCTCCCTGTGAGCCCTGAGTCATCTCCTCGCTCTCCTTGGGGATTATTATCCCCTGTGTGGGCTCAGTCCCATCCTCCTGCAGCCTTTCCTCTATGTCTTGCTGTACATTTTGGCTCACTGACACCAGCAAAACCTGGATCATCCCACCTCTCAGCCTCTACCCTCATGCTATATTCCCAAGGCTGCGCATCCTTTACGTCCGGAATTTTTGACTTCAGTTTTTCATGCCTCTCCTACAAATCCTCCTTATAAACTCTCCTGCTGTGTCCTGATCTCCTTGGCCATGTGAAAGATGCTGACTGGTGGTGTAGTCGTCCACTGTCAGGTTACAGACAGAGTAATAATCAGGTTAGGGACCAGCAGATGAAAAAAAGAAAAAAAAAACACTTCCATGGTGAGAAACAGATCAAAGGAACAAAACCACTAAACGATCTTCTGGAGCATGAAAAGATCTGCATAATATAAATAGTGAAAGGGGGCAGATAATCCCCACAATGTGATTACAGGGATGAAACATAGAAGGACAAAATAAGCACAAGAACATGGAGAGTCAGGAGTGCCAAAAATAAATAAATAAATACATCAATAATAAATTAATTAAATGTGTCACAAATGATTCAAAATGGGAAATAAATTCATTTTATCTGTCAGTCTGACCCATCAAACTCAGTCAGCGGGACTATCGCCGTTCGGCTCAAGCTGATTGGTGGAACCAGCATGTTTCGAAAGACAAAGCCAATCGCCTTGCATAGATTGCCGTTAGTCCCGCCAACCCATTTTGATGGCTCAGACCGACAGATTAAATTAATTCATGTTGTGCCAAAAGTGCCAAATTTAAATAAATAGTGAAATAATTATATATGACATCTCTCTATGTACATGTATATAACAGAGATGAATTTTAAATCAGTCATGACACATATAATTAATTATTGATGCATTTATTTAATTTTGGCACACTACAAAAACGCCATTAATACAGTAATGTAAAGTAATACAGATGTTTAATGATTATAGAAAATCTACCTGCCCTAAAGAGACAAATTGCATATTTATGGCACAAGTATGCTAAGTACAGTATGGCCCATTTTAACCTGGGCAACCTGGTTTAGCAAAGTGGAACAAAAACTCAATTCTAATGAATGATTACCCTGTAGTAGTATTACACAGTCTCTACTTACTGACTGTGAGGGAAGAATATCTGCCTGGAAGACAGACAAATTCAAGAGTTTAGTAGAAATTTAGCACAAAGTGAATCACAGAAATTAACACTACACTACACTAACAAGTTTATTTAACATTCATTTTTTATTAAAATTTTATGTATAATAGTACAGAGCTGACATTCTACAATAGTGACATTCCATCCAGCATTAACCAATTCAGCCCAATGTGGAGTGTATTTCTGTGATTTTATTGGTTCTGTTTAGGCTAGAGAATCACGTTTACAAAAAAATATCTTCAACTACAATCATTCTCTAAGCTTTTTGTTCGTTTTATGAGGACTGTATGCCTCAGCAGATCACAGTTACCTATGTACTGAAAAACACTTTGATTAAGTGCAACAATATAAGTGATTTGATGAAGTACATCAGGCAAAGAAGCCAGAGACATCACTGGATAGCTAGAATCTTACCGTCCACAGATCCCAGGGCAGCATCTGTCAGAAATAAACTCGGTGTAAGACATGTGGACAGCATCACATGACACACATGACCAATAAGAATGAAGAATGAAAAAAATATATCCATAAATTGTGCATAGTGAAATATAAAGTGTTTCTACTGTTGCACTCTATTGATGTAGGTTTATGAAATACTGTAGACGTGGGTTTATTAAAAAGTATGCTTATATAGAAATGTGTCAAAACCGCCAAAACCGTCTGTAGGTAGATTTTCAGCATGAACATTCTCTTTCTTTTTATATGATAGTCTTATGAAGTTATGGCGTTTCATTCATCATTTACATCACGGCTTTATTATTATTATTATTATTATTATTATTATGCATTTACTCATATTTCTTCAAGGTGAAATAGTCCATGAAGCTGACTTGTACAGTATGTATCCTTTAAGGATGTTCATACATTGGTTTTCGTCCTATAGACACCTAGATATCTGAAAACCATTTTATCTTCTAGGGAAAAAAAAGAAATGTAAAAACTGACGAAGACCTGGGACATTGGGGACTGTGACTGTCCAATGGATGAGTAGGTGTCTGGCTTGAAGGGGTCGAAGTCCAGATCCAGGAGAGACTCTGAGACCTTTTCATTCTGTGGGAAGACACATCTGGCTTTCAACCCCTAAATCACATTTATGCATCAAGCGCTTGTATCCAAAGAGACGTAGAATTAAGAAAGCAGGGAACGATACTCTCTGGAGAAACTGGGGTTAAGGGCCTTGTTCAAAGGCCCAATGGCGAAATCACTCCGACCCTGGGATTTAAACTGGTGACCTTCCGATCACAGGAATGGTATCTAAACCTTCCCAGCCACACTCCCTCTTCCTACAGAAAAAAAGCAAATCAATTCACAAGTTATCTCTAAAAACAACATATAGTGCAAAAGATGGAAACCAATTTGATTATTGTTTCTTGTTTTTCCACTACAACTAACATCTGATCCCTCTGTAAAGATGTTTTGTACTTTCGTAATTACTTTTGCAAGTTAATTTGTCAGTATCGTTTCGCAGTATTGCAGATGTGCTACATGTCTATGTTGGGTAGTCAAAGGGCAGATGTTACAGCCATTAAACCGGCAGTTTATCCATAGTGAAAAGACCATGACTTTGACTTTGACCTCAGTTTACAGTCATGGTCAAAAGTTTTGAGAATGACACAAGTATTGGGTTTCACAAAATGTATATAGATCTTTTTGATTTTTGTTTCTATGGTATACGGAAGTATAATTACAAGCATTTCACAAGTGCTAAAGGCTTTCATTCACAATTACATTAATACAAACAGTCAATATTTGCAGTGTTGACCCTTCTTTTTCAAGACCTCTGCAGTTTGCCCTGGCTGCTGTCAATCAACTTCTGGGCCAAATCCTGACTGACTGCAGCCCGTTCTTGCATAATCAATGTTTGGAGTTTGTCAGAACTTGTGGATTCTTGTTTGTCCACCCACCTCTAGAGGATAGGATTGACCTCCTCAATGGGAGTAAGGTATAGGAAGTTAACTGACCATGGACCCAAAATGTCGATGTTATGTCCCCCAATCCCTGAGCCTTATGGCACCGTGCTCCATCATGCTGGCATTGTTTGTCACCAGACTGTTTTTGGATGGTTGGGAGAAGTTGCTCTTGGAGAATGTTTTGGTGCCATTCTTTATTTATGGCTGTGTTCTTAGGCAAAATTGTGAGTGAGCCCACTTGGCTGAGATCAACTCCACACATGAATGGTCCCAGGATGCTTTACTGTTGGTATAACACAGGACTGATGGTAATGCTCACCTTTTCTTCTCAGGACATTTTTTTTCCATGATGCCCCAAACAACTGGAAATGGGATTCATCAGAGAAAATGACTTTACCCCAGTCCTCAGCAGAACAATTCGTGTACCTTCTGCAGAATATCAGTCTGTCCCTGATGTTTTTCTTGGAGAGAAGTGGATTCTTTGCTGTTCTTCTTGACATCAAGCCATCCTCCAAAAGTCTGCACTCACACCTGCCTGCTGCTATTCCTGAGCAAGCTCTGCACTGGTGGTGCCCTGATCCCACAGCTGAATAAATTTTAGGAGACAGTCCTGGCGCTTGCTGGACTTTCTTGGGCGCCCTGAAGCCTTCTTCACAACAATACCTCAGAATCTTTGTCCTTGAATTTCTTCATGATCCGATAAATGGTTAATTTAGGTGCAATATCCTTGCCTGTGAAGCCCTGTTTGCTCAAAGCAACGATGATTGCATGTGTTTCCTTGCAGTTAACCACGGTTAACAGAGGAACAAGAATGATTTTAAGCACTACCCTCCTTTAAAAGCATCCAGTCTGCTATTCTAACTCAATTAACATGATAGAGTGATCTCCAGCCTTCTCACCTGTGTTATCGAGAGAATCACTGAAATAATATCAGCAGGTCCTTTTGTGGCAGGGCTGAAATGCAGTGGAAATTGTTTTTTGCGGATTAAGTTCATTTTCATGGCAAAGAGGAACTTTGCAATTAATTGCAGTTCATCTGATCACTCTTGATAACATTCTGGACTATATGCAAATCTCCATCATAAAATAATGAAAATTAATATTTGTGTCATTCTCAAAATCTTGGCCATGGCTGTACACCTTGCTTTTATTAAAGCAGGCCCATTCTTTACAGTATTTTTTCTATAATGTTAACATGCCTTGGGGGCGTTGGGCAGCCAGTCGATCTTGGACCCCCAGAGGTTTTTAACTGCCCACTTGGAATTTTTTGTTTCCTATCCTCCTTTGTCTCCTTCTTTCCTCCCTTCCTTGCTTCATACCATTCTGTATCCCCTGTGAATGTGGCACAAGCCATGCACTGTGTTCCTTAGAAAACATGTGAAAATAAAATCTGAAACTGATACTGAAGAACTGCTGAACAGAACTAGGGCAGATTTCAAGCTATGATGCTACACTAATGCTTTTGTTATTGTGAATGCCGTTCAGGATGGCAACATGATAGACGTCGGTCTTCCCACTGGATCATGCGGAGAGATAAACTGTGCATCATCTCTGCTGTTTGGCCCTTCGGCAGCTGCTAAGCTCCGTTTGAAACAGCCTACAGGCAGTCGTCAGCTTCAGTGCCGGCTTAGCGGAACCAGCCACAGTCCGTCATGCGAATACAGCACAAACAATGAGGGTTAGGCAGAGATGAGGGAGTCAACAATTCTGCTCAATTTGGAAATGCCAGTGCTGGTATGTCCAAACTGATAAAAGCTGGCCAAAGAAAAAAGAATAACTGACAGTTACAGTAAGTGAACAGATCACTTCCTTGATTTTTTGACTCCATGAGTATATACAGGGGCAGGGCCACAAGGGCATTGGCCTCAACTGATTGGTCCCTGGTATGCACCCTTGCCTGTCACTCACCAATTCCAAACAAATCATTGGCTAATGATAAGGTTGCCCCTCTGGATGAACTATAACTCTGTTTATGTCACCCTCCTTAATCCTTGTTTGAATCCATTGGAGAGATAAAGACATTTATACACTGAATCACCAAAATGAAGCCTGTTGTGCAAAATGTAAGGAATCACAAACCCTAATGTTCCTAATGTAATGATAAGAAATACTGAGGTAAAGAAAATGTTTCTGCACTGACTAAAACAGCTTCAGCCATGTTGCGGTGGATGTTAATACGATTTAATGGATTGGGCAGCGGGACTGATGTGAGGATGAATTTCCCTTGAGCAATGGTGCCTTTGGATGGTGGTTTTACATCTGTGCCTCTGAGACACCAACACCAATGACTTGCAAGCCTGGAGCCAACAGCACACTGAATACTCTATATAGGGTCTGCACTTTTATTTGCATACCCCAAAGTGAATAAGAGAGTAAATTAAGCCACATGTAATATGTATTACTCAAACATTTATAGTTTTAATAATCATTGCACTGATGTGCCTTACTAAAAATCCCTGAATATTTTTTCTGAGACAGCACAGGGAATATGGCTGCTACGCTAACCGCTGCTTTGCCTGTACCACGGTGGCATTGCCTGTACTGCGGTGACTTTGCCTGTATCATGGTGGATTTGAATGTATCCTGTGCTGCTCCATGGAGGTTCTTCTATTATAATCAATAGATCAATATAGCTGGTGCCATATGGTCCGAAAACTCAGCAACGGCAAGCGATCCAGTCAAGATGAGCGTGAGGTGCAATGAGCAATTTAATGGCCTTGATTGAAAGGCTCTATGATTTTCCAAGAGAGGCACTGTGGCACAAAGCAACTTGGCACCAACAAACCATGTAATAATGCCTCTGAAACAGCTGCAGTGGAAAATGAAAATCCTCGCACAGTTGGAGAAAGGTTTGCTGGAGATCTGCATGTCATTCAGAGAACCCTGTAATTGAATCGTTTCCTGTCATTATCCTTTAGCGCAAATGCAAATGTACCAGCCTAATGTTCCTCTGCTGTTCAACTGTGACTGACCAGTTATGGTCTCTTTTCAGTCCCCAGCAAGAACTATTGCCTGCTGCCATAAGACAGCATCTCAAGTATCAGGAGGATGATGGCTGTGACCATTTATATATGTATTTACTGAACATAAGAATCGAGGTGCGCATTCAATTCTGATGTGAGTTGGGCTGCTATGGTTTTATGTGTTTTTTGGATACATTCTGGGTTAGTACCTGGACATCCTTTTCAGACAGCTTCCTCTTGCATCCACAGTTACTCCTGTGGTGTATCCTTCGTGGTGGTAGGCCGACACGACCCTGGATACCGTGGCTCTCGATACACTACAAAGACTTGCTGTCCTGGTCACAGATGCGCCAGCGAAATGTGCACCAGCAATTTGTCCTCTTCTGAACTGTAATATGTCTACCATGTTGTGTAGATTTTATGTACAGCTGTGCTATTGCCCTGCTAATTCAGGCTTCACACTCTGCTCCTACTGATGGAATGTTCAATCAGTGAAGATTGACCACCAGGCCATGCAAATATAGACGTGAAATACTATTTTGGCCAGTGTGTCCAACCCGTGTACGAGATACAAAAATAATTGAAAGATATCGGGTGAGGGGCTGCTGTAAATACACTTGCCATCTTCCAAACCAAAAATGTACATATATTTTACACATGAGTTATGACTTACTAAACCTTTTTGGGTTGCTGCTGCCCTTCGCGTGTCATCTGTGGCTTTTCCCAAATTATCCGTAGGTGTGAACATGTGTGTGAGTGCTGTGTGAGTATGTCCTGTGGTGGGTTGTGGCCCCATCCTGGATAATTTCCTGCCTTGTGGCTGTAGCTCGCAGGACAGGCTACTGACCCACAAAACCCTCCATAGGACAGTTGTGTATAGAAAACTGATGCATGGAGGACATACAGGATGTCAAACTTCTTCAATTTCCCACTGCTGGAAGGTGGATGGATGGATGGATGGACGGACGGACGGACGGACAATTTCCCCCTCTGCTTCTTAAATGTACAGTCATGAGCATGTCACACGGCCCTGACCTGTGGTGGAGCGCTGACATTGATCTCCGGGACAAAGTTGTCATCAAACAGGTTGATTATCTGATCCTGCTGCATCTCTTTGGTGGGTGTTAGTTTAGGGGGTGGAGGAACTGGGGGCCCCTTCCTCAACTGTAAGAACGAGAACAGTATAGGTGCGGCAGTCAGGTGTCCATGTCCCACACCCGCAGAATCCTTCTCCACACAATACGCTTTTATGCTAATATGGCTTGTTATATTGAGTTACGCCATGGAACTGTCGAATCCTCCAGTCTGTTTGGTCAAAAGGGTGTCGGTTGATTTCCTTTAACAATACATAGAGTGTGAGCCTGGCACTCAGCGGTAAATCATTGCGTTATTATAATCTTTAGTTCTAATGTTACTCGATATTCCAGGTATAAAATACAATTTAAATTAACGGAAACTATAAAAACAAAGAAATTATTGCAAGTAACAAAAGGAAAATGGAGGATTTTCAAAATATTTTTTACATTTACGATGAACGGGTGAAGGCAATTTCGAACTAATGACTGGTTTACAGTTTCACCAATAGATGAGTTATTAATAAAAAGTTTATGAATAAATAAGGCGGTCTTTGACTCGCATTAATAAGTCTTACATGACTCCTGACTCTTGATCATTAGATACACCAAACCATAAATTACCTGGCCGGGTGACTTCAACTGAGGCGGCCCAGGGGAAATTGGTGCCAACATTTGACCGGAGGTAGTGCCAGGGCTGCCAGGGGGAGATTCTTCTGGGGAGGAGGGAGTGCCAGCGAGTCGAAGGGGACCTGAGTCACTGAGGAATTCGCAGAAGTGCATGATCATCAGTATGGATAGTGTCACGATCGCGGCTGAGCGAACCAGTAGTCAAAGGATCAGGCAGGCAGGCTGAATACGGGGTAACTGGGGTTTTAATTTGGCTACGGGGAGCCGGGAACAGAAGGCACAGACGCACATCTACCAAACCACAATGACGGACAATGAACTGAAGCAAGACACGGACTGAAATAGACAAGACTGATCAAAATAATCGGACAAAGCTGGAGACGATCAGGGAATCACACGTGGGTAACCAGGGGGCGTGGCACACAGGAGGATCGGACGATCGGGGCATGACAGATAGATGCCCAGATAAGAGACACGTACTAATGTACCTGTGATGCTTCTTCCCCAGTACTTAAGGCTCATAGATCTGCCTTATAAATATATTTATGCCTCCTTGTTTTATAGTATCACAGCTATAGTCTCTACTTATTATCAGCTATGACTTGACTTTAAAATTACATAGCTCAAGTGGCCTATTAAAGTTAACAGAATACTTAATGGAACCTCTGTAATGTACCGCAGACTCTCAGAACCATTGGGGCATGACGGGGGGAAATGGTTTAAGATAAAGAGGGGCAATCTCCATCCTTACTGTAAAACTGGCTGCATTGCCCTACAGAGCACACCAGTGAGAGTCCAGCCTCATGATCTCACAGTGCAGACCGAACACAGACATGCTAACATTGCTTTGTTTTCTATCCCTGTCTGACTGCACAGTTTCTGTAATTGAACAGGAAATTTCCAAAATTCACTCAGTCTGTTTGTCCAGCTGACTCCTCATGTAATCCAACAAAGAACTTTCCGAAAGAAATCACATTCAGTTTTTCTTGGAAATGTATCTTGTGAACTGAATGAATTATGAAAATTCACTCCTCAGTTTGTTGTTAGAAAAAAGTGGTATAATCATACATTGGGACCATATTTTCCACTTCAGCAAGTTACCAAAATCTGCTTTGTCAATCATGCTTGTTCTGGTCAATAAATAATTTACTTATTCCCTCTTTGGTGCTGCCCTTCAGTCCTGTGAGTTACAGTAGGAGTCTGTACCCACGTGTAGAAGGTCACCGGTTTGAATCCCATGATCAACAGAATAATAATATCACTGTTGGGGCCCTTGGGCAGGGTGTGACCCCAAAAACTGCTGTGGATGAAGCTGTGTCATGTCACTGAACTTCATCTCACCTGTGTCTGTCTCTCATAGGACAGCAAGGTAAGATATAGTACCAGCCAAAAACCTGGACACACCTGCTTTTAGTGCACGTCTCTATTATTCAGCTTATAACAAAAGGCAAGTATTTGAGGCAAGCAATAAATATCAAATATTCTAACGATCCAGAGAAGTGTTCTACAATTCAAAATTGCCTCAGATTTCAGACTCTTTAAAACAGCCCCCTTTTGCTTCACTGACACCACTGCAGACTCTCAGCATTTTCTCAACCAGCTTCCAGATGTAGCCACCTGGAATGCTTCTCCAACAGGCCTGAAGGAGTTTCCACAGGTTCTGGGCACAAACAGGCTACCTTGCTCTTACTCTTCTATCCAAGTCATCCCAAAGCAGCTCTATAGGGTTTTGGTTTTGGGGATTATGGGGGCTGGATCATCTGTCATAGCACTTGTTCTCTTTTTCTGTTTGCAAGGTAATGCAGTACTTATATATGTTCATTACTGTAGGTGTGTCCAGACTTTTGACCTGTGCTGCACATGAAAGCCAATGAATTCCAATGTACCTGAACTTTAGATTGTACAAATATGAAATAAAGCATCTATAAAATATATACGGAAAAGACTAATTTATTTGTCTTTTTAAACCATATCTAACCCACTGACTAAGACATTTGATTTGTGAACTACAATCCAGCCTCTGTTAGCCACAAAACCATTAATTTACTGAGCTGACTATTCGATCCAAAGTAGTAAAATCATACTTCAGTGACGTTCCTCAGTTGTAAGATGTCTACAGCATCAGTCCTTGTATCTGGTCTTTAAATGTGGCTGGGGTCAGTCTTTACTCAAAACATTAGACCTCTTGCAGATCAGTTCATCGGAGTTTGACACTGCGAACACAAGGACCATTGGGCATATACTGCTGCTCAGGGAGGTCATAAAAATCATGGCATTAACTATCACCCTGATGCACACAGGCAGTGAAATGAAGAGGAGAGAAAATCTGGCAGAAAATCCTTTTCATTCTCTCAATATAGTAAGTGAAATGCTGTTAATTAGAGTCACTAATGACAAAATCAAATTTGAGTCTACGCCAAAGGCTAAAAACTAAACTTTACTGCATCAGATTCCTATAGATCTATTTCTTTATTCCACTTATAGTCCTATAATAAAAAGGCCTTAATCATTTTGCAGTGATAATGAAGATCACACTTTTCAAAGTTAGATATCTATATTCATCAATTCATCTTGCAACTGCTGATCTAGTCTCAGAGGAAACTGGAAAAGCACAGGGAGAAGGTGGCAAACTGCACACACAGGGAGCAGGATCAGGATTTGCACTGGCACTTTAGGGATGTGCAGCATCCTTACCATGTATAGAAATTTTCTTATTTTTTATATCACTACAGTGAGTCACTTCACTGAGTCACTTCACTGGACAGTCAAGTCATGTTAATCCATTACCAACTGGCTCTCACTACAGGTTGCCGAAGGAATAAAGTCTAACTTATTGTACTGCCTAAGCATTATCAGAGGTGAGCTTCCCTCCCTCCAGGATCTACATACTAGGGGATGCCTGAGGAAAGCCGGGAAAAATCATCAAGGATGAGGCCCGAACCAGCAGGTTCCAGGACAGCTTTAAATATCAGGCGATCAGACTGCTGAACTCTGGTCAATGAAGCATCCTGTCATCCACGTCCTCCACCCATACCAGTATTCATACAGCTATTCTCTGTACTTTTTTTATTTGCATCTCCATTTGCACACTATTTGTTACTACAGTGCTGTGTATTGACATTCCCTGTACACTTACTATTGCACCATTGTCTTGTTTTATGTTTTGTTTACAGTATATGCACTACTTCATTAATGCTGCTGTTGGACATTTTTCATTGAGTTCCACTTGTCAAGTATTAATTGTGGTGACAAATGAAGTGATTTGATTCAATGATTTGTCCATATGAAAGGCAGAATGACCACGATGGACAGAGTTTAGATTTACAGTATAAGCAGGGAATTTCTTTTTTTAAAATTGATTCAGTAAATGCTGCTGGAGACTTAGTTGGCCGCTTCTCTGGTTCTCTGGTTCATTGATATTAGCCAACAGCCACAGAGGTTAATGTAAACAATACAGAAGCACTTTGTTGGCCATACCTGGGAGCTCCCTGGATTGTGAAGGTCTTGTCTGCATGCTGTTCGCCCAGCTTCATCATGACCTCATACAGCTGGCGGCACAGCTAGCCAATCCAGTAAGAGCCAAAGAGGGATGGGTGGGAATTACACATAGGATGGAAAAAAATACCATTGTGTCACTGAAGGCAGCTAACATTTCACTAGAAAGCACTTTGAGAGGCATTAAAGAAAAGCACTAGGGCATCCTAAACGAAACATTATAAAACATTTCGAAATCAAGGTTGAAATAAACTTTCAAGATTAAAGTTGGAGGTTTGCAGATTCAGGCGTGTGACTGAAACACAGCATTTTATTAAATAAGCCCAAGCTGATAATATTTATTCTGAATGCATGGTTAAATGTTATCCTTGTGCTTAACGCTTTGGAATTGCCGAGCCCCCTCCCTCCATGGTCGCATGGCTATTACATATCTCTCCTGAGTCAGCAAAAGACGAAATGCATTTCGTGACTCGGCAAAAGACAAAATGCATTTTGTGGAACCTTTCGTGACTCGGCAAAAGACAAAATGCATTTCGTGATTCCACAGAATCAATTTCATCCACGAATGATTGTGTATCATTCACAAAATGTATTTCATCCACGAATGATTGTGCGTCATTCCCAAAATGCGATTTGTCCACAAAATTACTTTCTTTCGTTCACGAAATGCATTTCGACCACAGAATGACATTTTTTCTGTCCACGAAATTTAAAGTGCTCAATTCTGTGCACAAAATGAAACATTCCTTTTGATTTCTGTGAATGAAAAAGTGAAGTATTTTTGCTTTACTTGATTTCATTAAATAATGCTTTTTTGTAGGACAGAATATATTTTGTACACGGAAATGAGTGCTTCATACTTGGTGCTCCATTCTCAACAGCTTAGGCTTCAACATCAACAGAATGTTGCCAGTTCAAATCTCAAGGCTGGAAGACCAATGTCACTATTGTGATCCTGAACAAGACTCATAACCATCAATATCTCCAGGGACTGGCTGACTCTGCTTTCAAAGTTATATGCTACTTTAAATAATAGTGTTTATAAATAAATGTAATAACCTACCTGTTGTGATTAAGGCCCAACAGAAACACACAACAGTGCATTATAGCTAAAAGCCTCTTTTGTGGTGGCTACTTGGGATACACTGGAACCTTTCGGACCACAATGACATAGCTGAGAAGGAGCTACAGTATGTGTACATTTTTGTCAGCACAGTTTGTCATGCCTATATTCTGTCTGGACTCTGGCACAGGCCTTAAGAAAACTACATGGTCATGGCTGGTGCTCTCAGCTGTGGACAGAATGAGTGAACTTTAACATGGGGAGAGAAGACGTTTGTTACGGTTCCTCCATGGTCAAGATTTTGGCCACCAAGGCTTACATGAACTCTCATAGTCACTTGCAGATTTACATGTGGACAACCAATCGTTGTAATATACGATTCCACATTTGCTCCCGGAGAGCTAGTACAAAACTGAAGATTATAGTCAGGTGTAAAATCAAGGTGGTCAAGCAGTCCAACATGATAATTCAGGTATGTTGGTCCACAGGCAGGAATTAAGTGCATCTAAAGATCAAACTGTGAAATACAAGAAAAGACCAGAGCAGAATGTGGAGCCATTTTACTCAGATATACAATATTGATGACTGATTGCTAGAGTGATTGTTATTTATAACCATTAGCAATCATTTATGAATTTATTGTGTCAGGAAAACACTCCTATACTCACCACAGTGATTTCTTTGTGGAATTTGCACTCCAGGTTCGTCACATTTTTGAACGTGTTCACATAGAATCCCACTCGGCTGTGAGAAAATTGAAAGGAGAAAGACTTAATTACGGAACTTACCATTACTATGCAATTACAATGCAATTATCCCTTACTTATAAAATTTTAATATGGCTTGATATGACAAACGGCACCATAAGGTGATTTAGACTAATCTCCATCCTTGGGTGAAGTAGCCCCATTGCTAGGCTTTGGCTGACCTTGAGAATGTAGGGAAATCAAAACACTAAGGTCCTAGGGCAGGGGGGTCGGAAACCTGCGGCTCGCGAGCCTTTTGCGCCATGGCTGCGGCTCTTCTCATACCGAAAGACGAATTCACATTTTCATATCCACATACAGTATTATGATAATGCTTTCATAAAGATCGATCATTTATTTATGGGTTAATATTATTTTTTGTTTTGATATTTCTTTAAGTATATGTGAATTAGGCAGTCCGTCGCACGCTTCTGTTAAGTGTCAACCGCATAATTTATATCTTCCTCAAAGTTATTCGCTAAAACGAGATTACCTAACGGTTAGATGGTACGCTTTCCGGAGTTTTCTTAAGCACCTGACATTGGATGCACGCTTCAACGTTTATTGGGATTCCTAATTCTTTCATATACTTTTTGTAGTAAATCATTACTAGGTCTTCGTAAAGATGATTATATTTTCTCCGATTTACATATTATAGCCGGCTGAGTTTGGAGTGGTGAGGACATTTTGCACTGCTCAGTCAGCAGAGTTACAGTACTGAAGGGGAGAGCGAAGAGCAGACGACCACAGAGCCAAACGAAAGGAAGTATGTGAGTGAAAACTATCGCTACAGAGCTAATCGGTGTTGTACTGTACCTTTGCGCTGTTACGTGACCGAGTGATTTAAACCGGAGATGCCCCCCTCCCTAAAACAGTTTTTCTATAATAGTTTTTGTAAGTACTTGAACTTTTGTTTTTCTGTTAAATGCATATATACACATATCACATTGAAAAATCGTATCTCAATCCCCCTTCTTACCCATTGTGGCTCTTTATAAATCTTGGGTCAGACATTTAGGAGAAAATGGCTCTTTCTTTTAAAAAGGTTGCCGACCTCTGTCCTAGGGGAAATTGATGGACCCATATCCTCCCGAACTGTGACCTCAAGAACCCAAATACTGAGGCCCTGCCGGAACCCAAAGCTTGAGGCTCTATGCAGGGGTGTCAAACTGCAGTTCAGGTGTGTTAAATGAGGGGAAGCCCAAAAATGTGCAGGGCTCTGGCCCCCCAGGACTGGAGTCTGACACACATGCTCTAGGGGAACCCAAAGACTAAAGCTCTAGAGCAACCCAAAGATTGAGGACCTAGGAGAACTTGATGGACCCATGACCTCCAGAACTGTGACCACAGGTCTCCTTGCTGGAAGATTGCAGAGAGGCTGAAAGTTGGGGAAATGTGGCATGTGTACCAGTATAAGAAAGACAACCTCAATTGGGGTCCTCCAACAGACAGGTAGTAGGGGACCATAAATGAGACTCCAAATTACTAATATTAGTGATCTTCCAGGAAGTCCTTCACCTAAGCTATGGGTAACAACCAAGTGGCGGACATCAGGCTTTTGAAAACACAAGGTGGAGGACAGCCATCCTCCATCAATACAAGTACATAAATAACACCAAGTAGAAGTAGTTACTGTAGCTCCAGTATCTTTCTAGCAGATCTATGGAGCAACATATAGGATGTTCACAGAAACATTACACTGAACATCTGAACAAAAATTCAATGATTGTCCACATGATCTTGCTTCAGCACAACACAACCTACATCACATTCAAAATAGTCACGTGCATCATGATAGACAAACACAATATTAACGCATGAAAGCGTAACCAGGCATTACAACTGGGAGAAATGACAGAAAGTGGATAACAGCCAGAGCCAAGTTCTTATTGTGCATGGCTGTCATGCAACCATGGCAACTGACAAACAAAGGCACCTCCTTCGAGGGGTATAATAAAGGATTTGCTAGTGATGATTAACTAATCATGAGTATGATAGTCCTTCCATTATTATGCTAAATGAGTCATGTGAGGATCTTCTCTATGTAGAGCTCAGTTAGACTGTAGAATTGTTCATCAAAATGTCCAGCCTGGTACTTTCAGGGTTTGGGATATGAAACAGTGCGGCAAGTCAGCGTGGCACAATTAGGTTAACGTGCATGCAAGGTGTTTATAAAGGAGAGAGGAGAGAGCAAATGGTAGCAGCTAACAGAGTGTCTAACTTTTACAGTAAGTACTGCAATCAGTGCTGCATTCCAAGAACAACAAAACAAGCAAGGCACCCACTGGTCTAACATGTAAGCACTTTGTGAGAAACACCTTATGCCAGGATATTCAGGCTTTTGCATACAGCCCTGTTTGCTGAAACCTCATGGCACTGCAGCAAGTCTGCCCTCTGAGTCACTGTACTCCTTTTTAATGATCTAACACTGGCCACAAATGTATAAATGAGAGCATACAATAATAATAATAATAATAATAATAATAATAATAATAATAATACATCTTGTCCCCCACAGTCAACCAAATAGGATAAGCAAATGTTGCTGTAAATTTTGAATGTCTTACAGTAAAAAGTTTCATTTATATAACTACTTGAAATTAACATGTAGACAATAAGATACAAAGTTTTCAGATGATATTTGTTAAAATCCATATGAGGCTGGTCACAGTGGTACACATCAAATGCTGCTGAAGGCATGGAATATCATATAAAACAAAGATTTATCTTTTTAAGGCTGTTTGAAGTTACCTGTCCCAAAGTGAGGGCAGCTCTTCCTGCAGGCCTACGTTTAGATCGCTGAAGACCTTCTGTGCTTTGTTAAACTCCTCTTCTGCCTGCAAGGGGAGATCAGTGGCACAAACACACAACAACTGCTGACCTCTCCCCATAACCAGCCATGCCTCCTTGCACAGTCCGTCATATCCTGCAGGCCGAAGTTCTAAAATAACGCATAATTTGTGTTACCGCAAAATCTACCCCCAGCCCATCCCCCCATAGGAAAATTCTATCTGCCATGGGACCATCCATCCATTTTCCAAACCGCTTATCCTTAAAGGGTCACGGGGGGTCCGGAGCCTATCCCGGAAGCAATGGGCACGAGGCAGGGAACAACCCAGGATGGGGGGCCAGC
>JAODJX010000001.1:27613068-27623308 GCA_026776945.1 Isichthys henryi
TTGCTTCTGGGATAGGCTCCGGACCCCCCGCGACCCAGTAGGATAAGCGGTTTGGAAAATGGATGGATGGATGGATAGATTGTTAACCCAACAGTTTGCAAAGTTTGAAAAACATTTGACAAATACTTTCTGAGTTATCATGCTGACAAGATCAAGTGTCCGAGGCTGCCCTTCTTTTACACATCACTCTGTGGCACTGCTCCAGTTTTTCTGTGACTAGTCTCAAAATTTGATCACTACCAGATCTTCATAGAATGTGTCTGCAAAGTTTAGAGAAGATTGGGCAAATATTTTTTGAGTTATCATGCTAGAAATCAAGTGTCTGAGGTTACTTTTTTTGCTATCACTATGTGGCACTACTTTAATTAACTTTGTGGTGATTTTTCTCAAATTGGGAATGGATGATATTAGTCCTGCACAAATCTGTCGGGAGATGGTCTTTTCATTTGCTCTTTGCTGCGGAGGTTTTGTTGCTCTGCCTTCTGCGGTAAAATTCCCAATGAGTGTTCTGTTGGATTTAAGTCAGGAGACATACTTGGCCAATTCAAAGTTTTCAGTTTTTTGATTTTTAACTCATGTTAAACCGCAATGTGTTTGGGATCGTTGTCATGTTGAAAGATTCTTGAGACTGGGTATATTCACATAGCATCGCTGTTACAAAGTGCTCTTGGAGCAGAATGAGCACTGCCTCCTCCTACAGCCCTCAGCAACCCAACCATATCACTGCATCCACTGCATATTTATATTTTTTCTGTATTTTATGCTGGACTGTATGTAATTTTGCTTTAGGGTTATGGTTATCTATATATTCACCCAAGAGATATAGATCTATCTATGTATCTACCAACCCAGCTACCCACGTGCCTGGCTGGTTGATTAGACCCTCCCAGCCCCGAGAGAGCAGGATGGCATAGATGCTGCCCTCTCCCTGCTTGCCTACAGTAAGCCAACACTAAGATCAAGGCCCCCTCAAATTCCGTTTGATGATGCTTGCACTCACCCGCCCAACACTAATACCTGCAGTGGGGGGGACATTAATGCCAGCCCCAGAGCCAACAGGCATCAGCCAGCCTGCTGGGCACACGGGGCGTGTAACATCTATAACAATTACTGGCATCATCAGGACTTCCTGTGCTTCTACGGGGCACAATCACAGCGACGGTTTCTTACTAAATGAAGCTCATAGAACATAAGCGAAATGTAGCTTTAGTTTTCATTAGCACAGATATATACTCAATATGTACACACAGATTTACATTTGCCGGTATTCCTTGAGTAACACAAAAATAATAACAGCCCTTACTGTAGTGAGCCTGTTCCAAACAGTCTAATGATTTAGAATTAGGCATTTTGGGCACGAGCAGGCTCCAGGCTCATTTGACTAATTAGCATTCGAAATGAGAAGTCTGAACATGAGTTCATTTACAGAAAATAAATGCTCACATGATGAGCCCAGGGGACTGTCCATTACTCTGAGAGACAGCATTTCCTGCCATGCTTGTGTCTGTTATTTGTCACTCGGCGTGTTCTATGCTGTTTGGCATCATTACATTAATGCGATGAAAGCAGGGGTGTATAGAAGGGTGGAGCCACTGGAGCACTGGGCCCAGCTGAAAGCTGATTGGCCCTGGTTGTGCCCCCTCCCCTATCACTCCATCGTTCATAAAATATTGGTTAAAATTGGTTAATAATAAGGGTGGCCCCGTGCATGAATTTTGGCCACTCCTATGTCCCCCACCTTAAAAAATCCTAGAATCGCCCCAGGATGAGACACTTTTGCAACAGAAACGGTTCCTTAGTAGAGTTTGAGTGTTTTAAAACCATCTAACGCTTCATGAATGAAATATGACACAACAGCACAGCAGTGATTCTGAATATCTGCGAACGTAATAGTAACTCTGGAAGCACAAGCACTGACATAGTGAACGTCCAGTAAATCGTTTCACTGGAAATGTCCAGTGCTCTTGATTGTCTCACAGACTCCAGTCAACAGAACGAATTACACTGGCGCCCATTTTCATGGCTGCCATTTTGTGATCTGGCTCCGCGTGGTGACGAGTTGTGAAGGACAAAGGATGTGATGTTTATCTGTAAAAGACAAAGCAAGTGCCTTTTCTTGATGTATTTTACATCAAAAACTGCAGTTGTCAAGGTTATTTTCCCACTGAATAATAAACATTTCCCTTTTAATTAGGAAAAGGCAGTGAATAAAATAACAGCTTGTCAGCATGTGCTTTCATCAGCCTGCCTGAGTAATGAGGTCTCAATTTCTGACCGGCAATCAGGACCTCGGACTCCCGAGCTGAATATCTCCACTTCCAGGGTTGGCTTCGCTGGAATAACTCCTTACCTGCAATAACTCCAGAGTGCTGCGAAATTACTGGCTTGGCAACAAAACGATATTAATGTTCACTCCTTTGCAAGAGCACTAATAAATGACCGTCAACACCCGAGAAAGAATTCAGTGCAAACAGACTTCTATTAAATAATAATTTACAGCAGTAACTCTGTGAGGACGTCTCACGCTGCGAAGTAAAACCTTAAGTCTCCCAGGAAACGACTGAAACCACATGATACTGAAAGTGTTTCTTTGAGTATCAGCAGGGAAGCTCGTCTCCAAAAGAAATAACTTACGTCAGAAAACATAAACACCTCATACAAATCTTAATCTGGTATTCCTTAAAAATTGGCAAAAACTTAACTACTGATAGAAAGAAAATAATCTAGACTGAATACAAATATCCCTTCCAGGTTTCAATGATCTAGGAGATGGTACATTCTGATGTGGGTACTCTCCTAGCATTCTCGCTCAGGAACGTAATTAATTCTACCACTGCACAATGACACAGAACATTACAGAAACACAACACTAATGATACACTTGATATTTTAAGAGAAACAAATCAGAAACTGTAAAATCTTAGCGTTCCACTGTTTTTACACAGAAGGGGTTCAACAGCAGGCGATTCTGATTAGGTAAAAGCTGGTCTCAGTGTGAAACTGACTAAACATTCTGCAAAAAAGGGCAACATACTCTCCACCCATCCATTTCCCCACAGCGGAGGACAGCAGAAAGCCGGAATCCACCCCAGGAAGCACGGGGGACGCACCCTGGATGATTGCGGTCCACCATTTGGCACATACACTCACAATCTATCAGACCTCTAACCACGTCAGAGGTACATGCTTGGACTGAGAGTGAAAACCATAGCAACCAAAAAACAATGTTACACTCACACACAGAGGATGGGATTCGAACCTACAGCCCTGGAGGGAAACAATCAGTGTGCTGCTGAAAAAAACAGATTAACATATATACAGTACAAATGACAGCAGATGAACAACAATACAATACAAACAACCAAACAGAAAATGTCATGAGAAAATAATGGCAGGGACAAACCAATCCTACAGTAAGAGCTTTCTTCATCAAACAGATCCTCCAGGACATTTAAGTGTGCCTAGACTTTCCTAAAAGCTTAAGCCTACTTCTATTAACTAAACGCTAAGCATCTATAAATAAAAGAAAACCATGCGGATGAATGTTCTCTAAGGCGAGTAGGAAGCGAGCCCTTTATTGATATAAATTCCAGTTTCTGCTGGTACTGTATCGGTCAGCTACAGAGGCTGCACTTAGCACAGTGACAGGCGAGAGTCATTATCAGGGCGGAGAGGCGAACCACCGAAGATGGGCATTCAGCTGAGAGGAATGGTTAGCAAAGATCGGAAAAATTCTGCCAAAAATGTTCTGAGAAAATAATAAATAAAAAAAAAAAAACTTGGGATTGGGTAGTGCAAGTGCTTCACATTTACAGTGTTGGGGGTTTGAATGCTACCTTTTCGCTGTGTGTGTGGAGTTTGCATGTTCTTCCCTTCTTACGTAGGTTTTGTCCTGCAGCCCAGAGACTGTTATGTGCTCTGTTACAGACTGGGACCCCGGTCTTGTGCCCTGCAACCCCCTACCAGGGTAATCGGTTGGAAAATGGATAGATGATGTAGTATCTATAATATTTAGTCTTTATGTTGAATAAAACATATTTATGTTATGCTGCACATTAGATTATGTCATCCTTGCCGAGTCTACAGTCTCTGTTTTGATGTGTCCACCTGGATCCATTTTGTTTTTTTCATTTCATTTATTTATTGCTGTGTTTGCTTTAGATAGAGATAAAACACAAGTCAATGGCAAGGAAATGGCAGAATTACACTAATACTAAAAACGGCTTAAACACAAGTCTGTAATACAAGAATTACTATTTAATATACGTTCCGAGTGCTAATTGTCGCTCTTGTCTGTAATAGTGATTCTCCAGCTGCCCACCAGGCTAATTCTCAAAACTTGGAAACTTCTACATTGTGTGTGTGGAACATTTCAAAGTCAAAGTTGTGTTGTGTTGGCTGGTCCGGAGACATACCAGGGCTGTACAGTTGTCAGGTAGCGATGGCTGGCAGATAGATCACTACCATTACCATTATTAGTAGCTACAATTGTTTTTTCTACATACAGCCTATATGTAATACAATGCTTCTGCTGTCATACAGTACCTGAGAGTACGCTCTCTCTGCTTGGGCGATGCCATGTTTTTACCACACTTGTAGCTCCTGGGTAGGTCCGTAAGCTAAGCGGTTTGTCAACAGTTGGACGATGCATTTGTCAAGTTGGCATTTATCTGCTGCGCAGCTAGCCGGCTTTAAATAGTGCAGCCCTGGTCGCAACATTCAGTTAAGGATTCTGCTAGGAAATCAAAGCCATCGCTATCTCCCCAGGTATGAGGAGAAGCAGAGCAGGAGTGGATGGTGAAGGCTATCTGGACGTCCTGGGATGATTACTGAGTAATAGACTTTTACATGGACAATTTAATGTCGAGTGTCTAAGTCTAAATTCCAGTACGATAGGCCTACCAGGAATCTACAATGGCTCCCACTCTATGTACACAAAGCAATTTCACAACTGCACACCATTAAGAGTAAAGAACCATATATTCCCAACAAGTGGACAAAAACAACGACAGAACAAAACTAGCATCGTACATTTTTAAATGTGCATCTTTTTTGAGCAAGCTAATTATAGGTGAACGACGGTATGCAGAATTGTATATAATTACATTTTCGTAAGGATTTTATGTTATTGATGTACACCCATTATACAAGTGAACTTTTTCCATTATATATTGCGAACAGTAGGGAATATTTCACAAGTTTATTGCCACTCTTGTAAATGCATTTCTTTAAATCAAAGAAACCAGCAGGCAGTATTTCACAGAATATTTAACAACAAAGCCGCGACGTTTCCCCATTACCGTGCTTTTAAAGTTTATATTAGTTTATAACGAGGCTGCCACAATCCAAATATTACAAGGAGAAAATCATATCGTGGCTGCATCTGTATACATGTAGTCTAAGGATGCACATCTGGGCACATCTGCCTGACAGCCGTGGCTGAATCTGCAATACACGACCCATATTCGACGAATAAGTGCATTTCAGTTCCATTATTCATGTCGTCGAGGAGATTCTCCATCACAAGGCTATAAATTATTGAAAATGTCTAATGGAGTGGCGCATCTTTTTTTGTACAATGAAAATTGAACCAAGCAGAATACGTGCCTTTTAATTACCTCTGACTCCATGTACTTTTCAGGTTCACAAACCGCTCTTTCCACATGTTAAAACACCAGTGTAACCCATGTAATCACCGGTAAATCAGAAAGGTGCTACTGTAAACTAGTATACTAATATGGTTATGCAGTATAGACTAATAAATCTAATCTTTTTGCTTGCCAACAACTGCAGTAATTATACCCAGACGCAATTGCAGAATAATTTTTAAAATACTTTGATGATGTTCCGTTATGATTTTTTATAATATTTTAATATTATATCTACTAATAAAGGCGTGGAAATAACTTCCAGCTTGTCGGTCCACATCAGCATCGCGGCATATAAACCATCCATCACTCCGTCAGATACGCAGCACGTACAGTACGATTCTCCGGCATGGCCAGTCAGTCATTTCCCGTATCCTTCATCACCGTGCATCCTGCTTACCTTTTCCTGCGCTCTGTTAAGCCTCTTCTGTACATTTTTGGCGAAAATCCCCGTTTTGATGTCCGCCATGGCTGCCGATACTAGGGTATAATAAGCCCGAGTTGCGGGACCGGGGGATCCGGACGGTATGCAATGTGCGGTGGGTAGGGGAGGGATGGAGGTGTGGCCGTCCGTTTAAAGTAACGTTGGGCTTTGATCGCCTTTTTACCGCGAATTTCGTACAGCGCTCTAAAAACGATGGAAGCGATTAGATGATCACGACTAGTCGGTTTATATTTTGCTGCAGGTGTTTTCCAGTTATATACCGATACTTAAATGTTACTTACTGTTCTCCGTTAGTTCAGAAGGGTAGGTAAACAGAGTCATCATGCAGAAGAACATCTGCCGTTGCACTGAAACCTAACTTCATGTTTTGACTAACCACTTGTGGAAGACTAAAGACGTGTAGAGAAATTACGAGACCTCAAAAGAGCCAAGCAGAAGAACGAGAAACACGAAGAAGCACACGTGTGCAAAAAACCTTCATTAAACTGAATCCACATATATAAACAGGCGATATCTTAAACGTCTAAAGTTAAGAAACCATAGTAATTTCTTCTAAAAAATAGAATATTATCCATTGATCTTCCATGAACACTTATCTAGGTCATGGTAAGTTTGGAGTTCATCCCAGGAGCCAGTGGGCAGGGGATCGCTTGATATGCTGCTCCGTTGCATGGGCATGCAGCCACACACCATGGAGGACCCAGCTACTCTACCCACATATTTCTGGACGGAAGGAGCAGACTGCATCAACACAGTGAGATCATGCGGACTGGAATGGAACCTCAAATTTTGGAGATGTGAGGGCACTGAATAGAACCTTAAATTTTGGAGATGTGAGGGTACTGAATGGAACTTCAAATTGTGCAGGTGTTAGGGCACTAAAGGGAATCTGGGTTCTAAATAACAAGAACAGAATAACATCTCTGCTTCTTACACAGGAGGACTGACTTAAAATGGCTAAACATTGAACTTGTACAAGAAATTTGCAGTTGAAATGAAGTGTACATTTATGGGGCAGGTAGCATTTCCTGGTTATTGTTCCGTTGATCATTTAAATGTTTAGTCTGTCATATCTACACATAATAATCAAAATGAGAATCTTCTCCAAAAAAGCAAAGTCTGAATGGATAGGCACCGTCACAGTGTCAAAAATAGCATCTGAAATGGGACAGCATCCTATTCTGGATTCATCCAAATGGGAGGTGAGGCTGGCAGACAGGCTGGTCACATAAAGTTGCTAGCAGAACATTCCTCAAGATCACTTTTATTGGTAGCAGTGCAGTTTTAGTAATTAACACTCAGCAAAAGCATAAGCAAAAACCATTAAAGAGAAATCAAAACACAGAAATATTAAAGACTGTAGAAGTGCAGAAATAATGCAAGATGCGTCAATACTGAATGACAGAAGGTATCATTTGCACTTCTGTGCTTACCTTGTTATATCTACAACTTCCTGTTTAAACAACAAATAAAAAGTAATCGGGTGTTTTCTGTCTTATTACAGTCACAAATTTTACAGTGCAACACAAAGTGACGTTTACAAAGAGAGAGGTTGGTAAGATCGTGGGCATGAAGCGGGCAGCGTCCATCACTTCTTCATCTCCAGGATGCCACTTCCAGGTCCTCGTCGCTTTGCACTGCAGATGTTACAGAACTGGACCTGAGTGGATATTACAGGAAGATGATAGTTTCAACGTCACTGCAACTGGTCTCTGCTACTAATATCCATAGCCATAATTTTCCAAAACGTCGCACTTAATATATTGACAATAAAAACACCTACCTAAAAGGTATATAAAACAAATGCATTCAAAATGTAATTTATAATTATATTACAATGCACAGGACTTTACAGTTACTGTATTTACGCAGGAACTTTGCGGTGGTCTATGGGATACCACTGCAATTCCGAGAAAACAGCAAAAGAAATGAATTTATTAGAACCAAATCATAGTAATCACAGATATCCCTGTTATTGGCTGTTTACACCACCCAGTTATGGCGCCAAGCACTGCATGAATTTAGTTTTGTATGTGATGTTCATCAATAATAATGAATAAACTGTAGCTTATTTAATAAATCTGAGACAGCTTCTAAGAGAGATAAAGTGAGAGAGGAAGGGGGGAGGGAGGAAGGGAGGGAAGGATGGAGGGAGAGAGACTGACCATTCCGGGCGAAGGTAGACATTCCTTATGGAACATATGTCTGCAGTGAAAGACCACGACACTGAAGTTCTTGGCTGTATCTGCAAGAAGGACATGGTTACTGGCAAGGACAAGATGTGGCCTGGAATTTATACCGTGGAAATCAAACAGATTTTGTACAGTCAGACTGTTTTTCATTTTGCTATTAAGCAGACTTTAGCTACAACAGATCCTGGGGTAAACAAACAGTTCTACCACTGAGAGATATGTGGCAATGCTATACAGTGGTAACCCAGTCATATTTAAAATGGGGGAAACAAGGTATTATTTTCTCATGTTTTCCACAGTTATTTACTATTCACAGTTTCAAAATGCACTGTTTTTTTCCATCCTAGTTAGTGTTAATTTGGATGGTTTTTGTGATTAAGATATTTCAATGGCTCTGACTGGGAACCCCTAAGGTGTGATGAAACTGCTATTCGCAGATCCACCATAACTGGCAACCCTGGAGGTGTCAGGCAGCAGTGCTACCCACAGACCGACTGCAACTGGCAACCCTATAGGTGTCAGGGACAGTGCTACCCACTGAGAAACCTTGGTTCTGCACATCTTCACTGCCTTTTGGGGGAAAAAAAATTCTCAGGCTTTACCGTCAAACAAGTAGTGAGAGCAGTATGACTTGTGTGTGGTCATACAGCCCATTCCTAAAGGCATATGGAGATGAGCTTATTGAAGCCCATCATGGATCTGCACTTTGTAAAGTAAAGGGTTCTATTGATCTGGAGCAGCCAGTGACTGACAGCATCAGGTTTGCAAAGCCTCGTGTGTCCATCACTGCTGGTACTGCTGCTCTGTGATGCCTCACTTCCATCTTTAGTACTGCCACCCATACATTCTTCCATGCTTATCAGATGCTCCATACAGGACTGGTGAGTCCTTCGCAGGGCAGGCGCACACACCAGCGTCAATTTAGAGATGGGGATATTTACCTCATTTTTGTGTCACTCTAGCAGAAATCCACAAATGAACTCATTTCAGTTTTACTACCGGCATGTGTCTTGCTCTAGGGCATTTACCAGAGAAGCTGTACATCCTCAGGAAGGGGAGACTTACCAGAAGGTAATATCGGGGCGTGGCAGGACTCGCAGATATTCTCCTCTACAAGGAAACACCAAGACAAGAGAATAAGGAGGAGCTCAGCAAGTTCAGGAAAAGGCTGATGTGTCCAGAGGGCAGTACGAGTGGCTGGCCCCAGGATCACGGCTGTCCTGAAGCTGTGGGTTCAGCTGAGAGCCGCATCCTAATGCAAGTCAGGAGCCCCAGGGAGGCGATTCGCCAATGCTAACACCTTGGGAGTAACAGGAGTCCGTTTAGCAGCCTTCAGAGAAATGAGGCCTTCAATCTCACATGGTGTGTGGAAAGGGAGATGCTCCAGAGCACTTCCCACTGTTTTTTTTTTGTTTTAGTTTTTAAATAGGTTCCTATTGACTGAGACTGGCTAGTGATTGACTATGCCTAGCAAACACACGCTGTAAATTTCACACCCTCAGATGTACACGTGACCAAACCTACAAACCAACCATTCAGGCTTCAGAAACACAATTTATCCAAACAAACAAACAAAACAAACAGTCAGAGAAATAAGAAATTAAATGTGATTAACAACAATGGCAGAGCCTTAATTTCCATTTTAGTCAGATTCATGATTTATAAATACGAAAAGCACCAGCCTACACCAGGTTGAAACCTATTCTGGTTAAGAGCTGCTTTGTTCTTAACTTTATAAAAACATGTTGTTAACAGAATGGGACGTTATTCAGGATGTGATGTTAACCGACTGTTCTACTGCACCCTGTTTGCAGACTTCATGTCTTATGATGCCATTACGTCTTGAAGCGGAAATGTCAGGAATAATGAATCATGAAGCAATAATCCATCCATCCATTTTCCAAACCGCTTATCCTTACTGGGTCGCGGGGGGTCCGGAGCCTATCCCGGAAGCA
>JAODJX010000001.1:27623953-27642122 GCA_026776945.1 Isichthys henryi
GTTTTCCCGTATCCTGCCTGCCGTACCTGCTTTCTGCCCGTCCGCCTGCCCGAGCGATCACCCGCTCCCCAGCGTTCACGGCTAAACGTAACAGATCACTGGCCAATTTCTTTTTAAATGTATTTTAGTTCAGCTCTGGTTAAATAGCAAAAGTGTCTTTTGTCACTGGGTGAGCAATTATCCGACCGACTCATCAACTAAAAGCTTACATAACTGAACTCAAATTCTCATGAAAGCATGTTTCAAAAAAATGCTAGAAGTTGTCATCAGTGCTTTATATATTTTCTTAATTTGGTAATAATGCAAAATTACACACATCAATACTACAGCATGAAACAATTACCATTACGTCTCATGTTTAATATTTCATGAAGGTTTCCTGACCTACACTCATTTTTTTATGACCTGAGTACAGAGAAGAGACTTATAAACAGACATCTTCCCACAGAATTTTGTGACCATCCTGGCTGGTTAGTCAGTGTGTGGGTGTCCTTGTGTGTACAAGCACAGCAAACGACGTAGGCAGCCAGCTTTGAGTTTCTGTGGTGCAGTGCTGCCTCACTGCTGTGGCCCTCAGTGTGTACAGGGGCAGGAAGCTGTACTCAGGGCCTTGTGGAGCAGCCAGCTTTGAGGTTCTGTGGTGCAGTGCTGCCTCACTGCTGTGGCCCTCAGTGTGTACAGGGGCAGGAAGCTGTACTCAGGGCCTTGTGGAGCAGCCAGCTTTGAGTTTCTGTGGTGCAGTGCTGCCTCACTGCTGTGGCCCTCAGTGTGTACAGGGGAAGGAAGCTGTACTCAGGGCCTTGTGGAGCAGCCAGCTTTGAGTTTCTGTGGTGCAGTGCTGCCTCACTGCTGTGGCCCTCAGTGTGTACAGGGGAAGGAAGCTGTACTCAGGGCCTTGTGGAGCAGCCAGCTTTGAGTTTCTGCGGTGCAGTGCTGCCTCACTGCTGTGGCCCTCAGTGTGTACAGGGGCAGGAAGCTGTACTCAGGGCCTTGTGCGGCAGCCAGGATTTCCATTCACTTTCCATTTCAAAATGTCATTTTTCCAGACTGTACCAGTGGTAAAAATTGTCGGTAGGGAGATGGGGTGGAGATTAGCGCTGGTGGTTTGCCCCCCCAAAGTTTTTGCCCCCCCAAAGGATGCCGCCCTGCAGTTGTCCAACTTGCCCTCACCATGATCCGGCTCTGGCTGTGACTAGACAGCAATGCTTCTGCTTGGTCTGCCATGTGGCTAAAAACTCAGCCATGCTCGAAAATATCGAACAACGTCACACATACTTTGCATTTTGCTTCCTGGTTACAATTGGGATCCTTACACAAACAGATATAATATGTGGGATTGGTAAGGGGGGGCTTTGTGCAAATTCTAGCACTGACAACAACTTACGTTGGGGATTTTAACAAGAGCATTAATAATTAAATGTATTAATTATTTATTCATTCATTTATTCATTCGATATTTAGATTAAGCCAACCAGGCCAGGCATGGAAACCTGGGGCACACCCAGGCTGACCTGAAGGTTGTAGTCCTGCAGGATCTTGACGAGCGAGTCCCTAAGGTTGGGGATCTCCATCCCCTCCTTGATGCGGTGTATGAGCAGGATGGGGTCCACATGGGTGCCGATGTTGTTCAGCAGCCCAGTGATGAATGCTGCGATAGAGCATTATGGTCTCAGCATGTGTGGTGGCTAAGGAACCTCAGGGAACAGCAAGGGAGAAGTAACCGTTGAGATTCCGTTCCTCGGTGCCCTGAGCGACTCACGCGGCTTATCGATGGAATAGGAGATGAGGTCTTCCCACAGCTCGGCGTCGTCCTGCTCTTTCGCGAACTCGATGGCCTTGTCCACATCTCCCAGCTCCTCCATGATCATCTGGAGAGCTCGTCTGCAGTTCCCCATTCGGCCTGCAGGGGGTGATCATCATGTGTCATCATGTCCATAGAACAAAAAAGATTCTACTCTTTGGGTGCTTTTCCACCGCAAAAAGTAAGGTACTTTCGCTTTTCCACTGACTTCCGGTCGAGTACCAGTACCGAAAGTGCCAAACCAGCTGGGGTACTTCTTTGGTACTTTGGGGTGGGACTGGCAAACGTATTTGCTGTCGATTGGTTATGCAAATAGCCTACTGCTGAAACACAAAATACAACCGGCATCACAGCGAACAGCGAGAAACTAAATAAAAAGCAGTAGAAACAAAAATATAAAAAAAGTAAAATGTAAGGATGGACAAACACAGGTTTTAATCACCATATGGTAAAATGAACAGATCCAGTGGGATTTGGATGACACGACTAGAAATAAAAAAGTATTTCCCGTAATAGCAAGCTGCTTGGAAGAAATGGGGCACACGCGAAACACCGAACAATGTCGCTTGAAAATCAAAAAACTTAAGCAGGAATACAGGAAAGTGAAGGATCATAATAACATGTTTGAATTCAGCGAAAGAAAAACGCGCCGCACTTTGTGATGTCAGTCAGGTGCGGTCACTGATGATGTCATTTGACGCCGGAACCAGTTTTTATGCCAGTGGAATACCGACACAAAAGAAGTACTATACTTTTGGTACTTTAAGGAAGTACTGAAAGTACCGAAAGTATCGAATGTACTGAAAGTACGGTACCTGGTGCGGTGGAAAAGCTCCCTTTGAAACATAAAGCTGGGTTGAGAAAGAGGGCATGGAATGATTTCTAAAAGTACAATGATTTATAATTTATTAATGAATATATTTTTTAAAAAACCCATGTGTATTAGCATACCAATTATAACTGCACATACCTCTAAAAAGGATATTACTACTGAATGAACAATTTAAAATGAATTTTTTTTGAACAGCTGTATTAAACAGCATTAATTCTTAAACGTACATAGGCATATTTGTGGTCTTTTAAGAGGAGGCCTCTTCTGCAGATGGTATGTCATTTATGAATGTCTACAGATGCACATGTCTACAGGCATGTCTGTTAGCATTGGGTATTCCATCCATCCATCCATCCATCCATCCATCCATCCATTTTCTGAGACCAATTATCCTATTCAGGGTTGCAGGGGATCCGTAACCTACCCTGGAGGCTAAGGGAGCAAAGCAGGGAACAACCCCTTGGCAGCACGGCAGATCTTGCTTAACTCCCCAACCCAACTCCAAACCCCAACCGTGGACATGTCGTCCTATTACAATCTCAAAATGCACAATGACCACCAAGGGGTGGATCGTGTTTATCTGTCTGCATCTACAATGTTTCCATGGTGCCTTTCAATTCTCCTCTTATGATACAGAATTTTTACTTATAAATCAATGCATAAAGCCCCAAGAGTTACAAATTTTAAAAAATTAAAAATACCCACACCCTGTCTGGCACTGGTCACTTGACCTTACTATTTATTTATTCATTATCAATCCACTCACACTATTTTTATTTCACTGTTAGTGCAGCTACACATTGAAGACTGTACACAGATACTGTGAGTTCAGGCCACTTATTTTGCAGTGTGTCCTGTGTTTTTGTATTTTTTTATTTACTGTGAAACCCTCCCCCGCTCACTCGCTGTCTGCATGTCATACCAGTGTCCTGGGGGAACGCTTTCTTCTTTCACTGGATACCAGTATACGAACGGTATGACAATGAAGATCACTTGACTTGAACATCATGTAAACAAGCCAGAATAGGTGCGATGACAAGCGACCACCATTGATAAGAGTGATTTAAGGCAACTTTTTCAAATGTGTACCTGATCACAAAATAAAAATATATACTTGTACATAACATCTGCACAATAACCCTGACCAAAAATGACAGGATATCAATGACATCCTGCTCCAAAGTTAAAAGCTCACATAGCCTCAACCCTGTGAATAACAGGAAGTGGCAGGAATTAGCTTCGACATGAGTGAACATACGCACTTAGTAAGAAGACGGTCTCCTCCACAAAGTTCCTCTGCTGACAGATCTCCAGGGCCTGGGAGATGGGATAGAGAGACAGAAGCAATCACTGAAATTGCTGGCATTGTGGACATTTCTTACACTTCACTAGAAACTTTTCTATATTGTGTCAAACTAAAACATTTCATAAAGGAAACAATACTACACTATTATCAGTTGTATTTGCTGAATATATATATNNNNATGATGCATATAAAAGACGCAAAGCAGCTCCCATGGGTAAATAAAGGTGAGGAGGATAGCTATAATAAACAGCCCGAAACAGATACATGGCTACATTTCTGTGCACTGCCACCTGCTGGTGATCAAAGTTATTACATGACAATGCTTCATGGTGTTAACTTATAAAGGATAGGTCAAGTCCAGACTGCAACGAGAATGCCTCCATTACTTAAATTGTTTCATTTTAACAGATGGCTAACAAAATACCGCAAACCTTCTCCAGGGGGCAGTGTGTGCTGTCTCTCAGGAACGGCAGCAGGTTGGGTCTATCATACTCGGCATACAGGCTGATCTGTCTCTCATGGTAGTTTTGTCCTTTGTGGTGGTCCCGTTTGAACAGTTTATGTAGGTACTGGATTCGGGGACAAAAAGCGACTGTCACTGCTCACCGAACATGACACTGAGGTGAACAGAAGTCATCTTTTCGAGAAGCGAAGTTATGAAGATCTGTTTGGCATAACTGAGGACTGCAAGGGCTGGCTAGGCAATTTTAATGAAAAACAAGATTGGATTAGATTAGATTAGATCCTTTTATTGTCATTCCATATTTGTTTACAACGAAATTTGGTTTGAAGCAAATCGTTGAACTTAGCAGTTTAAAATCACATAAATAATTAAAAATTAGGCCATGTGAGGTAATAACAGAGCTAATAAAATGTGAATTGCATCTCATTTTTAAAGTGCATCTCAGTGATTAAGATTAAATTACTCAACAGGGAAATTCCAGTTTGCAACGATATTTCACTCTATACTGTAGTTGTACCGGGAGTGACCACAAGAGGGTGCCTTTTAAGCTGGTATAATATTTTGTACCGGAAACTCTACTCACAATGTGCAGCAGTTCAGGTCTGTCTGTTAATTCCTCCACCACTCGGTCAGTCTAGGGTAGAGAACATGGGGGGAGATAACCAGTCACTGTCTAGTGACAAGGAGTTAAGCCACCAGCAACGTGCTAACGATGCAAGACCATAAGTCATTCTGCCGTGCGGTTCCTGACACGGCAGGTGTCCCATCTGATAACCAGGCACACATACCGATATTTTATCTTCATTATCCAGTAGCATGTCAACCGCTTTCTGGAAAACAAGACAAAAAACAGGCAATATATCCTTGAGCTGAGCATGCGTGTAAATGACTGATTGCTCGACGTCTGAATTTCAGCAGCACATTGCGCTGTTGATGAAAATGGAAGATATAAAGGCATACAAGAACAGCGGAAGCTGTTTTACACCTCAGAGATGGTCAACACAGGTAGGCAAGGAAAAAATGAAGGTTACCACACACTGTATTTTTTCCCGAGCTCTTACCTCTTTATCGAAGTCCATGAGAAGTACGATCTTGTCTTCAATCGAGGAGAAGAGGTTGTGTTTGTGGATTAGTTGGTACACATCCTTGTGCCTCAGTCTCAAGTAGATCTCCAGGGCTTTGTCATAACGTTGGTCATATGTGTAACTGCACGGGAAATCAAAGACCAAAACAATCTGTTCTGTGTATCTCAACACCAACGTCCTACTTACAAAAGTAAGAAGGACATGAAACCTTAACACTAAACCTAATAGTAAAACTAACCCTAATTCTAACCCTGGCTAAACATAACCCTAACATTAACCCTAATGCCAACCTCTAACTCTAAGCAAACACTAGATTTAAAACCAATCCTAGGCCTATCAGTGACGCTAACCCTAACCCTAACCATAAGAAAATCCTAACGTTAATCCTAACCCTAACATCAACTCTAACTCAAACCTTAATCATAACCCCAGGCTATGCGAATATTGCCTCAAACCATGCAAAATTTTGACCATCTCCTAACTAAATCTCGTTAACAAAACACTGAACACTCATTTTTATGACTACAGAGACTGTCTATGGGATATGACTAGCTATCTACTCACAGCTCAGCCAGGGTGGTCAGCAGGGTGCGATTAGTGGGGTCTCTCTTTAGATGGTCACAAACCGCCTGAACGATAGTCAGGTTGTTATAGAGCTCCCCCGGCCACTCCCGAATGAGCATGGCGAAGCCCTGCACAGGAAAAACCTGTTTCAATATGCATGCTAATCTTACGATAAAGGGAAACAATCAATATAGGCAAAGGATAAGGAGATGCGTAGAGTTAACCAGTAGCACAAGTAAGGAATAATGCACGACAAGCTATATATCATGGCTGCATAAGCAAAGAACAACTTGATGCGTGGCTAAGATGCGACCCAAGGCACCGTCCTTAATTTTAAAATTGTCGGTTGCTATGACTGTAAGCCAGTTATTCAAAATCCCCCATTGTTTTACGATTCTATGTGCATTGATTTACTACTGTGCACTTTGTCTGGCTAGTACTACATGTTATAGTAAATAATCGACACCCTTCTGCCCAATCAGATTCAACAATTCAACAGCGCTGTGACATAAACTGGATTAAAGCATCAATGATTCAAGCAAAACCCTCAAGGCCCAATGGAGGTGAACAGATAACCTCGTAGTCGCTCTTCAGAAACTCATGCAGGATCATCTCGTAGATGGCAGGTCTGAGGCGCAGGTCGCCCCGAGGCAGGTACTGACTGATAGCCTGGTGCAGGAAGGCATGAACAATTAGCAGGATAGACTGTACCCATCGAGAACATTAGTCTCAAATGTAGCAGCTAAAGCTACTCTGCGAAGGAGTAAACGACTAGGAAAATAGACTGTACCCACTGAGGATAACACTCCTGCCAAATGTATTAACTAGAGTTAATCTGGAAAAGCATAAATGATTAGCAGGAGAAGACTATACCCATAAAGCACAACACTCCTGCCAAATAAAGCAATTGAAGTTGATCTGGGAAGGCGTAAGAGCATTGCAGAATAGACCGTACCAGTCGAAGATAACAGTCCCACCAAATTATAAGCTAACGCTAATTTCTCCACTTGGACCTACTATTTAACAGGCAAGGTTACAAAACAAGTTATCCAGATGATAAATGTTCCATGGTAGCAAAGTCACTTTTTGTCAAAAGAGGAACAAATTAAACAGAGGGCAGTTAAAAAACCGGGTGACTAATGCAGTATTAATCAAAGGCTTTTCGTTCATGTGTTTAACTCAGGTTCAGGTAGCCCCCTAACCCCTCTGGCCCCACCCTTACCTTCAGCTGGCCAATGGTCTTGAATCGGTAAACCTCATTCTCCCACAAGTCCATGTTCTTCCCCAGCACCTTCTGGCACTTCCTATCACACAAGGAAAGCAGTTGAATGAATGTGCGTATAAAAATAATATGAAACGACACGGAGAGTATAAGGCTGCAGATGTGCTCACCGGGCTGCTGCATCATAATCACCCCTCTCGACCAGGTGATTGATGTAAGCCATGCCGATTTTCTGATCAGAGGAGAATCACAGTCAGAGATGAGCTGGGGCCTTTCGGCAGACATTGGGTGACTCACATGATTAAATGTGTGAACTGAGGTCGCAACATAAAAACAGCCCAGTTTCGGGGAAGCGTTACGTGAAAACCATGGCTCTGCTCCAGGCATGCAGGCACACTCTTAATAAATGAAATACAAAATGTTAAAAATTCCCAGAAAGCACCAGGAGCAAACTACCTGCACATCATGTCGCTTTATGTTCTTAAAGCTGATTTCAGCTGCCATCAGGGCCTCCTGTAACAGATAAAAGGCTTGTGTCAGTAAGAATCGGTGACACTGGACACTTCTAACCTACACTGATGTAACCACCATCTCGATCTTGTTGTTGTACTACATAACAGCTTGATTACAGAATGCTTATTACACACAATGAGTATACTGCCCTTTCAACTTATTCATGGATTGAGCTAATGGACTGATCTAATAGAAGATACTAAAACAGTAACAGGATAAATTCTGTGGTGAAAGGCAAACAGCGGTAATGAGAGGTATGGTAAGGAGTGTGTGCTGATTACAGCATGTTGCCGCACCAACAACAGAATGAACCACCTCAGGGATGAGAACTTGAGTGCAGCTGTGCAGTGGGTGATACCTCAGCACCACAAGAGTCTGAATGGAATTGGTCAGTGTAATTTCTCCCGGTGACTGGAGGGTCAATCCTGCCACCAACCCCAAATTTTCCCTGTAAGTTGGAGGGCTTGCTTGTGGGGTTGGATGTAAATTAACGTCATACCCGGGATGAAGCAATTGCAAGTTAAGGGCCTTGCTCAAGGGCCCAAAGTAGTAGGATCACTTCTGGCATTCATGGGATTCAAACTGGCAACATTCCGATTTCCAGCACAGATCCCTAATTTCAGAACCACCACTCCGCCTTCCGCAGTAACTATGCACGCATTTTACTCCCAAATTACACTACAGATGAATACGTCTGGTTCGATCCCCAGACAAACCTCGTATTTCTTTTTGTCGAGCAGCCAGTCAATGTGGTCATCCTGGTCACGCTCCTTGGCCACCACAATGTCCTTGGGGCTGATGATGTAGAAGAGAGACTCGCCCTCGGAATGCTCTGTTCAGAGACAACGACACAGGGCAGATACATTGACACATCGGAGCAATTCTCTCATGACAGGGGCCTTACACTACAGCCAAATGGTTAGTGTCAGTTTTGTTAGACTAAGGAAAGGGCCCCTGGATTCCTGTCACATCACAGGGCCTTTCGCTGCAGGCTAACAGCTAATGTCAGCTTTGTTAGACCATGGAAAGGGCCCTTAAATTCCTGTCACATCACTGGGCCTTATGCTACAAGCCAACAGGTATTGTCAGCTATGTTAGACTGAAGAAAGGGCCCCTGATTCCTGTCACATCACAAGGCCACACACTACAGGTGTCTTCTTTTAAAGAAGAGCAGATTAATAAGGATCCCAACGACTACTGAGAGAGAGATTTAAAAGCAAGCAGCAGAGATGCTCTCACCGAGGCGATAATCTCTGCACTCGTTCTCCTGGAACTGTCGCACGGTGAGAGCATCAGAGGAGATCTCCTCGCAGGTCTCCGGAAGAGGCTGGATGATGTCCAGACGGGGACGTGCGCGGAACTCCTCCTCCTGACCGGCAAAGCATACAGCAAAGTGCTTCCCAATCCAGATCTCTGGAACCCACAACCAGTCCACATTTTTGTTCCCTCCCAGGGAGCAAAAACGTAGACTGTCTGTGGGTCCCCAAGTAAATACTGATATCGAAAGTATTACGCACATATTGCAGATTCCTCAACTTATCTGGAAGGCAGGGCAGTGGCTCTCAACCCAGTCCTCATGGATCCCCAGACAGTCCATATTTTTGCTCCCTCCCTACTCCCAGCACACCTGTACCACGAATCTGGTGTTCCTGTTCGTTCGGTTCATTCTTGATTGTTTGGTTCAGGTGCACTGGCAAAACTGTGGACTGCCTGGGGGTCCCTGCGGACTGGGATGAGAGACACTGCGGTACTGTGAATACCATATTCCACTTCTTCCTTTTTCTAAGATATCTTTAAAAAGTATTGAAGCTGAACAGCTCTGGCAAAATGGCCAGCTGGTAGTACTTATGGAACATACCACGTGGTCGGCGTCCTCCATCACATAGTACAGCGTCACCAGTTGGTCGGCCAGTGGTGCAAGGCCACAGATGTAGAATTCCGTGTCAAACGCAGACACTGCAGTTAAACGACAGGCTATTATCAGAGAGTATATTGTATTTCAGTCCGGATATGAACTTATGGGACAAGTTGCGTCCCAAAACGGTTCAAAATGGGACACAGCACTCTATTTTTCAATACAGGATAATCTCATAAAATACAGGAGGTGGCAACTCTATTTGAAATTAACGTAACCAAATCGATTAAGGGCGGAATTAACAGACATACTGTCTGTTCTGAAGGGATTTCAAAGGTCCATTGCATTGCGGGGAAAAACATCAGTCCTGCGTCTCATCTAAAATTAAGTGTTTGAAGCACAGGCACACTAGAGTTGAAACTGATTCAAGATCGAGTATAAATACTTTTGCGTCCGAATTCCAACATGGTTAAGTGACCCGATGATGATAAATTTCCCTCTGCATGTCCACATGCTTGTATGTATGCGTGTATCTGAGTGACCTCATGTGAAGCGTGTGAGCCCTTCAGTGGACAGCCTTGCCCTGCCATGGGCTTCAGATCACTGGAAGCTCACCTATTTCCACGTAACGGCTGGGCAGGTCCCTCATTTCAGAAGGGTCTCGCTCTTTAACGACACAGATCTGAAACGCAGGAAGGGAGACACGTCGTAGGCCAAAGAAAATGCATAAATACACATACACAAGACACCTGTGATAATAGCAGCTGCAGTTGTCTATGAGATCCATGCACACAGACAGGCAGGATGGTAGGCAGGCAGACAGTTCAGCAGGCAGAGAGACAGACAACCAGAGAGACAGGCAGGCAGACATAGTGAACTACAGATAGACAAGCAGTCAGCCAGAACTACTGATAGGCAGGTAAGCAGACAGACAGAACTACAGACAGACAGGCAGGCAGACATACAGAACTACAGATAAGCAGGCAGGCAGGCAGACAGACAGACAGACAGACAGACAGACAGACAGACGAGGACAGAAATAAGCAGGCAAGCAGAAAAGCAGAAAAATGGGACATAGAAGGCAGACAGACAAAGCAGACAAGCAGGCAAAACTACAGACAGGCATACAGGCAGATAAACAGGCAGGCAGGCTGACAGACCGGCAGGCAGAGAAGTAGACAGACAGACGGAAACGGACAGACAGACAGAGCAGACAAGCAGGCAGAACTACAGACAGGCATACAGGCACATAAACAGGCAGGCAGGCTGACAGACCAGCAGGCAGAGAAGTAGACAGACAGACGGAAACGGACAGACAGACAGAGCAGACAAGCAGGCAGAACTACAGACAGGCATACAGGCACATAAACAGGCAGGCAGGCTGACAGACCAGCAGGCAGAGAAGTAGACAGACACAGACAGAAACAGACAGAGAGGCTGAGGTACCTTGACTGAGGTGCCCCAGCCAATGATAAGGGTACAATTGTCCTTCCAGCACAAGCTGCACGGATACATATCAGGCCGCAGGGACATGTTGTCCCGGACCACGTTGGTGATTCGCTGCTTTGTGCTGATGTCGTAAATTTTCACTCCCTATCCGGAGAAATGAGAACTGCTTTCAGTGTGATTTTACCAGAAAGGAAAACAGAACAGGTCATCTTGACATACAGAGAACAGAAAGTATCCGACTGTGATACTATTACTTTGTTATTACTTTCACTCATATTAGACAGTCTGTGATGTTTTACTTTGTCTCTAGAGGCTGAAAACAGAAAACATACTTAACAGGTGCACTTAGTCCCCACTATGCACGACTGATGGGAGACACTTGCACTTAAGGACGGAAAACTCTCAAGGAAACATGCAGAAAACTAGAGCAGTTTCATTCCACATTTTCAAAGGACTCTGAATAAAAACAAAGATCTTAATCAAATTAATGTATCCTTATTGAGCCTTGCAACTGCAGCAGTTACATGGATGGATGGATGGATGTCCAGCATTTTTAAACCAAATGCATTTGGAAATTGGTGTCCATTCTAGCATCGTGTCAGTACACTATCTTAAAATCTCAAATGTTCATGTCAATGGTGCCAGAAAAGTCTGTTGTCTGCTGTGAAATATATGCCTTTGACATACACACTCAAAATGACAAAAGGATGGACGAGACCCCATTCTGTCTGGCTTTTGTCTATTGATGACCAGTTACGAGAGTAACAGAGCCCTTTCTGCCAATCATCAAGTAGGAATGGCGGGCATGATGAAACAAACACTCTGCTTTGGACAAAAGGAAAGGACTCTGAATAGTTAATATACCAGCACAGCGAATCAGGGGCTGACTTTCGCACAGGGGCAGCACCAACATGCCTCAGCGCTTCTCCAATCTTGATCATTAACCCGCCAAACAGCTACATTCGCTGCTCTGATAGCTTGTCAGTCCTGCATTAAGAATCTCCACTGGGAAGCTACTGTACTATACAAGCTGGGAGCACTCTAACGAAACACGGATCAAGGATTCTTTATTACTATTATTATTAATAATAATAATAATAATAATAATAATAATAAACTGTAGTAGTAGTGACAGAATTATTATTATAGTAATATTGTAATTACTGTATCATTAACACCTATATATCACTATTAGTTATCATTATTACCCGCTAAACATTCCGTTCATTAAATTTCACATGCACAGACTTGAGTCCCAGCAATCAAAAAGGGGGGGGGGCCTTAGATTTATTTATTTCTGAGTATCTTACGATATTTTGACAACCCCCCTCCCAATCTGGAAGGCATCCTCACCACATTATTGGCCCAGGCTATGAGGTTTGCCCTCCACTTGATGTTGGTGATGATGCCCTCTCCCTCATGCAGAGACATCATCTTCCAGCGATTCAGCCAATTCCTCTCATACAGCAGCAGCTGCGGGACACAGAAGTAACGGTAAAAACAGGATTATCGTGCATAAAAAGCGACATCCCATGAATAACTGGACATTTCACACTTCACTGGCTACAGTGAGGATACGCGAGTGCTTTTGTTTCAGCGTTCATCTCAGATTTCACCACAGGAATGACTTTCACCTTCGAAAAGCCGAGACATATTTCCAGAAACATAACACGTCACGTCTTTCACAAAAGATATGAGGCGGCAGCAATTTGCTTTTGTGCACAGAGACTGAAACAATTATTTGCCCAATTAAGCATAATTCATTTGTTGACATGTGACAACGCTAAAACTCAGATTCACTGCAGCTGGCGAGAATGGGAAAGCGTCACCGATATAAAAGCTTAGATGACGACGATGGGGCTGCTACATCAAGGATCACATTCACATGGGATCCTCAAAGCAAAGAATTCCACTCATGTCCCATCATTTTGAAGTTCCTCATTGCTAAATCTACAAAAAATAATGCCATTTCAGTTTGGTACAATTTCTATTTGGGTGCCAGTAAAATACTTTATGGAAATTTTGGAAAACAAACTACAAACTAAAAGGAAGTAAAAGCATGCCAAACATGCCCCCCCCCCCCCAAAAAAAAACCCTGGTAAATAACGTACTTATTCCAAAGCTTCAAATCAGGCTTTATTTTTCACCCCATTTGTAATGAAACTACATAGAGGAATGAAACCTGACCAAATAGTTTGTTGTTAACATGCCTAATGTTCACCAGCAGAGGGCAGTCACACACTAAAGGATCAAACGGACCGATGCATTGTCAGTCTGAAGCCAAACATCAACAAATCATGTTATCACCTCTAGAATCCTTTCAAAGATTATTCCTCCTAAGCGAGACATTGGCACTACTCTGCTCATAAATGAAGTTTTTCTTTAAATAAGGGGGAATGGCGAAGAAAACAAACGCATACCATGAAGTGATACAGTATTCTTCACATTCTTAAGGCTTTTAGTGGTACTATCTGGCAGCAAGCCGACGACTCCACCACTGATTGGTGTACAGCACATTCGTTTGACACAGCAGCCAATCAAAGGCCTTGTTTCACTGTGCCGCCCTTAAGCAGGCAGAATGGGCCCCGGGGGCCCTATGGGCCTCATACGGGGTCTGCTCAGGTAGTAGTGCACTGATGCTGGAGCCCGATGCTACTCTCCACAAAATGGGGAATTACGACATTGAAATTTGCTTGCAACCTCGCAAAAGTCGGCTCTGCATACATGGCCTACAAAAGCCGTTGACTCCATCAGTGTTCCTCACTAAAATCAGAACACCTCTAATTTTATTGTCATTCTGTTTTGCGGCTTTAAGTGCTACAGCAAGCTTGTGATAGATTGAATCAATGGTTAATTATTAATTCATACACACACACGAGTTTAGCGGACAAATGGCGTAGCCAGCCTGCCAGCTTTGAATGTGCTATGAAGCCTTAAAGACTTTTCTATCGATTCAATGGAGTAAATCTGAAGATGCAGTCTACCATGATTTAAACATTAATTTAACGTTCTGGGTCTAAGTCTGCACAGCTTTTATGTAAATGCAAGATTTCTCCAAGAAATATACTAGGTAAAGACAAGGCAGACGAATGGCAACGTTTTTTTCCCCCCAGAATTCACCAAAATTTATTCAGATGGGAAAAACACGCAAAATGAAATGCAGCAAAGAAATGGGCGAATCAGCACTTTGGATTTGTTAACAGGTCAGATAACATGGAGGAAATATGACTCCCAGCGCTACGGCGAATTGCCCGTGATGAGTCGCACCTTCTACTGAAGCGTATCGATTTTCATCAGTCACATTTTATGAAGTTATCATTTAAAACACGCAGGCAGAGAGAGAGACAACAGGGCAGATGGCGATCAGGGAACAAGCGCCCGGTATTACGGCTAATCCCTCACTGGGACAGGATGCATTTAAAGGCGCAGTGCAAGAACAATGGAGGGAAACCTAACTAGCTACATGTAACAGTAACGACATTAGTCTTCCTAACCATAGCTATTTACTATATTTTGGAGGAACGGCACTTGATAATAGAGCCAGATGCAGAGCACTTAATTGAAATGGGCCACTCTCCCCTGAGTGCACTCGAATGATACGAATGAGTGAGGCCTGCATTCCGGCAAACGGCTCTATGGGTCCGGCTGCAGTTACTTTCCCCAGTCAAAAGTATTTGACCAATGGCCTGCCTTTTTAATCATCATGTCTGTTTCATAACCCCTCCCCTCACCTCTTATTGGTTTGCATTCTCTGCAAATTAGCCCCTTAAGTGCAACATGCACTAGCATCCTCCACCAGGGGGCAGCTGTGTGTAATAAGACTTGCGGTTGGGTTAAAATAGGTAACATCTGCAGCGAAAGAGCACATATTCTTGTTTATGTGTATTTACAGCTCTTCAATCAGTGATTACCTTGAAAAAAAAACATACCAATTGCTGGAGTTCATTTCATTGAGTAAGTGTACGTTTGATATATGCATGACACAAATACATCTGAGACACTGCGGTCGTGACATTCTACATTTGTCTGCATATTCTTCGGAAAAATTCCTGAAAATGTCATGAAGCTAAGGCACTGAAACACAATAACCTTCCCATCCACTGGGTAACACCACTGGTCAAAAACAAGACAGTCATCCTTAATATTAGTCATCGCTTCCAATGGCCTAAGGGTGAAAACAAGTGTACATGACATGTGTCTACAAAAACTCAGTTACACGTAGAATGACTCACAAAAAAAAAAAAAATCATCAAATTACAGCTATACTTTCCAGGGAGCGCAATCAGCGTCAAATCAGAATTTCACCATTTACACTGGAGCAGCATATGCTGTCACACTGAGGTTCTCCTCAAAGTTCCTGTGTGTTGGCCACCTGTGTTCCACAAGCATCCACTAGTGCACATATTCAACATGAAAAATTGGAAATCATATGCTTTTCCCAACAAGCCTGAGATAAGAATAAGAGTGGAGCACAACTACATTCCCTTCAGTTTGTCATTTTACTGTGTAATGCATCTCATCTACAGACAGCTATCTATCTTGGGAATGAGCGTCAGCTTCCCCAAGTTCCCTCCTGAGGGCAGAGGCAATGACAGCCCCAACATTAGCATATAATTCAGTTGTTCTACTTTAAACGTGTCAAACCAAGAGGTGGAAGTACTTCTGCTTATGCTTTGTGAGTCATTTTTTCCCCATTAATAACAATATCAGGCAAAATGATGTATGTTAAACATGAACTAGACCCTTAACTAAAACGTCTATGTGATTTAATTGTGGGAGATGATAAATTTAGTAGCAAGGGGATATAAAGATGGCCAGTGAAGGGGCAATTCTTTTGTGCAGAGTTGTAGGTACAATACCTTTTAATACCCACAAGAGGCACTGGCTAATTAAAAGCTTTAAACTTAACACACAACTAATGCACTTCTGAGATCCATGCAATTAAAAGATCCCATGTAGCATTTGACCTGCGATCGATTCACGGAATTCTATGGCGTTCTAGACAGGGAAACTGCCTGTACCTCACCGATCGTCTGGGTATCTCCATAATGTGCATAAATATTGGAGAATGCTGAGGAAGAAACATGCTTAGGAAAGAGGGGAAGCTGGTCAAGAACTTGCTTCAGCCTGCAGAAGCCAGGATAAAGATGTACAGCAACAAGACGATGATGTAAAGAGCACAGCCTCAATGACTGTGGAGTTAGAAGAGGAAAAACTCAATATTATAGAGTCAGCCAAGTGAAATGTGGCACTTGTATCTTAATTACGACCGAGAAGAAAGCCGCTGTCCCACAATAATGCCAAATCTTGCAGAGTTTTACGAAAACAGGTAAATACCACACTTGGTTATCTGAGGTATTATCCTGAGGGTGAACACTTACAGATCCAACCCGTTCAGTTTAACTGTTCAACTATATTTTAATAATAATAAAAAAATAAACTTTTCCAATTGGAAGCGTTGTCTTCCTCTAAACTGTGAAAATGATTAAAAAAATATAAGGCACAATTTCGTGGATTCCAAGGGAGAAACATCTCCAGTATGCATTGTAACAATTTTGAGTTTGGCCCATGTTTCCTGTTTTGACCAGGAGTGAATTTATTGGATTTTAAATTACAAAGCAGTACTGCAGCATTTACCATGAGGGGCTCCTTAATCCCACTGTCATTATCTATGTTAAAATGCACAAGCTGACACGGGGAGCCCATCTGTAGCCAAGCACAGTGACGTATGCTTCCTCTTGCTTAGTCACACGCTGGTGCTGTGATTAAAGGCTATGGTTCTATATACCACTGCACTCCAACAGGTAACTCGGGTCTGATTCGATCACGCTTTATTCTGCAAACTGCGTGAAAAACATCCCTGCCTCTCATACATCTGCTCTTCCCTACTCAGGGAACCCCCCCCCCCCATCCATTTTGACCTTGGGCACCCTTGGCCCCATCCCAAGGGCCAATTACAATCAGCACTCGCCTTAAGGAGCAACACGAAAGTGCACTTTTGGAATCCGCAGAGCGCTCACGTTGCAGTGCTCTGAAATCAGGTGACCGCTTCCCTGACACTACAGAATGCATCAGAGCAAGCGGCAGCCACGTAAATCACACAGACGTGTGGTCCACCTTCTCCTGGGCTTCCATTGCCGCTGCGCACCCGTAGATTCGCTTTTTAAGCTCAAATCAACTCCTATACCATTAAAATATAACCACATCTTTCAAAAGAGTAAAATGACAATTAATGAAATAGGTTTGTAACTTAATTATCAGATTCAGGTTTGAGTGGTACCCAGCTGTAAAGAACAAAAGTTGATTATTTCAATTACATTTATTATAATTGCTGATGTTGTTACTACTATTTATAATGCTATCAATAATGAGGATGTGTGTACAGCATTTTATCAATTGAGCAGATGCGAGGTTAGACACTGTTTTGTAGGTCATGGTGTTCTTTTGTCTCTAATCACGGTGATTGATTTGAATATGAGAATGGTTTGTGTATCAGTGGTTTAGGACGTTATACCCGAGATCAGAAGGGTGTCGGTTCAAATCTTAGGGACAGAAAAGTGGTGTTACTGTTGGACCACCGAGGAAATCGTTAACCTCCTATTGTTTCAGGGACAGTCTGACCCTGCTTTCTCAATTGTATATCACTTTGGGTAAAAGCATCTGGTACATGAACATGTAAACTTGCAAAAGACTGACCTTGTTTCCACCAGTAACAAACTGCTTGTTGGTTGACCTGCTGAACTGTGGGTGCAGCGCCACCACCTGCAGGGGAGAGAGGAAGCATCCGTAAGCTGACAGGGACATGGCCGATCGGCAGAGGGCGTTCAGAATCGGCATCCTTCAAAGAGTGCCCCTAGTGGTCATCGCAGCGCATGGTACCATCATCATCAATGGAGAACTTCGACGTGGACAGACATAGCAGACCCGGAAGAGATCGGTGAAATCCCACAAACGGCCAAACGGAAAAGCGGCCGGGGAATCGATGGGCGTCTCAGTAGCAAAAGACACTCAGAACAACTATGGCCTGTAGGGGACCGGACAGGATTGGGAGGGAATGAGAGGGGTATTCCGAGACGTGA
>JAODJX010000001.1:27645999-27659598 GCA_026776945.1 Isichthys henryi
TGAGACTGCTGCCCCCGCGACCCGACCTCGGATTAAGCGGGAGATGATGGATGGATGGATGGATGGATGGATGGATTGCCAAAAGTATTGGGACACCCCTCCAAATGATTGAAGTCAGGTGTTCCAATCACTTCCATAACCATGGGTGCATAAAATGAAGCACCTAGGCATGCAGACTGCTTCTACAATCATTTATGAAAAAATGGGTCATGTCAGGAGCTCAGTGAATTCAAGTGTGGTACCGTGATAGGATGTCTATTCGTGAAATTTCCTTGCTATTAAATATTCCATAGTCAACTGTTAGTGGTATTATAACAAAGCGGAAGCAGTTGGGAACAACAGCAACTCAGCCACGAAGTGGTAGGCCACGTAAAATCACAGAGCAGGGACAACGCATGCTGAGGCGCACAGTGTGCAGAAGTTGCCAACTGTCTACAGAGGCAATAGCTACAGACCTCCAAACTTCATGTGGCCTTCAGATTAGCTAAAGAACAGTGTGTGGAAAACTTCATGGAATGGGTTTCCATGGCCGAGAAGTTGCATCCTAGCCTTACATTAACAAGTGCAACGCAAAGCGTCAAATGCAGTGGTGTATAGCATGCCGCTATTGGACTCCAGAGCAGTGGAAACATACTCTCTGGAGTGACGAATCATGCTTCTTTGTCAGGCAATCCGATGGATGAGTATGGGTTTGGCGGTTGCCAGAACGGTACTTGCCTGACTTCATTGTGCCAAGTGTAAAGTTTGGTGGAGGGGGGATTATGGGGTGGGGTTGTTTTTTGAGGGTTGGACTCAGTTCCAGTGAAAATAACTTAATGCAGCAGCTCCAAACTTTGTGGGAACAGTTTGAGGATGGCCCCTTCCTGTTCCAACATGACTGAGCACCAGTGCACAAAGCAAGGTCCATAAGGACATAGATAAGTGAGTCTGGTGTGGAGGGACTTGACTGGCCTGAACAGAGCCCTGACCTCAACTTGATAAAACACCTTTGGGAGACTGCGAGCCAGGCCTTCTCGTCCAACATCAGTGTCTGACCTCACAAATATTCTCCTGGAAGGATGGTCAAAAATTCCCATAAACTCCTACACCTTGTGGACAGCCTTCCCAGAGGAGTTTAAGCTGTTATAGCTGCAAAGGGTGGCCCAACTCCATATTAAAGCCTATGTATTAAGAATGGGATGTCATTAAAGTTCATGTGTGTTTAAAGGCAGGTGTCTCAATGCTTTTGGCAATATAGTGTAACACAGAACAAAAATACGTGCCTGAATTTTATTTATGTATTCCTGGACATTGAACAAAAACAGAGTGTGACAAGGAATAACCAAATGAATATGAAATTACACCACCGCAACTGTGCAGTTACATTGCAGAGCAACTCATCTAGCTTAAAGACTTAAAATAATCAATAAAAAAACATGATCCTCTAAGTGCATAAATCGTTTATGGCCGTCTGCGGGACCAACAGGGAAACAGAAGAGAGCCTGAACTAAGCAGAATCGGATTCAGAGGAAAAATGGCAATTTTAATTTGTACCTCCACTACCAGGGAGGCAAGATCTTGTTTTACCATCAGAGTGCGAGTTTCAGGAGATATCAGGGGGCATATCTTGATCCACCGCGGGTGGCGATAATCGGAGGGCGGATGAGATAACAGCCAAGGAGGGATCAATAGAAGAATATCAATGGAAAACACATGTGCTTGGTAGTGGAGGGAAAAATGTTTTAAACAAAAAACTGGGGGTAAAAAATGGCTGAACAGACTAGTGGCACATCAGGATAAATGCAACGGTGGAATGTAACAGACTCCCAAGGAATCGTAATTTCTCTATGATGCACATCACAGGTGGTTGTTTAACGACGATAGTATGTGATCATTAGTGCACTGCGGTCGGCTGCTATTTAGAGATAGACAAAAAAACAAAAGTGTCCGGTATAAACTGTTACATCTGTTGCAATGACTTAAAAATAAAAAAGGAGGCCTGAAATTCATGGGCAGCACAATATTAGCAGTGGTTCTGGGAACAGACGTCTGTCAGTGCCGTGAATTTGCCGCCTGAGTGCACTAAGAGCTGGACCCAGAGTACCTGCTCTCCCGGCCACAGCAGAGGTCTGCTCTTCGTAATCGGCATCGCCCGTCAGTCCGCGGGCCTCCAGAACCGCCTCTACCCAGCTAGGAATTAAATGAGCGCCTGCCACCTACATCGAAATGTACCAACATTAAAAATCACCCCACACTTTTTATATCATAAATCCTTATTTTCAATCCAGTGACTCAAAATTTCTTCTACATCCTGAGCATATCCACTTCACCAAGGTTAACGCACAGTCACTGGACGGTGTGCGGCTCTGCTGGTTAGGACCCTGCCTGTGATCAGAAGGTTGCTGGCTCAATTACCATAATCACCTGAATGATTCCATATTTGGGTATTAACTCCAATTGCTCCAGGGATAGTAAGACCCTGTTTTCTCAAATATGCATGAGTAAACATAAACACTCTGGTTGTTGATTAAATTCTACAGTACAAATCAAAACTTACCCATAGATAAGTTTCTTAATTCTAAAATGTAGAGAATAGTAAAAAGATATTAAAAATATAAAATAGAATATACAGAATTATGCACTGACCAAAAAAACTATTGAACAAAAAATACATTAAATTGTTGGGGGGGGCATTTCCGGGGGTTGGGACTCAGAAGGTTGCTGGTTCAAATTCCTTGGTCAGCAGAGTGATGCATGATAAGTAAACACCTTTACCCCCAATTGCCCCAGGGACTGGCTGACCCTGCATTATGAGGTGGCCTCTTGGGATGCTCTTCCAGCTATTCTGAAAAACTTCCCACATATGCTGAGCACTCATTGGCCACTTTTCCACCAATCTCTGGTCAGACTCCTCCAACCCTCTCTACGGGGTTTATGTCAAGTGGCCAGGTCATGTGATGTCATACCATCACTCTCCTTTGAAGGCGGCATGGCCTGTCCAGACTTCTGACTGGTACCATATAAACGATTAAAGACTCTCAAACAATTATAGATGTATCATCAAAGCTCAACCACTTCTACATGTAACTAATTCCAATGACAAAAAAATGGGAGTAACAAGAAGAGCAAAGATAAACAATTATTCAGCCAAAGTCAACTGATATTCAGCATGATTAAGAGTAATAAGGAGCGGCAGATTTATTCAAATTATCCTCTTCAGTCCACAGGGTGGAAAACATGCATAAAAAAGATATTTCTTTAAAAATGAAAAAAAATCTACAAGTCCATAAGGGGGCATAAGAGATCCAGCTGTGCTGCTACTTACACCTGCAGAGACTTAAGCTCTCTGTAAAATCATTTGTTTTCTTCGCGAACATACATTTCAGGAATAACTAATTTCATTTACGGTAATAATAATAAATATCTGTCGTTTTTCATTATTCACGCAAGGTATGACCTACAGGGTTAGGATGTAGCAGGCAGCACGGGGGACAGAGGAATACGTTTTTCACGAGGGGGAGTCTGGAGTTATTTACCCCGAATAGCTAAAGGAAAACCTCAAGTAGTGTAAATGTGCAAAAGCTGTGAGACAATTGAATAAAACATGTCAGCCGAAGCATCAGATGGAAATGCGGAAGCACAGAGGTGGGGTGCACAGCTTGGTTACCTTGCCATCTTCAGAGCAGACACCGACATGCTCTCCACCCTCATCCAGGCTGATCTGGTTGATCTTCACCGAACTCTGGGAGAGGAAGAGTGAATCAGTGTGTGTGCACATGCACGACGACAACACCGCCCAATTCCATGTCTGCTACATCCACTACTACCATGAGAACATGGGAGAGCACGTGAAGGTGGGAGGCCATTTTAATCAGGAACCTGAGCCCCACCCATCTGTGACAGGATGCATTATTCTGCAGAAAGAGCCAATGCAACTGGAGAACACCAGTTCTGGAGCCAATGCAACTGAAGGGATGTACTTGGTCTGCAACAATGTTTAGGTAGGTGATACAAGTCAAAGTAACATCCACACGGATGCCAGCAGACCCAAGGTTTCCCACGGATGCCAGCAGACCCAAGGTTTCATAGCTAGCCTTAACTTTTGACAATTTGAGCTAGAGTAGCTCTCCTGTGTGATCAGACCAGACACGCCAGCCTTCGCTCCTCACATATATCAGTGAGCCTTGAGCACCCATGACCCCATTGCTGGTTCACCGGTTGGCCTTCCTTCGACCACTTTTGGTAGATCCTAACCACTGCATACCAGTAACACCCCACAAGACCTACCATTTTAGCAGAACCATCATAATTTAGCCCTTGTCAAAGTTGTTCAGATCCTTACGCCTGCCCATTTTTCCCCATTTCCAACACATCAATTTCAAGAACCTTGGCTAATTTATAATGACATCCTCGACAGAGAGATAATCAGTGTTATTCACTTCACCTGTCAGTGGTTTTAATGTTATGACTGACGTTAGGTCCTTGATAACAACTTGACCTTTCAAACAAAACAAGAGAAAATCAGTGAAGCACAAGACAGTTAAAACTCTTTCTTTCTTTCTGTAATCCATCGATCCATCCATCCCAACCACTGCTACTTACAATTACATATTACAATTAACTAATTTATAATTAATCTATTAAAATAGCAAAAATTCATAAAAGCCAAAGAGAGAGCACCCTGTCAAACAAACAAATACCAAAAACAACCTTGGTTTACCTACACATACAAACTACTGGTTTAAGCAGAGGCAGGGGGGAACCCCTCCAGGTATACCGAGGCTATAAGTTGGTCACCTGACCACCTCCAGCTACCCCCCCATCCTTCCTCACCCACTGTGACCCACCTCCCACGTTAACTGACCTAGATGTATCATTATGCTGGCGGAAAAACATTTCAGCATCCATACAGGCCGCAAAATTAATCACAGGCACATGAACAAAACACAGCAGATCTTGAGTCGTTTCTTGAAGCATTTGTGCACCTGTACCATCAACCAGAGTCACACCTTCCTTACATGTTCATGCATTTCTGCTGTTTCGGCTTAACGATTTTCAAATTTAAGAATAAACACCTTGTCATCTCATTAATTCACAAGGTGCTCATCAGTGATTATACTGTTTGATTATTTTCTTATTTATCCATCTTTGAATGCTTAGTGTTTCGGTGAATTCAAAAAACTATTGGTTCTTTGTTTTAACGGGCCTTATCCAGAATGTTCATTTCCCTTGTATTACTTTCTATTTCATCTTACCAACATCTATGCTACAGCAAAACACAAAACGCCATGACAGACCCAAGTAGCACTTTGTCTACCAAATGGACCAGGAGGGTTTGGTACAGTCAAAACTCGGATTTCGAGTAACTTAGTTTACGAGTGTTTTGCAAGACAAGCAAAATTTTTTAATGAGTTTTAACTTCATAAACTAGCGAGGTCTTGCAATATGAGTATTATGTATACACATGTGATCACAACTGAGCTGATGGTTGTTGTTCTCTCTCTCATTGTGGGTAATAGTCTCCCATGCTCGGTCTCAGTCGGCGTGCCTCACTTGTATAGTCAAAATTTAGTAGAAAAGCACCACCCAAATAAGGGCGTAGCAGTGCAAGCGATGAATCTGTTTTACAACAATGCAATGTTCACATTTCCACGAAATCGAAAAGGAAACTGACATTGGACAGGTTCCTTGTTAAAGTCGCACAAAAAGAAAAAGATTCCAGTGAGCCAACAGATAGCAGTGATTCCGTTAGTTATAGTGAAAGTCATCCTACAAAATAACCTTCCTCTTCTCTCTCTCATCTCCCTCACAACACCCACGATTCTTTTCAAAGATAAAGTGCAGGTAATTTGTTTTACGTATTTTTACTTTATATTTTGCATTAATCTTTTTTATATTAATATTTTTGGGTTGTGAAATGAATCATCTGAGTTTCCATTATTTCTAATGGGAAAATTCACTTTGATATATGAATGCTTTGGATTACGAGCACGTTTCTGGAACAAATTATGCTCACAGTCCGAGGTTTTACTCTGTATATATTCTCCCATAAAGAACCAGAAGCTCTTCTAGGATGACTGGCCCTGTGTTAGAAGTCCTCATGTGATCACTTTAAACCGAGTTATAGTGAAAATGTTAGCTGTTAAACAGTTGTCAGTTGTATTTGGGTAGCACATACTTACGATTTCAAACTTCTGAGTGATATTTCCTTGAATGTCAAGCAGATAAACCTTTCCAAAATGTGTTCCCAAAGCCAGAAACTGCAAAACAGGAAAATTAGTTGAGTTTAACACAGAACCACAGAACTCCATGCATTCATCTTCAATTTCCAGCCATCTAGCAGAGTTACAGGGAACACAGAGTCTGTCTACAGAACCACGGGCAGCACAAGGCAGGGGTCACCCTTTATGGGATGCCAGCACATCGCTGGGCTTACCCACAACTTAGAAGCATCAGCTCACATTATCCAATGGTTTTGGACTTGGAAAAAGCAGGGAGACCGTGTAAGCCTATCGTAGGCTGCACAGAGGAGTAGGCAGGGGCACAACCTGGACGGGATGCCAGCTAGTCATTAGCTATTTTAAAATATTATTAATCATACATAACAAACACAACAATGGAACTTCAGGCTAAGCAAATTATATTTAATTTGTGACAAATTAACTTACAGAGGAGAGGTCTGCATTTGATCTATAATAATGTGATACAGAAAAACACTCGGCAACCTGAGGTCAAAAAAACGTTCAGTGAAACTTGAAAGTAAAGCAGCTCGAAAGAAAAATGTATCACATCTAACAGGAGCATAAAAGTCCAAAAATGCAAATCTAAACAAGTCCAACATGGAACACAACAGTTGTAAATACTATAAATGGCAATTAATTCAATACAATAAAGAGCTTTACTAGTAAAAGTATGACATGGATTCAAATATGACATGAATTATAGGTAGATATATGTTGTTTTTGGTGATGATACAATCTTTAAAATAATTTTTCGTGCACTGAAATTGTCATAAGTGACCTGTATTCATTAAAAATGACGCATGGTAGCCAACGTATACCTAACCGTTACATAGCTTCTCGTGGCTGAAACCTTTAAGCAAAATCAAATGAATCTTCAAATCCCTAGATTAAATTAACCATTTATCAAAATAAAAGACCATTTACCCCACATTAGTAAGCATCTAAAGATCTATAGATCCGTTTGAGTGATATGAGATGGTTTTCTTTCTTGCGGGTGCGTACTAATTTAGTACCTAGCTTGGTACTAACCACTCCGTACTGGCCTGTGTTACCATCCAGACTGCCGGCCCTTGGACATGGACAGGATTGAGGTGGTGATGAGGCTCAAACGTTTGCCTGGAGCTGGCAGTGAAAAGTGTGCAGGCACGAGCCAGACCACCAGCGCCCCGTACCGCTGGACCGGGGCAGGGAATTAAAGCCGCCTTCGGATGCACGGAGCCTGGGGCCCACAGAGCGCGGAGTGTGAAATTACTGGGGAAGCCCCATTTATTAAAAACACAGCAGTGTGAAATGGCGTTTTCAGCACATCGGCATGCTTAAACATCATAAGCGCAGCATGGACACACCCCCCCAGTGCCCCATTGGCCACATCCGATTCTTCTGCTCTCCACCTTACATTCATTCCTTCGCCTCTGTCTTTGGTCTCCTGGTGTGAGATGTAAGCCTGTTTTTCGCTGATCTTCCCTCGACTGGGGCAACACACTGCAGAATTTTCAGTTGGACGGCCAGCGATGAATCCAGTACACAAAGGATAATTCAAATATTAACCTTTATTTTATTAAACTGAATACTTAAGGTAACAAAATAAAAAACAGCTTAACCCCCCATATAAAACTCAATTCTGAAATTGTACCAGCGATACAATACAGGTACGACAATGTGTAACCTTTATAGTTACAGCACATATTCCTATAATCACACAAGTGATTTTCTTTTTCTGTAAAAGTGGAAAAACTACCTTATTTTATTGGTTAAATCAATCACGCTTAAGTTTCATGTAAATTTTACCACTGATCAGTCCACGACCTGCTTACTTGACTTCATGGAAAATACAAAACCTACAGGAACTATGTAAAATTTATCACCCCTCAGAATGTCCCTCCTCTATGACCTTTGGCCTCCAGACTGCAACGTCAGCTTACAAGTTCAAAGCAAAGGCTCCAGAGAACATTTACCTTCTAAAAGGCAGCAATAATTATACCATTAAGCTACTGTTTGTTATCTTGAAGTCATACAATAGCTGATTAATTGATTGTTGTATTAAATTTCCATTAATTTATTTATTGGATTCAGATGCTAGAAAGGACTAAAATCAACCAGTGATGTACAACTACCATATGTTGTTCCTAAGTTGAAAAAGCTCACAGGAATATTCAAAAGTACAAAAACGAGTGCCAAAAAAATTAAGTTGCAGAATGTAGATAGCAAATACACATATTTATTTACAAATAACAGGAATGCAATGAAAAAGAATAATTATCACTACAATAATCTTTAAAAATCTCTTTAAGAGCAAGTATTTGTGGCCCTTTTATTAAAATTGAGCTATTATTTAAGATTATATTTAATAAGGTGAAAACAAGAAAAAATATAATATTGAAAGAATGTTTACTGGGATCTTCCAGCATGAAAACCTTCACAGATAGAGCAAGTACATAAAACCAATTATCAGTTTATTAACCTAGTATGGGATCCTCCTCAAAACCCATCCAAACTGGCCAAAGCACATTTCCATTCCCAAAGATACGTGCTCAGAGGAGAGGTAAGGAGCATGCACTGATTACAGCGCGGTGCCATATCCGTCACACAACAAACCACCAGGAATGACAACCTGAGGGCAGCCATGCGGTGAGTGATACCTCAGCACAACACTAGTCCGAATGGAGCAGTGTGAGTTTTTTTTTTTTTCCCCCCCGGTGGCTGGCGTGCCAATCCTGCCACCAACCCCCAAGCCTCCTTATAGGGCTGGATGTAGATTAACATCATAACCAGGATGAAGCAATTGCAGGGTAAGGGCCTTGCTTAAGGGCCCAAAGGAGTAGAATCACTCCAGGCATTCATGGGATTTGAACCAGCAACCTTCCGGTTGCTTACACAGAGCCCTAGTCTCAGAGCCACAACTCCATCCTCAGTCAAAGTGCTGAGTCACTACATTATTAAGTACGCTTAGCTAGTTCCGGACAGGATCCACCTTATTAGGTACACCAAGCTAGTACCGGTTATAACCCACTTTTGCTTTAAGAATCACTTAAAAGCCCAATGTGCATCTTCAGAGAAATCTTTCTGCACACTGCTGTTATACTGAGCTGATATATTTGTACTTCCTGACCTTGCTGTTCACTCTAAAGTGTGGTTATTCCCTGCCGGCCTCTGTCACAAACAAGGCATTTTTGACCACAAAATGCCACTGACTAGTTAATTTTTGTTCATGATACCATCATGTGTAACTCTAGACACTGAAGTACGTGAAAAAGGAGGTGGCCATTTCTGAGATGCTGAAACCACCATGTCTAGGACCAACAATCACATCACGACCAAAATCAATTAGATTCCATGGCCTCTCTTATGGTCAATCAGACAGAAAACAACCTCTTGACCCAGCATACGTGATGCCATACGATTCACCGTTTGAAGTGTAATAACAAGCAGGTGCAAAGCAGCCAGGCAAGCAAGCATAAATCATAACAGGTTTCCAGCATATGTCTAATGAGTACACATAGCTTCTAAGGACTCATATGAAAAACATGCTCTGCATTTACTTACAATTTAATTTAAAAAACTCATAAACAGATCTAATAAAGTACAATCACGAGAAGCGTACACTGTAGGCACGTTTCTAGTTAGTTATGTACTGATGTGATCGTCACACCGATGCATATAAAATACAGCTCAGTTTCAAGGAAAAATATTTTTTAAAAATTAGCATTTGGAGTGAAGAAACAGCAATCCTGCATTAGTTAAATAGCTTCTGCGTTAAATACTACTTTAGCCACAAAAACAGCAAATTGACATATAATATAATAGACAAATTATACAGATCTGAGAAAGGAAAGTCAAGTCAGGATTTAGGAAGAATTCTTCCATAAAAACTGGACCCAAATGTAGCAAACTACTGAAAGTTATATAAGTTAATCAATTCAACCGATTCTAAGCTAACCAAAACTGCAAACTTTTGCGGTCAGGTAGCTATTAATCGAAAGGTGGATATTACCAGTTATATTAGGCTGTCATTAATATTATTTCACTTACAGGTGAATTATTCATAAAGTTGTTTATACAAAACATAAAAGAAAATCCCTGCTAATATCTTTAAAAAAGGCTAGATCTTTAAGCAGATACTTCTTAGAGACTTTACGTTGTGCAATGCACAGCACGCATCACTTTAAAACCATTTCAAACTTAAATCAGCTTCACCCAGCGCATCACCATGGATGAACGCCTCCTCGTGAGTTGGGGACAGCCTGGGCACACATTGATGGGCCATGACCCCCACTCTGCTGCCTGCTATTGGTCAATTCCAGACGTAGAAACTAATCGCTTCCTGAAGGCCACCACTGTCAGGGGTGCAGTCGGCTAAATGCTAGCCAGTAAGGAAGGAAATTTAAACCGTTTTTTTTTTTTTTGGGGGTGGGGGGGCTTTTATGTATTGCACCCATGCCCCCCCGCCCCTCACCAACCCACCGACTCATTTCCCGCTTTCTCTCTGTCTCCCCATACCATGCCTCACTGCAGTTTATAATGAAATGCTCATATTTACAGGCACAACCGAGCATGTCAAGCAGGGACCCCGACAATCTCCCAAATAAAATAAAGAAGACAAAATAAATAAATAAGGAGGGCAGCCTTGCGCATAAGAGGGGGTCTTAAAAGGATTTATCGGAATGGAATTTCTCAAATGAAATTCCGATTGAGGCACTTAAAATATGAAGCAACTTCAGAGGCTAAACGGAGCGTTAGCAGGTCGGGGTGCATGGTCAGGAACTGGCACCCCCACTAAGGCTCACACAGATAAACAAAAGGCGGGGGGGTGGGGGGTGGAAGAAAGTCATTGGTGATTCAGTCCCTCGATGGCATCTTTCATTCTGGTGAGGTTGCCTTTTTCAGGATGGAGGAGAAGAAAGAAAATGGGGGGGGGGGAATCCCCCGGGTAAAAAAAAAAAAATCAATAGTAGTTAATAAAACATCAGGCAAGGAGACATAACTAGGTGTGACTATTCCGCCGCACAGGCCTGCACGACTGCACTGGGTGCCATGGCGATTAGCCGTCCTGTGCAGACGGGCCCGGCTGGAAGAGGTGATGCTTTCAAAAGTGAAGAAGAGCAAGAAAGAGGGACAACTGTCCAAGTAGAGAGGAGGCTGGCAAATAAACTACGAGCACCAACTGCAGACGAGCGTGTCGATTCCGTTTGAGAGACGGTGAGCTCGAAGGCTGGCTTTTCCACGTAGGTGGATTCGGAGTTAAACATTACGATCGGGCCATAAGATCTGAGACGTGCACGCTTCAAAATGTAAGTAAAGACATACAGGCTCATTACTGCAATAATAAATAAACTGAAGTTGATTTTTTAAATCTAAGTATAATATACTCCAACAGTATAACTTTATACAGACATCATTGAAAAGTAGCTAACATTCATCAGTATCATACAAATAAGGCATTCTTTAATACATATTTTTTTCCCATTGCCTGCAGAGAAAACTAAATTCCTGACACATTTATGAAGGATGTAAAAAAACAACAAGGAAATAATCAAGGCTGATAGCTATAAAGGTCTTACATCGTTCCAAGCATCTAACTCAGGAAGGTGTCATCTTCTTATTCCATACCAGTCACAATTATTTTTGCAGCAAAGCTAAAAATACAGTTGCCAGGAATTGTCTGCATTCTTTCAAGATAATTAGATCAGACATGATGACTGTATTAAATTTGAATTTGTCGCTTTCACAGTTTATGATTATTTTATTATTTATACAGAGAATACATAGTTTTACTATATACTTTCATGTACTTTTATTATATATACAAACACATACGTACGTTATGTACATATATATTTATTTTATGCACACAAACACACCGATTATACAGTAAAGCTGTATATCGCAGGGGTATTGCAAAAGAAACATTTATTTATCAGAATAGCATCTCGAAACTGCAATTTTTTAAATATAGGTACTCCTCACTTGACAAATTTCCATTCCTACGTACATTTGCGCTGATATAGCTAGAAATTATCGTGCATTTTAACGTTTATATGGTATTCGTACTTCATTTGCAGTATAAGAATTAAAATGGCAGAAAAATCTTGTCATTGCAGCACTAATGCACATAAAATACACGCGCATTTGCGCTCTTACAACAATCGTCACACATATTGCTTTGAAAGGTGCATGCATACCTGTGTAACAGTAAACAGAATAGAGAAAATCAGCTCTAATATACATTACTTAGGCTTGCATACTGTAAATTTAGGCAAGTGTTTTTATTTATTCTGAATAATGAAAAGGTCTATAGGAAACTCCAGCTTGATTACTTTGTTTTAATTTGCACAATTGCTTGACGCTGAGACACCACGGCTACGTCGTTAATCGGAGGAGTATCTTAATTCTATTTATTGTAACTGGTCAACGTAGAGACAGCATGTTAGCAAAGCTACGACAAACATGCAAAAAGCCACCAAGACACCAGAAGGGCGGCGCTAGCGGTCACACCTTGTCGTGAACCGTCATGCAGCTGGCGGCATCCTTCTGCAGGATCTCCGTCACGCTATTGGCCAGACGCTCGTACTTCAGCTTGGGTTCCTCTTCGCTCTCCTCCTCCTGGAAAATACCCATGGGACAGATAGGCTCATTACCAGTGTGACGTGGGAGAACAAGTTGAGCATCGCCCAGTCCTGTTCTCCTGACACATTCCGCATCATATGTTGCGCTTTATTTTTTTTTTGGAGATTTTAATTAACACGGGTTGATTGAGGCTTTGATTAAATATTGATCTGACTTTCACTGCTATAGTCATGGTTCGATATGTACTGCTGGAGGTATTCCTGCAAAAATATCATTTATACTTTATTTACATAAGTTCCACGTTACCAATATCTAACCATCCATTGATCAATTACTTAAAATCTTATTTTAGCCATGGAATGTCAAACGCGATTCACCCATATCTGAAAGTGTGTGTTTTAAATTCTGGATTCACTGCTTTACCCTGTATGACCCAACCCGCAATCAGTGTATGTATGTATTTTCTCAATATATAAATTAAATAAGATGTGCATTACCTGTTTAAATATCATGGATTTACAGCTATGAAATATGGTTTCATCACACTGACATTGGTGTCACGGTGAAAGTAAATTAATTTCCTTGGTAGTTGTGCTATGAAATGTAAAATTTTTCTGACCACACATAAGACAAAAGCAGACAAGCATTAAACCTGGAAAGAGGCAAAACACAGGCAAGTTAGTCCTTCCCGGGGGGTGGGGGGCACAGCTTCAGCCCCGTACCACCCACACCTTCCTCTTCCTTTCGATCCCGCCGCGGGGGGGGGGGGGGGGGGGGGGGGGGGGGGGGGGGGGGGGGGGGGGGGGGGGGGGGG
>JAODJX010000001.1:27659698-27672282 GCA_026776945.1 Isichthys henryi
ACAAACCAACTCCTGCCCTCCCCGGGGGTTGGGGGGACAATCTTCACCCATGAACCACCAACCCCAAAAATTTAATTTCTTAACCTAATCGGCCCCCCCCCCCCCCCCCCCTTGTTTCACCTGATCCCATACTTCACTGGAAGCTTTACTCTACTCTGGTCAAATCCACTCTGAGGTCCAATACATCCCCTGCCTATATAAAAACCCTTCCATTATCCTGGCTCCTGATCCATACCGCGACCCTTTAATATTACTTATTGACTCCGGCTAATCGTACATGACTCACTGTGTTGTTGACAGGGCGCTCCACACCATAAGATTTCCCCAGTATTAAAAGCACAGGGCCGAACTCGCGCTTAACTGGCACAATCCTGCCTGCTTATCCAGGGATGCAGAGTTATCTCCGAGGTGCTTCAGTAAAACAAAGGCAGCCACAATCAGAACCAGTATGAAACACCACGGGGGGAAAAAAAAAAAGGTTTCATTTTCAAAAGCATTTTCTCTGCTCTCACCCAACTCCATGTCTATTTCCTGTTTCTGCCAGACATGAAATTTCTAATGCCTGGACATTTGTCATGGTCTACAAAGCCATTACTGGAGAAGGGAGGGAGAAAAGATAGGGAAAAAAAAGTTTCCTTTCTCGAAAATAACTATTTATCTAAACTTTTGCATTCTCTTCATTTTACAGCTTTCCATCTGCTCAAGGAGTGGATGAGTGTAATTTCCTATTTTTAAATAGAGCCTGGGGGTAAACTTCTTCTCCTCCCTTAACTAGGGTGACAGACACACATCATTCCCAGCAAGCCCAACTGTAAGCTGAAGTAGAGAGAGAACCAAAGCAAACAAACAAAGCAGAACTTTTCTGTCTGTCTATCCATCTTTCACATTAAGGCTGTTTTCATTCAAAATATAACCTGCATTGCTGTAAAACTAAAGCCCCACATCATTTCCACATTTACCAGAATGTTTTTGTCCAATGGAAGTGACCACAAATACTGATGTTCGTGAGAGATGATAGTAAAACGTGACCAGTTAAAATTCCAGATGCTCCTTCAGTTGAGGAATGGAAACATTCTGAACAGTAGCTCCAGAACCACACATCATGGTCTGGTTCCTCTGTACTGATAGGACTTTAATGAAATCTGCACCCGATTTAACAAATGATCTCTGCTTACGCTTGAAAACTGATAGCTTATCTTCAGCTGCATTCAGATTTAATACGCAGACACTTTCATCTAAACAAAAAAAAAACCCAGGATCAGCCACTCACTGGACCAATCGAAAGGTTAAGGCCCTTGCTTAGGGGCCCAAAGCCAAGCCTGGGATTTGAACAAGCAACTTTCTGATCACAGAAACAAAGTGCTCACACATTCATACACCCTCACCCATCCCCCACAAATGCATTCTAAATATATTGTCAGATATAACTCAAACCCGTAGCATTTTTTGGCAATTATGACTGTTATCCGAATATCCTTACAATGTTTAAAATAGCACACAACTCATTTTATACTGGCACAGTGGAGGACTGAGTGACTATTCCACGCCCCTAGTTGACGAGGGGCATGTTCAAGGATATGTTCAAACAAGAGACACTTTTACCAATCCTAGACATCAAAAAAAATAAACAAGCCATCTCTAAAAAGCCAGACACACAAAAACAAAAGAACCATGTGTTTGACCCTTTCAAAGTAATCAGGTTTTATGCAGATTCGCTTACAAATATAGCATATCACATGCTGCATGTCTGTGACTACAGATACATAGTAGCACTGTGCCATAACTAGCTAATATAATGGCAAAACAACTACTATTAAGATTATTCATTGCTTATAATGATTATAAAATGTTATATAATGAAACACAAATCATGCAAAATGCAAAGGTTATTTTTCTCTGGGAACCTCTGTTTGAGGATGAGAATCCACTCGTTTGGCTCCGAGTGGCAATTATTACCGCAGCATGAGAAGAGACGTATTGGCTGAGCATATTATTCTGAAGTATTTCAAAGAGATTAGAGGTTTATCTGCCAAAATTTATTTAAAGGGCATTTCCTTCCACAACTCAAAGCAACACACACCGAACACTGATCGTGATTCGACGAATTCCCTTGCAGGAGAGAGGAAACAGAGACGATTCATCCCCTACAGACATCCTGCCATCATGAAGCAAACCCACGACGTCTCCACCCTGTGTCAGTGTGATGAAAACTTCCATCACAGAGGCAACGGAATCAAAACCACGGACGCAACCGTACAGAAAAAATAAATAAAAATAAAAACAAAGTAAACTAGGTTTGCATGGAAGAGAGAGAGATACTCAAACTCCAGGGCATGTGTGCAGAGGGGGTGCACTTGTGGATTTCAGAAGTGGGGGGGTGGGGGGCTGGATCTCAGCCACAGGCAGGATTTCATTTGAAGGAAACTTGTTTATTTATTTTGCGTTGCTTTTAGGCCTGAATTTCGTTTGTCGCGCATCTCCCTGACATTCCATTCCGTGTAACACTAAAAGGGAAGCTCCGTCCGCTGCTGATCTGACATGTTATATATTATTTACCATTTCATACACACGCAGTAACAGGAGCATTCAATGGTGCAGAAGACTGCGGGGACTCTCCCAATCCTTTCTTTCCATCAGACGGGCTCGTGCGTGAGGTTCCGTCGTCAAGGTGAACCAATTAGTGCATCAGACGGACCGTGGGGGCTCCAGAACGCACAGCGACCGGTTCAGAAACTGAGGAACTCTGATGCACGTTACCCTCTGAATTCAGTCACTTGTTTTATGAAATATATAGAAACCTTACGTCTTTTAGCAGCTTAGGAGTGAATGATGCCGCTTTAAAAGTTGACAGTTCGAAATCAAAACACTCAGATTATAGCCCTGGTTCAAGCCCAGCAGATGTACCAAGGGTAAAACTCCGTGAGAATAAAAAAAGGAGAGAGATCAATAATTTAACTTAAATTTTAATAATCCTGGAGAACATCCAAAACGTAGCCATCAATGCAGTGAGGATAGGCTGGCAGTGTTTCTATGACAACTAGGCAAAACCAGAGCACATTTTTGACTTATAGGAGGACAAAAAAAAAAACCTAAATAAATATGAGTGAAATTTTATGGGTAACTGAGCAGAGTGCTGGAAACTTTAAAAATAAAAATGATCATTTTAAATACCTTTTTGTTCCATTTTAACTGGGAAACAGCAGAAAATCATTAACAATAGCGCTAAAAATCACTTCACCTCTCATTTCTAAGATCCAGCCATTAACATAAAGCGCATCTCCGTGATCGCCACTTCAAACACCACGCGGACAAGCCGAGCTGCGCAGTCGAGCTGCGCAAACACGCGGCGCCTACGCGCCGCTCACTCAGAAAACCATTGATCTTGGCGACCAAGCCGCCGTGACCTTGGATCCAGCTGCTTAACACCGAAGCGCTCGGCCGTCCCGGCAGTCCGCCACGGGATGCTGCGGCCGCCGCCGCCTCTCCCCGGAAACGGGGAGCGCAGATTCACGCGATCCGAAAGACAGCACAATGCATCATTTCAGGCCCTATACCCCGGATTAACTAGATTGGTGCGGCTCCACATCTCGGAGAAAGAAAAAAAAAATGGATCGATTCACGCCGCCACCATACTGAGTATGTGGAGAGGAAAAAAAAAATGTGTTTCTGGACATAAAACAGCAATTGAACAATGCAGGACATCAGTCAGTCAAAAACACAATGCATCTTCAAATTTGCGGTGTAGAAAGAACGATCGATTGTCTCATATAAATCTTATACATTCAACACCTGAGCCAACAGATGTTTAAAAAAAATATATAATAATAATAATAATAATAATAATAAAAGAAAATATAAATATTTGTATTGGAGATTGAGAATTGTAAGGAGTCATAAAGAAATTAAAATAGTGTTTTTAAATAATTTCCATATTTTAAACGGTGCTTTAATGTTAATCTTAATATTAAACTGCAATAAATCTGTTTCCATGTTTTTATAGCGATGACCCACATTAAGAGCTCAAAGCCACATAAAACATTTCTGTAATTCAATACTGCTTCAAAATGAATAATATCAAACAAAAATTGATCAAATCCCATAAATATGGATTATTGAAATGAGTTTCATTCCCGCGTCTCCTGCTTTACCCACACCAGTTGCTCATGTTAAAAATTCACTTGTCCTGGGCTTCACACACCTTTAATGATGGCTTTCATAAAAGCACCTTACCCTGCCCCACATAAACTCAAAGAATGGCCCCATCTGGAGCCACCTGTCCACAGACGGATGCTCCTTTAAAGGGGGTAGAAAGGTAAACAGGGTGTCACCTCCCGTGACAGGAAGAAGAGGGACGAAATGGAATATAAACAGATACACCTGTGACTTCATGCACACGCACTGAACGGACACCCGGAAGGATCCTGCGGTGCTGTGGCAGTGCCTAGGTGACCCCCCCGCCCCCAACCTCCACCCCTACTCCTGAGCGTGCCATTTAGACAGAGCTAGTGTTTCGAGGGCACATGGTGTGAGACCACTGCGATGCTGGAAATCTTTGTAAGGCATTGCCATGGAAACTGCTTCAGAAAATGTATTCCCTGCCTGTTGCAGTACAATAAACAGTGACTCCAAGGGCCCGAGTCATATTACGTCAACAAACACTGAAACAAACAAACAAAAAAAAAACTTTTCACAGCAAAAAATCATTATAAAACGTCGCATAAAAAACTTCATTCATGCACAATAAAAGCACCAAGACCTTAGATTCAATATTACTACAGAATACTTTGTCAACCTGTCAATGATACAGGCATATTTCTTTTTAGCAACATAAAGGTCTAAAGAACTGCTCGGATAAAAATGTCAGACTCGTGGGGTAAAATGATTGATTCGCACCACATTTATTGTAATACTGCCAAGTCCTTAAGAGCCCAAGAAAGTAGATGAATGAGTACTTATAAGCCAGTAAACAATAGATTCCCAATCTGGAATATTTACCGTGGGACCAAATGCAGTGTAATGCAAAGATATCATCCCTACCTCTGACTCATCTGTGGAATCTTCACTTGGTTTCCTTCCCTAAAAAAGAACAGAAATTTACCCTTTCAAATAAAATACTTTTTTTTTTTTCTTTTCTTCAAAATCACAGGGCAGTAATAACATGCTAAAGAGTGAGACCTATAATAAGGACACCATTAAGTTACATGTTTAACTCAGCTTTTGATTACATGTAACACACTTTAAAATTTGCAGACGAAGTAAAAATGACTGCACCAGTATACAGTGTGTATTCATAAGCGCAATTATTATTCAACAAGAATCAACAAGAAATTAATCAATTCCTCTCGAGAAAAGACCATTTCAATATGTTTTGGCAAATTTGCTGCAACATGCTATGGTATACGGAAAGTATAAATATTACAATTTTAGCATGTATGCCTCTGAAATAGCTAGACTTTAAGAAGCGTGAGTTTCGAACCCAACAGCTCGCGTATATACACCTCTTCCAGCATCCATCAGTTATTACCCAAAGGACCGTATAATTTATCTTTCTGGAAATAGCAACGTCCCATTGTTGTGCTAGGCCTGCTAGGATTTCCAGTCGATATCCAGCTTGCAAACGCTCATGTCTATGATCCGTAAATCGGACATTTATTAAGCATTTGTCCTAAATATCACGTTTACTGACCTGTCACGTTATGAAAATCCCAAACAGTAGTACAAGGAGGAGATCCTCCTAGAACTGGGATCAGTACTTGAACTCGAAAACAAATAAATGATTTCGCTACCACACAGGTATTTTCAAATACCGTATTTCCTTTTTCTTCGTTATTAGGAACATAAAACCAAATATGACCAGTCACTGTAGCTAACGTGACACACCCACTAAAAAATAACACTTCATAAGTATTCAGATATATCGCAAAACAAATAAAAACAAAATTCATCTGCAGTAATAAAGAAAATAGTAAATTAAACGTTTTATCGTGTACATTGCAGCTCTGCTTTGGAAAGCTTACCTGCTCCACTGCTTCCGCCATGATTAAAGCTGAGAAAAGTCATGTGATAAAAACAGGATGTACTGGCAAATGGTGAATCTGGATTTTGTAGTTTTTCTTCTGAACCCGTCATTTCCGCTATTCGGACTTCGAGAGAAGGATGTTTCTGGGCGTAATAGGCAACTTCCTAAAGATTAGGTAAACACAAACTAAGTATGTAAGTCTTACACCGTGGCCGTCATTTAACGTAAATAGTGCAATTCATTCATTCAGTTAACAGTGGTTGCTCACAGCACAAAATGAAACACCCAGGCCATAGAGGTGACCATAGCAGGATTGGAAACTGTGGCACATGCATTTTCACTTGATTTATTTAGATGCTTTTACCCAAATTAAAAAATAATGAGGGTCAGAAAGGAGGGTTACACCACATCCCTGGACTCATTGGATTTTGCTTAAGGGCCCAGCAGTGGCATCACTTTTTCCAGCTTATGGCATTTGAACCTTTTTTGACTCCTTAATAGTGTCCTCACTAAATCCAGCACTGACTACGGAATCCTAACCTGCAGAGCCACACATTACCCCCTATTAAACACTGCCCTCCTGGTAATGTACTCAGTCTTTATTTGAACATTTCCAGTTCTTCAGTAATTACTTTGAGAATCTTTGGCTACAAGCCCTGTCCCATATCTGCACTATATTCTCTTCTAATTAAGAGATATCATACTTTAAAATGAATTTGAAAGATGCATCAATTGATCCAAGGATATCTGAATCAATGCTCACCTTGCAGAGCCAAGCCGCTGCAACAGAATAATGGTAAAACCATCAACGCACATGATTGCTGTCTTCAGTGGCTTCCGGGGGCTCAAGCAAAGTCTCACAAAAAATATGGCTCATGTATCTTAATTATCAGGCTGTATCTCTCTGTCTGTTTGTCTGTTTAGAAGAGCAGGTGTCTGTGTTGTGTGAATTTTGAAATACTGAAGCTTGTTTGTTAGCATTGCGTATGTGGCAGAGACTGCAGTGTTCAACCAGATGACCAACAAGAAGTTCACATAATTAAACATCCATCCATCCATCCATTTTCCAAACCGCTCATCCTACTGGGTCGCGGGGAGTCCGGAGCCTATCCCGGAAGCAATGGGCTCGAGGCAGGGAACAACCCAGGATGGGGGGCCAGCCCATCGCAGGGCACACTCACACACCATACACTCACAACAATTTTTAATCTTAACTGTAAAAGACTTAAGTGTTTTCCACATATAATCATTTGATTATTGTTATTATTTGATAATGTCAAGTCAATGCTGACATGTAATCCATATAGATCAAATTCTTCCCATTTACTTGTGCGTGAAGTTTGTATTTATTATTACTATTATTAGTATTATAATCGTAGTTATTGTTTAATATCACACATGTGAGAGGTGGCCTACTCTTCATATATGGATTCATATATAAAACGTCATATACCTCTGACAAAAATGTCAGAACCACAACTCTCAGGTCTCAGGATATTACTTGGATGGAGGATGTCTTATCATCGTAGGATTTAACCTACGATTTTAAAGTCTAGTTTCTTAACCTTGTAAAGCAAACCTTGCTGCCTTGATTTCAAAACAAATTACTGCATTGTTCACACCAATAAACAGTGTAGATGCATTGGTCAGGGACTGCCTGAGATATTTGTTTACATCTCCTTTGAAGCATAAAGGGGGCGAGTAAAGACAAATGTGTGTAACAAAGCACTATCTCGGACAGACCGGTGTGTCTAGTAATGCTAGGATCGTGCTATTTCAGAGATATACTTGACTTCAGAAGGTTTCTGTACTTGATTTAGTGCCTCTTACTTTTATTTGAGGTCGAGACTATCTGGAGACAGACTCTCCAAAAACACTGGAAATTATTTTGCCCCAATGTCCCAGATTCCCGCAGCACAAATATGACTCACTATGCATAATTTGCCACTGTTTCAGATTTAACATTTTTATATATGTGTGACAGGTTTTTGATAGCTGAAAGCAATTTAATTTTTCATTTTTGCATTTCTTTGTGAGAGAGAGGTCTGGGCATCCCTGCTAAGACTGCTGCCCCTGCGATCAAACCCAGATAAGCGGTAGAAGATGGATGATTGGATGGATGGATGGATGGATGGATGGATGGATGGATGGATGCATTTCTTTGGCACTAATGTTACTGAGTACATGTGACCCATCACCACGAAATGAGTCTTATGGGTGTATTTCTAACAGTGCGACTTAAGACTCATTTCGTGGTGATGGGTCACATATTCTTTTTTGAATATATGGATACAGTATACACAGTATGAGTTAGTAAATATTAATACAAATATTAAGTGTACAATATATACACAAGAATAATCTGTATGTAGATACAGTAACGACACTGAATGAAAAACAGAAAGTATGTAAAGTGTGAGTGTTATTTCTGTTTGTGTTTAGTATTAAATTCCAAGCTGCCCCAGGAGAGACATTTGATCCGAAATTGCACCCCAAGCTCTATTAAACTGGATAAATAGGAGGGTATCTCGTGCTGGTCGGGGTCTATGATATTTGTCATTGTCACCTCAGGTCTGCAGTAAAACAAACGCACTGCATGCTAGTTGGCGACTGTATGAGAGAGATGAGCACGTGTGAGCCCACCTGGACCGCCGTGTGGTCCATGCGGATTTCTGTTTGTTTCCCTCCAGTGGTTTCCTCAGCGGGCTTCGGCATGTTAATTGAAAGATCAGCAAGCAGCCCCTTGACTCAAGATAAATCACTGGTTGGAATGCCTGAGAACGGCTGGGTGCTGGAGATGCAGTAATTGGGTGGGCGTGCCATCAGGCTTCTCTCTCTACGGCATTGTGTACATGACCTGGAGCTGACGAGCAGCACCCTCTGAGTATGTCAAAAGCATAAATTAGGTACTTCCTTGAGGGAATTGTATCCAGGCAGGGACGGGAGAGAAGGCAGACACGTTTTGGTAACACTTTATCTGACGGGGTACAAATACTTAGTATTAACTATAGTACAAATTATGCACAAATACAGTTAGATGTCATGATTCATTAATGATGAACAAACATGAGATCAGTATTTCACTTGTGTTATTCATTGCTTGTTCCTTTAGCAGTTCCTTAGTAGTGCCTTCAGTAGTTCACAGAGGTTTACAGAATTAACAGATATAGTATCAAATATAGTAACTGCTTGGGATAAATGTTGAATCATGATTCATTAATGATGAACAAATATGAGATCAGAATTTAACTTGTATGATACCTGACTTGTTCCTTCAGTAGTTCGCAAAGGTTTTCAGGATTCAGATATTATAACAAATACAGTAACTCCTTGAGGTAACACGTGCATCACGATTCATTAATGATGAATTAACTTGAGATCAGTATGTAACTAAGACTTAGTTTGCGGTTAATTAATACATAAGTAATAGTATAATGCTATATTATATGTGCCCCGTCAAGTAAAATGTTACCCCAATTTTTATAAAATTAATAATTTGCAACAGGTGAGTGAAGAGGCTTGTCAACTGACTTTGGTGACTTAGTTCATCAAGTCGCTGCACTCCTTTGTCTTGCATAGGATAGAAAGATTTGCTGAAACCTGCAATCCATGGAAATCATAAGACTTGTATGGATATGTGTTTTTGAACCTTTCAGGATTTCAGATTAATGGTTTTTTTTTGCAGTCTTTAGCTTATTTGAGCTTAACTTCATTCTCACTGTATTGTAAGACACAATCACACCAGCACCACTGGGAACAGCCTGTGAATGAAGCTACATAATCACTAGGGTGGATTAGCCAGAGCTGTTTGGAAATCATTAATCAAGGAAAGCCAGCTGTACAATCAGCCTTCAGGGGGGTGTATGGGACCGAATGTACATACAGTGAGAATACGGTGTACATATACTGCATTGAAGAATCTCAACGATTACAGTTTCCTCTCGATTTATGATCTTTTAGACTCATCAGTAAGTGTGAAATGATAAAGATCCTTGGACAGTGACCCGTATCTGAAGAAGTATGGCCTCAGTAGGTTGTGTTTATTGACATCTGAGATAAGATATACCTTATTGATTCCGCGATGAAATTCTTGAAACCTATCCTTAGTGTATCATAGCTGCATTGTATATCCATCTTTATGTTTATATGTTTTTGTAGGTTAGCTGTGGTAAAACAAAGATTATGATACAGTTTCGTAATAGCCTTCACCATCAAGGACTCCTAGGCAATATTCTTGTGGTGGTACATTGTTATGTACAAATCGTACAGATGTTTCAAAAGTGAAACTATTTTCAGTGATCATGGTGCTTTTAAACATTAATCTGACATACTGCTTCATATAGCTTTTTTCTCTACATGGTCATGCACCAGTTTCTGGTTAGCACTGGAAGCTGTAGTAAATCCATTGTTCTTTGACAAGTTGTTGTTTGTTAAATCTGCCTCAGTTTCTTAGAACTAGAGTCTTCTGAATGAGTAATAAATAACATTTCTTCTGTTATTAGAATCTAAATTATATCATATAAATGATCATTACAAAGCAATGAGGTAAGATATATTGAATAAATGCTGCAGAAATACCAGCAGTCTTAGAAGGGAATCCATTTCCTCTTCCCGATCACAGGCTTGGATTTGAACCAGCAGCCTTCTGATCGTAGGTGCACTGTCCTAACCCTCAGAGGTAGAAGTGGATGAAACTGACTGCCCTTCAGCACAGTCACACAGACACCAGCATTTTCTCAGAGAAACACAGCACTGGAAGTCAAGAAGGTGGCTGAAATTGTAGCTGCATGATATGCTGTGAAACACCAATGGTGCACTTTCATCCACATTTCAAGCCTCTAATCGGTGCCTCATATCCCTTAACCGGACTGCTAAGTCTAACTGCAATTTTGACATTGGGGTGACCCAAGGGAAGTAAAGTGGGGTGAACCACGTCCTCCCATGGGTTACTGGGTTTGGCTGGGCTGGGTCTCTGAGCTGACCTACCTGGCTCAGTGGGAGCTACCGCAGTATGACTCCCACTGGGGAACTTTAATAGGGGTGTTGTGTACCTCTGCGTGTTACAACGGTGTGCCTGTGATCAGAAGGTTGCTGGTTGAAATCCCAGATTGGTTGAGTAATTTCACTGCTGGATATATGAGCAGAGCCCTTAACCTCCAGCTGCTTCAGGGACTGTTTGACTCTTATTTCTCAAAAATGTATGTCACATAGGATAAAGGTTTCTGCTAAAACAGAAGAATGCAATCTAGTTGTACATTAACACTAAAAGTTTCTAAGCTAAGTACAAATGATCTGTATGCTTACAAATATTGACCCCCCCCCCCTAAAAAAAAACACAAGGTGTTTTATATTTAGGATGCAGTTTTTTATTTGTCCTACATTTTTCAGTTTTGTTTTACAGCTGGGTCAATTTTGCTGTCATCCAATCTAAATCTACCTCAGAAAGATCCCCTTTACGTAGTGAAGCAGCGTTCACATTTTCTCTTCGTAAATCGATAGATTGAAGGAGCGTTTTCTAAATCCGAAGGATTTTCAAGGGAGCATCGGCATGATGTGAAAAATGGATCTGAAAACAACACAACAGGAGCCGCATGCTACACAAATGTTTCAAGGATATGTGTTTAATATGATGGAAGTATCGAATATGGATTCGCTTCAGTGTGCTTCCTTATTGTCACGACCTTGCGATTTCGGCTGCAGAGATTGAGAAAAGGCCATTGCGGAATGAAATGGGAATGTGTCCGTGGCTTTAGCAAATCACAGCTGAAGATTGTACTATACTGCGGCCTCAGACCCATTCCAGTTTCAACCCAAGCGGCCCTACATTCCTGTGTGTATTTAAAGCTCACAGTCTAATAAATATTATCCACCCTTTTTTCCCTAAAAAAATTGATGGAAGAAGCCATTTACAAGCCACAACAGAAAGACTCTTGAAGACATCTTGTAGGTGACTGGAACCTAAACTAACTAACCTATCCGAAGCAATGTATATTTTTGAGAAAGACACTCCCTGGCACTTTAGATATTAAGGGCCAGGTTCAAGGGTCCAATGGTAACATCACTCTCTTTCTCTCACACACACACACACACACCTGAATGTGGGATTTGAACTAGCAACCTTCTGATCACAGGCATAGCAGTCAAACCCAACAGCCACAAACGACCCCCTCATTAATGATTGAAAAATAAGCCTGAGCATCCTGGGGGTAAACGTTGGGGTACCACAATGTTCCTGATGAGATTCACACGGACATGATACATTTTGATTAGTAACAGTACCTGCCAAAAGCAGATCCCCAAGAAGATTGTCCAGGGCAAGCTGTCGATAGCTCATGGTTTGATGGAAATGTGCACTGGCAGCACATGTCCATGTCAACACTAGAGTGGGGGGGTGGGCTGGAATAGGGCTGAACTGTACCTTTGGATAGGATGGACCGAGGCCTCCAACAGACTGTACTTAATTAACAACTGAAAAGCAGAATTTTGAGAACCATCCATCCATCCATCCATCATCTGCCGCTTGGTCCGGGATCGGGTCGCGGGGGCAGTAGCCTCAGCAGGGAGG
>JAODJX010000001.1:27684206-27704176 GCA_026776945.1 Isichthys henryi
CTATTTAGCAATGATTTATCGATCCGGGCTTCTTCCTTCATAAAGAATTACTGATCCTTTTTGGGAAATCAGATTTTCACACCTTTCATGAGAATGCGAGCGGCGCAGGTCCCGGGAGGTTGACGGGGGGAAGCTGACTTTGAGGAGACGCCCCTTGGCGACATGCGTCTCTGCAGGCTCGTCGCTAATGTGTAACGCCAGTAATGTGCCCAGGTTAAAAATAGTGAGCTCTGTGTCTTTGAAACCCACCTTTTTTGTTTATTTGTGAAAGAAGTCTGGGCTTTTTTGCCCACTGTCAGGGCCCATTTTCTGGATGGCTGTGTTGATTCTGAATAATCTCCAGGATGTCAGGATGTATGTGGTTGCGGAAGAACATTGTTAGAATAAACAAAAATGTGTCAGGGGAACCCTTAAACCCTTCCAGATTTGGTCTGGTGTGATTGTTGAAGGACAATGGAGCATGCAGCTTGATCAGGAAATGGGGTTAGCTTTGTAATGGAGGCAAGTTTGGGAAGAGGTTGTTGGGAGAGGAATCATGTGCTTTTTGTGGCTGTCAATCACAGGTGACTCCAATATTTCACCAAAGCTGGAGTATTTGGCATGAGTTTACAATGGTCAGTCAAGGCTTCAGGGTTGCCAAAGTTGGTCAGCTGGCTGGTGTGAGCATCCAAGACAAGTCTGCACACACATGCACAAGCATTTACGTGTATGTAACAGTTTTATTACCTCACATGTATGAGATTTGGCAACCCGGTGACTTTCTCAGGTTGATGGACGGTATGATGATATTACTCAGTCAAACATGTCAACAGAGTTCAAATATATGGAGTTCAAGCAGAGCTGAAGCACAGTTCCAGTGACAAAAAGGATATTCAGTTTGAAATTCATTGATTACTTTGAATTCTAGAGGTACTCCTTGAATCACTGTTCAGTTCATACACCATTGCACCCTGCCACACTCTCCCTGGCAGTACACCACTAACTGCAAAACACTAAAGATGCATCCTGACCAGCGCAGGAATGCCTAAAGTTACGCTGAAAAAAATTATTCAAATTTGTCCTTTGTGGGCTAAGTAAAAGTATAGTTTCCATGGTTACTTGGCAGCAATAGCAGAATTGTGAATTAGCGTGACAAATGTCAAAAGCTCTTTGCAAATCAATTTTGTTAACATTCGAAAAACTGTTATCAAGACAAATTAACTCAGCATGTTAAAAAGAAATAAGAAAGGCTGATCCAGCGTTGAGGTCCTAGCTAGTAGAATAAGATATTATGAAAAAGCAGCTAGGGTGATACTGAGCAGCGACATTGTTTGAGATGGAAATGTATAGCTACAGACTCGCACATCACATAAAAGAGCAAAATTGGAGGAAAGTGAAACTAAGAGATAAAGAATATTGCTAGATAGCTATCTAGCTAACAAAGTAAGTGATCATTTTAAAGTATTTTTTTAATTTAAGTTGTATTTTTAAAATCTTGAAACTAAATCTTGCATTTAAAAAAGCTATGGCTTTTATATACAACGGTACCCACAATTTAACCGTTTATTGAATTTTCAGTTGATTTATGATATGTATACTTAAACTGAAATAAATATTGTTTTGTAGCTGTGTTCGTTAGCATATTAGGGTGTAAAATCAGACTTATTTGCATTACGTAATGTTTTCTTGAGAATTTATTACTATACTGTTACTTTGTGATAGTAGATCTTTTTTTTTTTTTGTCCTTTGAGTAGGATCCAGAATAAGTGGCTGGAAGATGGATGGAAACGCTAGTTTGTTAACAATCAAATATCATTCTGCTGGAGAATCTTTGCAAATTGCAAGAAGCTTGATTAGCAGTGGGAAAATAAAGATTATCAAGTAACTATTCATCCAGAATTAAACTCTGGCTTCACACATTAAGCAGCTACAGTAGCAGGTCCCCTTGCACGTAAAGCCTTGGCCTCTACATCTACAGTAACGATGATGTTTTGTTTCACGATAAAATAAAAAAATTCCGAAAGTTACTAGTAATAGCAGTAAGCTCATAATGCAAACATTTTTCTTTTAGTTTGATACGTGATCCATCCTGTAATATGCAGGTTTGTGCGTAAACCGTTTCACTTGGTATTTGTGGGAGCAGTTTAGATTTAACTTCTCAGTGGTCCTTCTGGGAAACAGGATTGTTTTTGTTTTACGATCCAGTTCATTCACCACTTCACCCCTCCTGTCCTTTTTAGTTATTCCTCAATACCCGACTGCATCTGGAGTGCTGATGAGGTGATTGCAGGAACCTTGTCCTCCGTCATGTGATCAGGCCCCAGATCAGACCTTTTCAATATCCTGCAGCCCTGGAGATCATATAATGGGTTGCAGCATTAACTCCATGTGTAGGGGTCAATCAGTCAAAGTTGACAGAAAGCTATTTTTTCCCTAGAGAAACCACTGCAGCTATGTCAGGGAAGTGCAGGCAGCACCTGAAAGGGAACGACAAAGGCGTATTGTCAGATGGAGCGCCATGTCTCCATTTGATCAAATAGATCGGTCAAAGTTAATTTCTTTCAGTACAGCGATTATCGACTATGTGGACACTCATATTGAATTCGCTTAATGCGTCGTGCTCACAGACAGTAAATGTAATGGGCAAAATATGAATACATTTCAATTTCTACCACATCTTTATGTCATTGTGACTGAAAGCCATTTTAATATAACGGTTAGGAATACATATCAATTAAATGATATGGTAATCTGAAGATTAAAAAGGATACGATTCTGAAGATTATAAGGATATGATTTTGTAAACAGACCGCAGGTATGAATGGGCAAAGCCTCACAGATGAAACAGCCCTGTTAATCAGCAGCGGGAAGGCGGACTGTAAAAAGCACCTGCCGTAATGTAAGCTTAGGTGTGAGATGGAGCAATAGTTGAGGTATTAAAAACTATTTGTCAGTGTCAGGCAGCAGATTGGCACAGGAGACTTCGCATGCGTCCAATCGACAGAAGCCTCTTGTACAACGGGGCGGAATCCTGCCGGCAGGAGTCAGACGGGAAGTGCGGGAGCCTGGGGTGTTATGTTGAAGAACATTTCAGAGGATTCTCTATCACGCATCAAGGCGGGAATGGCATGGACTGTGAGTATCTTGTTTGTTTGTCTCTCTCTGTATCAGTGCTCTGCCTCCTATACAGGGGGCAGATTAGTTCGCTGTGGGCTTTGATGCTCCAGAAGGTCAGCCCGGAGCAGATCGATGGGCGAAAACGAATTCTCACTTTCCTCTCCAATCGATGCTTTTTTTATTTATCTGAAGTGGACCTGCTGGGTTTTATGATTTCCCAGGTTCAAAGAGCTTTTTAAGGTATGGCTTTAATAGACTGGGGTAACAAGGTATTTTCATTGTACCCGTGATACTTAGTGTGGCATATGCATGGTAAGAACTATGGGCACATTGTGACTTCAGTGGGAGTCAGATGGTTGAAATATTTGTTATGGTTGTATGCCGATAAATACGAAGCCTTGGTGTAAGTACATTGGACACCTGGCCCTCTAATTTTGACTAAAGGTGTGTGACTTCCCTCTGGTCTCTATATTACAGAAAATAGTTGCAGCTACTTGAAGAGTATAATTCTCATGACTAATCTACAGAGGAGATGCTAATACCAGGAGCAAGTTACATTTCTTATAATTTTAGCCATTTATTTATGTGATTGACAATTAATGGGGTCTCATTAAAACCATAATATTCATCTATTGATATCCTTTGCTGTTCATAAACCATATTTGTAGGTTTTCAATTTTATATTAATATCAATTCTAGTATATTTACTAACAAGCCACGTGCAAAGTTTCCTTTGAAAGCTGAATTGCAGAAATGCATTATGAGGGGCATAATCTGGAAAAGATTTTATACTTTTCTTGTTGTGAAGTCTGGTATGTAACCACCAATTATTGCAACTGTAGAATGTTTCCAGTAAGCACAAATAGCTACTTAGTAGTGACAATAAAATATTTACCTGAAATTTGCGTTTTTAATCACTTTGATAGAATATCATTTACAGTATTACATGAAATCATTGTATGATTTAATAAGTTATTGAATTTCGAAATTAGTTTAATTTACATTATATACACAGAACTATATATACAGTGTATTACTGTACTTTGCGTTTTAAAAAAAATTATTTGGTTTGAAATACGTATATAGCATTTATGTTGCTGCTGTTGACCAAATTTGAAATTATATACGAAAGATGCAGTCACCTGATATCTCATACTATACTCTGTCATCCGATTGTTATATTTAGATGATATGTGTATTACTGCCAGACTAAATGCTAACAAATTCATTATTGATTTATACATTGGTATGTATGTTTACACTTACTGTACAGACACACACAGACACACACACATATACACAGTACAAATGTGTTTCGCGTCATATGGGTTTTCTCACCTGCTGTGCACAGACACCGCTGGGACCCGAGGCTCACACGCTATTGGCCAGTGTTGACAGGGGGCTGGAGGGGGTGTGGTCTGATTATTTGGTCGATTGCAATACGCATGTTCGAAGTGCCTGTGTGCTGGACATCTGTGCAACATGCGACGGGCACCTTCTCCATCTGCGGATTTCAATCAGCTTAGTCTCATTGAGTTTATAATACATGTTTTGATTTTTGTTCTTACCTTTTGTTTCTTGAGACTGATAAATAAAATTCTTGCCAGAATCCAGCAGGTTTTCTATCCTGGCCTATCTGCATGCCTGAGATCAGGTGCGGTTCATCAGACACCAGGTAGGATGGAAAACCTGTTGGATTCTGGCAATCCAGGATCAGGACTGCCTACCCAAGGTGTACAGTATCATTTCTAAAGAAACATCCATTCAACGTAAACATGCTTACGCTGGTCAGGGTCACAGGGGTCCGGGAGCCTATTCTAGGCAGCACAGCACAGCACACAAGGCCGGGGGAAGACCCTGAATATGAGATGCCAATATTGATATGTGTGTATACACATGCACATGCACTCGCGCTCACACACACACACGCACGCACATATAAGCGTATATATACAGTATATTTGTATATATATGTATATGTGTGTATATGTATCATTTTAAATATGCAAGTACAAATAAATAAATATATATATATATATATATATATATATATATATAGTTTTTCTTTATAATTGTCCATAATATTTCATCTTCAATATTGATGCCTTAAGAAATACATATACCACATGAACAAAACTGAATTACTTAATTATTGTGAATATACGGTCGATTTTTCGTTGTTATGCATCTAGACTCATAGTTAAATTAACACACATGTGAAGAAATGTAATAATGATTTAATATATTGATATGTAACATTTTCTTTTTCCTCTACTAAATAGCAGTCTGTATAGAACGTGCTGGAAAGCGAAGAAGCCAGACATCACATTATTAGCATTAATATCCTTTTCCCACCCATTGGGGGAGACAAACCTCCCCGGTTCAAGTCTGGCCAATCCGGGCCACATGGAGAGCGAGTTTACGGTTTCCTGTGCCGCTCCTTTACCTGGGGGGAGATGTCATGGTACCACTAGTATTAAATCAGCCTGTCTCCTCTGGCCAGGCAGTCACTGTAGTTTTGATGCGGCATCACTGACAAAATGAGTTTGTCGTTGTTGCTTGATGATAATTGGCTCGGAATTGCTTGATTCTCCGTCAGTGTTCCAATGGGAGCCTCGGGGTTATGAAAATCATGTAATATCGTCACAGCTACTGATGACGATAATGACCATGAAATTACATTTACTTTAAAAATCACTATTTAGGTTGAGCTCACTGTGGCTTTAAGATAGTTACAAAAACAATCATAATAAACAATATGGATCTAAAGGGCATAGGTTTAAATCCTACTGCCGTAGGTTTATAATACGCTGTTAAAATACAATTTTTAAGCACCTAGCTTATAACTGACCGCGATCATCAATGGACGACGCCAAACAAATCAAGCACGAAATCGTTCTGCAGATTGCACAGGTCGCTCTTTATTTTTCCAGCAACCTTGAGGCTGAGTAAAAGACAGTTTTGTTCCCGCAGCCTTGGCTGTCACTGCAACGTGCGTCGGGGAATTTGGAATGAGGCTCCTATAGGAGGCGTTGTCATGTTCTTTGGGTTGTGATTATTTTAGTAACTGCGTTTTTAGAACTTTGTGCATGAAATAGGGCAGTTTGGGCTGAGGATAAAGTTCTCCCTATCCCAGTACAGGACACTGTTTTCAATTCATTTCAGTAATCAGTAATATATGATATGTGTCCATGTACCTTTGTGTGTTTATCAGTATTAATATGACGATAGTGTACGTAACTGCAGCATCGTGATGTAAAGAATTAGCCTCACAAGGCTCAGTGGATAGGTGGGTTCGTACATAAAAGTTTTTTTTGTTCACCCTTCCTGTCTATCTTTTTATGTCTTCACCCTTTCCTGTGAGTTACTCTAGACAACGTGGAGAAAAGACGCAGCGACGGTCTTTAAAGTGTGTGTTGTGGTTGCTTCCTAAACCAGCGGGATTTCACATCGTGTAAATATAACAGATAGGTAGTCAAAAATAAGTGGAGGTAAATCAAAGTTTTAAAAGCCTATTATCTTTTAAACTCTTCCTTATAGCATAAAGTGCATTACTTGTAAGGGTAATTAATTTTATTTTCCGCAAAAGGTTTAAAACAGGGTTAATGGCTTCGTAGTATATAATCCAGGTTTGCATTAAGCATCAAAAATCATTATATAGAAATTATGAACAATAAAAGCTATAACCGATTATATCAGTTTAATGGTAATATAAGTACTTATGATGAACATTTTACTTTTATTATAAACATCACCGTTATGTCCGTCTGTTATTTGGACACTATTTTTTTCTAACTGTTTTTCTTTTTATTTTCTTAATAAATTAAACCGAAGAAGCCTCTAGCCCGTTTTTGGGAGTCAGGTAAATAGCGGCAGCTATAAAATTAATTGAGCCGTAGGCAGCGCGGATGAGCCGGAGCGGCGGCACATTACAGAACCAGCCGAGCCATTAGCAATTAGCGGGGATATCTGATGCCCGCTGCGGGACCCGACCTGCCTCAGAGGGGAAGGGGGCAGAGTGCTTTTGCCTGTATCTGCTCCGAGGCCAGAGGAGTAAGGAAATACCCCTGCCGAGCCCCGCGCAGTACACACGCCGAGCCGGGCTGTAGCGCTGCCCTGGGAGCGGCGGTTTATTAGAGTAATTAACAGCGGGGCGGCCAGGAGGAGAGGGGGGGCCCGCGCGTCACTTCTGGAGAGGCTGATGAAAGATGATCGCCGGCATCTCATCCCCTGCACTTGTTTAGAGATTGTCAAGAAGAGAAATGTCAGCATTATAAAAGGGCCACTGTGCTCTTGATATGATAAAAACCTTCAAGCGAAAAAAGGGAGAGAAAAGGGAAAAGGAGAGAGATGCTGAGACGCGGGGAGGGGTGGGGGTCCGCCCTTCTGGAGGCACGTTTGCTGTGGTTGCTTTTGATTTGCCCTTTTTTGTTACAGCTGGCAGGAAAAAATAAGATTAATCTTTCCAGCCTCCTCCTTCATTCCTGTTACATCCTCTGCTTTTCTTCTTCTTTTCGCTTTAACATATATCTTACAAGCCCTAATGCCTCCGTGAAAATTACATCGTTAAAGGACGGTGTTTCCAGACCTGGAACGCCTTCCACCATCCCTTCGAGCTTTCAAACAGTCAACAGACTGTAAAGAATAAATAATAAAAAAGTATTGATTATTTTCGATGACCGCCAGATTCAATTAGGTATTAATTTTGCCCTCCAGTGGACCTATCAGGTTGTACAAAGGAGAGTGGATTCATGGTGGGGGGCAGCTGGGTTTAAGCAGGGGGACGGGGGGCTTTTACCGGTCTGAGAGAGGAGCACTCTGCCGTGTCGATGCCGGTGTCTAAGTACCCCTCAAACACAGGCCTGATGACAGGAGGCGTTGCTCATAAGGGTATGAGTATTGACCCATCACATCACATCTAATAACACCATTAACTGTTTTTATCGATTAACATTTTCATAGATTATCGTCATGTGTCATAACGAAGTTCCTTAACGATCACATTTAATAAAAGGCCCCGCAGACACGCTCCCATCGACCGTCTCGGGGGAGGACAAGGGGGTGAGTGGATGGCAGTAGTGTGTCCCCTTCTCTGCCCCCCCCCGCCACAACCACCCGACTCCCTCAGGCATATGAACGCCAGTTACCTGTGCCCTGCTGTGAGCTTCTTATCCAGAAAGTTCTCCATAAATAACAGCAAGGGAGGAAGTGGTTGTGTATGTCCTACAGCAGGACAAAAAAAAATGGATTCTTCTTTTGAGGATGTGAGGAGTAACAGACAAGAACTACTTTGGAGATCCCTGGCTCTGACCCAAAGCTTTACCCGGTGGCTGGTTCTGAAGCTTCACTGACACTGAAGGGAGGTGCACATCGAGGTTTTATATTGCTGGACTTTTCTGCGGCTCTTCTCTCTGGATTTTTGTGCATATATTTTGATGATAGCTTGTAAACTTTTTCCACAAAGTTTCTGCCCAATTTGGAAATAATCTTCAATGACTACGGCCCATATAGCTTGGTGTCTGAAGGCTCTTTCAGTGGGATTGTATCGTTCGTGTTCTGCTGAGTGTAAATGAAATGTGTCTTGTGGCCTTTTTTTTAATTCATTTATGATGTCATCAATTATTATGACATCATAATGATAGTGTTGCACACCTCTCCCATTAATGGAAATGTCAACACATGACAATTCCAGGCCCTGCAATTCCACAGCAGTGAAATCAGCCCCCCTGCTCCGATTTACAGTTCTGCCCATTATTATACATGCCTTAGGCAAATAAACTGTCCAGAATCAGATTCTGTCGTCCTTTCATCCTGAGTGTTTGCTCCCCCCGTTCTCAGATCGATCCCTATTGTCTGTAGCTGCACACATGCGTATGTGTGTAAGATGGTGACAAGCAGATTCTGACCCCGCGCTGCGTATATCTTAATGGGGCATCTGCGCTCCGACTGGCCAGTGTGGGGCGTTGTTAATAGGCTGGGGAGTAATGGCAAAGGCGTAATGGGCTTCACTTGACTGCAGCTCGGCGGTAACAGCAGGAGAAGCATCAGCCTCAGATAAGAGAGGGTGGGGGGGGGGTTGCTGTGAGTGAGCAAGAGAGAAGCGAGGGAGAGAGAGGGGGTAGAGAGAGAGAGAGAGAGAGAGAGAGAGGAGGGTAAAAAGAAAGAGTACGCAAGAGAGAGAGAAAGGGAGAGGGAGTGAAAACGCACGCTGTAGCTAAACGGGCTTTTTTTCCCTTCCCACCTGGCTCTCCCACTCCTTGCAGGACCCGATGATCAGCGGGCAGCTCAGAAAGCCGCTGCTGTCCCTGGGCAGTGACATGAGCGGCACCGAGCTGCGGCCCCAAGCCAGCGGGGCCCCCACCCCCGAACACGAGCTTGCCGACTCACCGCCGTCGCTGCCACCACCGGCCGAGGTCACAGACGGCGACGACGCGCCCGCCAACCTCTTTGGTGAGTCTGTGGGGGTGTCCTGTGACCCCTCCCCCTTTGACAGGGAGCCAGGGGTTTTGGAAGTTCTATCTGCTTTGTTATTCACAGTTGGCTCATGCTTCCGCGTGCAAACGGCGGCAAAGAAAGTTAGTGGTGCGCCCCAAAGGTATACTCCGCACTACTCTGCTGTACCCTGCTATACTCTGGTATGTTCTACTGTACACTGCAATACTCTACCATACACTGCCATACTCTGCTGTGCTCTGCGTGTGTGAGAGTTTTACCGGCTTGGCTAGAATAGGACAGCAGGTTCTCTGCATCAACTGCCAGGAGAAAGTTAAAGCGATTATAAAGAGGGCAGGCAACACAGTACGGTGTGTTGAGGGATTTGACGCACTGGCTGGTGCTGATCGCTTTGTGTAAACTCAATGCCTTGAGAAGTCAGAGAAAGAACCAAAATCCCAGCCTGCAAAGTAACCAAAGGAAAGGCCTGTATCGGTAATGGAATTTTACACTTTAGATTACACGTTCGTTGCATGTCTTTGGTTAAATTTTTTCATGGCTGCGCAATCATTTATCTGAACAGTGCAACTTTTGTTCAGATTTGCTTCTTTTTTAATAAACCGAGCCAGACCGACAGAGGCTGTCCGTGCTTCTTGTGCTCTTTGATGTCTGCTAACTACTACAGACGTTCCATGAGTTATGCATCACTTTCCGTGGACAGAGAGGGGAGCGTGAACACATTGGAAAGTGAGAGCGCTTCTTATTTTGTTTGTTTGTCTTTCCAAAGTGTGAGAGGCTTGCAATAGTCCCTGATTGATACTGCTGACATCTCATGATATCTGAACGTTTTTCCCGAGCTGCTGATGAGATATGAAAGTGCGGAGCCTCATTTTGGAAACGCTTTTGTTTTGCGTGAAGTTTGTGCAACATATTGGTCATGCTGATCGCTTTATGCCAAAGGATAACGCAATGTACTATAATATACTATATCATCATTGTAATTTTGTACAATATTTTAAAATCATTATAATAAACAAAACTGACCCCAATTTAGGAAAAACTCTGGAAATATAATTACTTTACAAGTATGTGACATAACATTGTATTAGTTTTAAATTCACATTTAAACATAATTATAGCACGGGATTAAATTGCTACGAAACACATACAGTAACATTATTTGTAGTATATTTCCATCCATCCATCAATCTTCTATGCTTATCTTGTTCACGATCATGAGTATAGTAGATTTGTTTTCAGTTATATGTATTATATGTAGATTAATAACAATAAGGTAAATATTTTGCCTATATATAGCGCAATCTGTATAATGTTGAAAAAATTTAGAAACAAAAAAATGAAGACAGAAATAATTGAAAGTTTCTAAAAAATTATAACTATCATTCAAATTTTATTATCATTTTCAAAACTAATGCTTAAAGTTGCAGCAACAAATTACAAAAATATTAATAATAAGTTTTTAGTTGTGAGTTTGCCTCTTCAAATATAATTAATTTTTTATTGCCTTGAAACAAAAAAATAGTTACCAATGACAGAAAAGTAAACGAACCTCCTACTTCATTCATACATTACAGTTTTGATAAATATCAGTGAAAACAAATCCTAAAATGTTACTGCCAAACACAACTCTTTAATTAGGCTAAACAACATGTTTACTAATAGACCTGGCATAAGAAACGGCCACTTATTTTCAGGAAAATAAAATTTATGTCTATAGTCTAAGTAACAGGTTAGTGAAATGAGACTATTTACATCAAGAGAAGGGAAACAACTACAATATTAACTAATGCACAATGTACCAAAAATAAATCTAGATGAAAAAAACTTATAAATTAGATAGTCATGTGTTTATTTTTAATGTCCTACAATCCATTTGATGCAATTTGGTATTAAAACCATCATGCATTAATGTTCCTTCCTGTTAGTGGTGAATCAACTTGGTCATTGGATCATTGCTATCAATCAATATAATATTTGGATAATGTACAAAAAAACTTTAGTGGACACAAAAACTTTACTTTTTTTTTTGGTTTGTTTTTTCCTTTTTCTTGCATGCTGTCAATCTTTTACAAAAGCTCTCCGACCAGCCAATGACACTCAGCTAAATGAAACTGAAACAGCTGTAACCGTGATGGTTGAAAAATGAATGGAAAGGAATCTGGAACCAAAGCAGAGAGCTGAGTTCCAGTCTGAGGGGGCAGAGGAGGTGGCCATGACCAGGGTGGGGGGCTGGCGTCCCACGAAGGACTGAACCAGAGCACTGACCGGCACCTGTCCAGCGGCCCCCTCCCCCGCATTACCTGTAACGTTTCTGGAATAACGTGGCCCCCCAAGTGAGCAAGCCAGGGATTCTACGTACCATGGCCTGGAACAGGACAAGCTAATTCTGTAAGATTTGAGGGAGGTGGCTGCACTGCTTAATGTGCTTGTTTATGATTAAATAAAGCAATTTAAATGTAATAAAAAGGAGGCAAGAATCGACATAATCCGGTTAAATTTGAATTAAAAGTCAATATTACTAGTGCAATTAGTGAAATGGGTGCAATTTAAATTTGCGTAAACATGATTTGATTAATTCTACTACTTTTTAATTCTACCTATGATCATAATAATATAAATATGTAATTTAGATCATTTTGATTTTCATTCAGTTGCTGTATAACTACACAATAATATAAGGCAAATTTCATTAATAGTATTTTATTCTTTTGTTGTCCTTGTTATTTTTTGTTGTTAGATATAATGATAGACAGATTGTAAGCTTGCAGGAAGCTGCTTACATTCTCTGAGTTTCAGGGTCCAGGTCTGTGACGACGAGACATTTTACCTGTGGCTTGTTTTTTGGGTGACTGTTGATGCGCCGTCAACGCAGTTTTTAACCCCAGAATGAGACGGACGTCTCCTGCATTATTATTGTAATTAAACATGATAGACCATGTTTTTTGTACTTTGTTTGGATGTGTAAGCGTAGTCGTGGGGGGGGGGGGGTGGTTATGCAGAACAATGGGTTTTTTTGAATGGAAAGATATTTCTATTTAAATGGAACCTTGATTCTTCCACATGGGACCATTATGATGGTTTTTCTTATATTTCCTGTAACGTACATATATGTGTTTATAGCCGTTGGCGATGTGTACACAAAGCAAAGCTGAGTTCCAGGCAGCATATTTTCTGTCCTAAATTATACAAAAAATATGTATAGATCAAATAAAGTAAAATGCAGAACACACGATTCATGGAATTTCTTATTGGTTTCTATTTCCCAAAAGATTTTTTTAAATCACCTTTTTATTTACATATATTTAAAATGTTTTTCAATTTTGAATGTTATAGTGTTAGTTATGACTTACATGAAATCCACTTTTAAGTGACTCGCTCCTCTACATTTTATAGAAAAGCCCCCAAAGCATGAAATTAAGGGGAAAAAAAACTTACTGGAGCTTAGTAAAGCTCTCCCCGCTTCCCTAAGAAGTTCTCCCTTTACGTTCACTTTTCACCGATCTCCCAGTGCTTGCAGACATCTGATGTTATTTTTAGTGAAATAGCTGGATATATTTTTATGACTTGCCTTTGGTCCTTTTTCCATCACAAAAATGGTTTGCATGTTTAATTAAATACAATTAATGCCCGCCAGCATATGGCTGTCATGTGAACAATGTATATATTATATATATAATTATAAGAGCTATTATCTATCACTATTACGTAACATGCATTCCAGGTCTTCCTGGCTTTCTTCATGTATGTAGTATTGTATGATTTGTTTTGATTCATCCATTAATACTAAACTAGATTTATATTCCATTCAGTTTCACGTTAGGTAGTAGCATGTTGATGTGTAAGGTGAGACAAAGGGAAAGTGCGCGCAAGAGCGCCATCCAGAGCCCCCACTGTTGCACGGACGTGCCCGCTAATTTCATTAGCTACGGCCGCGTGTAGCCGCCTGCTGGATTAATGGTGTGAGACCGGCCCACCTGTCAGGACCAAGCAAACCCAGGCAATTGGAAACTGTCAAGAAGTGAAGCTGCCTTCGATTGAAAGGAAAAAGATAAGAAAAAAAGGGGGGGGGGGGGGAGAAAAACCACATGGTGTTTTGCGATAAATAATAAAACAGAACACCGCTTATGGGAGGGTGAGAATAAACAGGACAATGTGAGTAATAAGGGAGGTGATGAAAGGAGTGGTCTGGAGGAAGAAAAGGAACAGACCGTCACGGGGTTTGTTTAGCGCCGCTACCTGCCGTCTGCCAGCACGTGTCGCCGCTGCATGTAGCCACGCTGCTCCGTCTTTGAGAGGCTCTGATGATAAAAGGCGAAAACTCCACCAAACTTTCTGCTGTTAGGTTAATGAATTTTTAAAGGATATCCCCAGGCAACAGTCTCAAAAGAAGGCGTATGGTAACTATTTCAAAACACCAGCGTAACAATTTTCTTTAATAAGCATTGAATTGTGTTGTGTGCCCCCACCCCCCCAAATCCCTACTGTCTCTCTCATCTAACATTCTGTCTGTAATACTATTTTATCACTAGATCACGTGACTGTGACTGCATTTATTTATTAATTTTTATTTTCTGTTGGCTGATTATTAAAACCTCTTCACTTTTATGGCATCTACTGGGTCTCTCTGCTCTAACACGAAGGTTATTTTGTCGTACTATATTATTGCCGTTATTTGCGTTTACATATTTGGCAGTAATAATGTTTGAGTAGTCAACCACTCAGTTAACCATAAATGCAAAGGCAAGGAAGTATTCTCCATCCATCCATCCATTAATCCGTCACAGATCTTTGTGGGGACCTGAAAAATGGCCCCTACAATGTCAAAATAGCAGGTTTTTATCACATTGGGGGGAACATTTGGTCCCCACAGTGTACCATAAACTTAATCCACACACACACACACACACACACAAGCACACATACATAGAAAGAGAGATAGAATCATTGAACTACAAGTACTGAATGTTAGCTCTCCATCTAATATATCCATGTCTCACTTCACATCGGGGTGGTCATAATGTATTGGCTCATCAGCGTACTGTATACACAAACACACACACACACACACATATATATATATATATATAGACAGACAGAGAGAGAAACAATTAGAGTATTGATTTGTGCACATGAGTTACATGATGCAAAAACATGTACACCCATAGAAGGCCAGAAGGGTGTATGAGTTTTAACTTGTTATGAGTTCTTGGGTTTCTGGAGCTTAATTAACCATGGTGTCTGGGTGTGGTGTAACCATGGCATCTGGGTACAGCGTAACCATGGCGTCTAGGTGTGGTGTAACCATGGCATCTGGGTACAGCGTAACCATGGCGTCTGGGTGTGGTGTGACCATGGCATCTGGGTACAGCGTAACCATGGTGTCTGGGTGTGCTGTAACCATGGCATCTGGGTACAGCGTAACCATGGCATCTGAGTGTGGTGTAACCATGGCATCTGGGTACAGCATAACCATGGCGTCTGGGTGTGGTCTAACCATGGCATCTGGGTACAGCATAACCATGGCGTCTGGGTGTGGTCTAACCATGGCATCTGGGTACAGTGTAACCATGGCGTCTGGGTGTGGTGTAACCATGGCATCTGGGTACAGCGTAATCATGGTGTCTGGGTGTGGTGTAGCCATGGTGTCTGGATGTGAGGTAACCATAGTGACTGAGTACGGTGTAACCATGGTGTCTAAGTATGGTGTAACCATGGTTTATGGATGTGAAGTAACCATAGTGACTGGGTACGGTGTAACCATGGTGTCTAAGTATGGTGTAAGCATGGCTTATGGATGTCATGTAACCATAGTGACTGGGTACGGTGTAAGCATGATGTCTAGGTATGGTGTAACCATGGTTTATGGATGTGATGTAAGCATAGTAACTGGGTACAGTGTAACCATGGTGTCTAAGTATGGTGTAACCATGGATTATGGATGTGATGTAACCATAGTGACTGGATACGGTGTAAGCATGATGTCTAGGTATGGTGTAACCATGGTTCATGGATGTGATGTAACCATGGTGCCTGGATGTAGTGTAACTTTCCCTTGGTCACATTCTGACAGAGGAATAGCTGTGTTGCTGGTGATTTTGATGGAAGCAAGGGCCTGTGTCAAGGACCTCTCATTGGCGAAGGGGGGCAAAGACAGGCCTGGGAGGGCTGGGGATGAAAGGGCTGTGGACCACAGTCGGGTATGAGTTTGGTCTAGATGGACTGATTTGATATGAGCAGTAATGAGATCTGAGACAGACAGATGGGGCCTCAAAGGCTAAAAGCACATGTGTGACAGGGAGGGTGTTTCATGTATGTACGCTTTCTGTCAACAGAAAGGTCCTGTTTTTCTTTGTATTACTATGTGTAACATAATTGCAGGAATCTGTGCCTGGACAAATGGATTTGTGATAAAAAGGAAAAAATACAAGGAATTAGTTATTATGTTAAAGATGGACAGCATATCTCCTCTGTAACTGTTGCACTGTTCTTTTAGATGTATCAGTCATACATGTGTAAATATGTATCATTTATCTGATTAGGGGTCCAGGCACCAGCTGTGTTGCATCCCAGTTGTTTCTATGCACTTTTTCTGCAGTGTGCAGTTGATTTAATGTAGTCCATGATGAAATGATGACCTTAATGTGACTGACATTTATAGAGTTTTATATAACTTTAAAAATAAAATTCACTTCTACGATTTGAAAGCAAATAATGGGATAAGAGCCACTTTATGTTGATATTTTATTGAATTTTTTTTGTCAAATATCAAAATCACAAACTGAGTAAAATTATAATAATACCCAGATGGATCTGACAAATTGCGACAGCATCACGTTACCCATTAAAAAAGTCCACAGATGGATTTTTAATAAATTTCTTTAGATTCAATGAATGGTTCTTAACAATCAAGGCATCGATGATTGTAGCATTAATTCAGTTTGTTCACAGTAAGGGGAGGAATAGATACTTTCAGGAGGCTATACAACAAATCGGCAATAGACATGGCAAACGCATTGACCGCGCGTGAAACGTTTGGATGATGGGCCGACGTTGACAGAAGGCCGTCCTTGGCGCAGCGTCGGTTGAATCGCCTTGTGGCTAACAGAAAGGCAGTGTGTGAGCGAGAGGCTAAAGGTGCAGGAACGCCGGCAAATGTGCGGGACGGCGGCCCTTTAAGAGCACGGACTGACAGGTAGGGTCAGCTGCAGAGGTGCAGTGTGAAAGGGACCTCTTCTTTTCAGGGCCACGATTGTTTGCCCCAAACAATGACGTCAAACAGTATAATAAAAGGAATCAACTACTAGCTAATTCGAGGCACAAACTGGTTACTGAAAACACAAAACGCAAGGTTTGCACACATGTTTCAACTATTTCATGAGACCTTAAGAGACTTTTCATCCAAGGGATATTTAGCACACACACACACGAGTGTAGTTTTGCAATAAAAAAAAATATTTTAACATTACATTCTATATAAATATGCAGTAAAAAACATAAGAATTTCTTTTGTTGTTTAAAAACTTACTGATATCCAGTTGGATGGCTAGATGAACACCACTTTAGTTCCCAAACCTCTCCTCAGGGGCACCTCAGCTGTTCCATTTATTTGTTCCATTTCACTACCAGCTCAATTAATTAGCTTAATTAGTGAATTAACTTAGCTTATTAACTGAGGTATTGATTAGGCAAACAAGGTCGGGGGGTGGGTGAGTGGGTGAGAGAAATATGGGTATATTTAATGGTTCCTGCAAATGCTGGGGTCACTTTAGGAGGTTCTGGCGTGGCACACTAGCTTTACACCAAAACAAATACAATTTAAATATAATTTCTGTTGGCCTTTTGCACAGCACTGTATGCATGTGTATAGTTTGTTTTGGTAACTAACTACTGTATATACCAGCAAATACAAGGATACAGTCCCAGTGCCTCTGCAGCGTGCAGATCATGAAGTGTGATTTGTTGTGTGACTCTAGTACTTCAGCTTAACCCCACGTCTGAAAACTCCCACACTGTCTGACAGGAAAGGTCCCCAATCAGTAATATCACGCAATGTGATTTTCCATTTTCTCCGTTTCTACCTAAGATATACAATGGAACTGAAGGCCAGCTGTGGTGCGGCGTGTAAAACACAATTACACTTACATGTTGTTGGCCTCTCTTGTTTTAGAAGGAGAGTTAGGTGGCGCCGACAACAAAGGACAGCACAGTGATCGCCCACAAGTGCCACGTGTGACAATAAATGTCATTAGTCAGTCGCTCCATATGATGATTCAAGATTCAAGCGTTTATTATCATATGCGCACTAGACAGTTACTCTACTCAATGAAAATCTTTCATCACAGCTCACAAACATAAATTCAAATGTACTTGCTTACAGTAAGATAATAAATGTAGCTGTAAATGCACAAATTATCCTCCCCATTTAGACTGTTCTGATACCCCAGGTGGTCTAAGCACTTGTGTAGCTGATGAACTACACTTTTCCAAAGCTCATTCCCCTATCGTGCTTCTGATACTTTTCCATTCCAGCTACCAGAAGCCATAAAAATCAGATACGAAAGGTAAATTGTTTGTCACATCCCGTGGACCTGACATATTCATTGTTAGGAAAAAAAATGGACATTAACCCAAAAAGCAGTTGTTAGAGGCCAAACAATTTTTGGCTGGTGAGATGGGAAGGAACGTGTGCCATCTCTGCTTTCTCTTCCCAACAAACTACCCCCTTAAACATCAACAGACAAGATGATAAGACACTTTGAGCACAATTTGGTATTATATTCAGCATCTAAAGCCTCATCTCTTGTCAGTTTGCATTTACTTTCCCAAGGATGTGACTCTTCTGTCATTATTCTGTCAAAGACAGTCTGGCAGAAACAACAAGGGCACTCATTTCACACACTTAGTGTCTACATGAAATAGCCCGTACTTATCCCGATTAAGCCCAAATGGAGCAATAATTTCAGAAAGGTCACCTGCAAGCAAAAAAAAGGGGACTGAACACAAAAAGAAACATGTATTGATTTGTGTTATTGGAGGGCATCTCGGATGAGATGCGTGCTCTTGGATGGTCTGTCATCTTCTGTTTAATTTTCTTTATTGGAATGAAGATGTAGATCCATAAAGCTACACACTGGAAATCCACGTCTTAACGTTTATCAGTCTCTCATTATTTGGAGTAAGGATCTATGCAGCTAAAAGTCTGCCAAACCGTTAAGTATGTATTGTGTGGAACTTGCTAGATTTTTTTTAAAGCATACATGATCCAAAACCAAAGAGCAAGATATTTTCTGTGTCCGAAATAGTCATGTGCACTTAATGCTTGAAATCCTTAGATATACCATAGAGTTATTACAGGAATCTTGATTCTGGATGTAAAAATAAGAAAGTAAAATGAATGAATGAATGATTGATGTTATCCCTGTGTATACATGTAACAAGTGCTGGCATTTTGCCATTCTCAGCCAGTGATGGTTATTTCGTCAGTTATTTTGACTCTGTGTATTGATATATTTGTTCTACATTTAATACGTTTCAGATATTGCCTGGATATCTGGTCTAAAAATAATTGGGTGTTGTTGTGTAACACAATCAATGTGACAGTTAAGTTTTACAATGCTGTACTTATTTTGAAAGAATGGTTGTGGGAGGATGTCATTCTTGGTGATAATTCACTTAAGCCGTTTTGGCCATCAAGAGCCCCTGTCTAGCATACCAGTGATTTATTGTGCCATCGCCGTATATGGCCAAATTTAAAGTAAAATCAAAATTTAAATTTTTATTTATTTATATTTCCTTTCTGCCCCCTGTTACCTGTGAAAAACAGCAGGCTGCCCCTCCCCCCACCCAAATAAACCTGCTGCTCACTGACCTTCCCTCACATCACACGGTTCAGCCCCAACTCACTCCTCACAAGTTCTTCCTGTGTTACACATTAAGGGACTGGGTCCACACCAAACACTATAGCCCCCCACCCACACACACACACACACACGCACACACGTCGGGTAAACATATATTTATGGGGACTGCTCTTTCATTTCTATGGGAAAAAAACTAATGCTAACTATGACAACCTTAACCCCCTCCCTGCCCTAACCATAACCATACTGTAAGTAGCCAAGCAACATACAAGAGTTTTTGCATTTTTAGTTTTTTCATTGCAGTCACAGATTTTTATTAAATTGAGTTTTCCCTTATGAGTGTCCCACACACACACAAACACAAACAGACACAGAGACCTGTACTTATATCTTTGTGGGGACTGTCCATTCATTTCTATGGGCAAAACCCTAATCCCAACAATGACAACTCTATCCCCTACCCAGCCCCAACCGTAACCGTAACTATCCATCCATCCATCCATCCATTTTCCAAACCGCTTATCCTACTGGGTCGCGGGGGGTCCGGAGCCTATCCCAGAA
>JAODJX010000001.1:27720060-27732461 GCA_026776945.1 Isichthys henryi
CCCCCCGCCCCCCAAATCCTCTGTACCCTCCCCGTGTTTTACATTGACCATTACATACCTCTTTAAAATTCATTAAAGAAATGTCCATCGATCTTCCATCTGATTATCCGGATCATGCTGGTAGAATGGTGCCTAGAGCCAGTCCCAGGCAGAACAAGGCACAGGGTTCGGGTACAACCTGGATGGGATTGCAGTCTATGACAGGACACACATAGAAAGCACTTAACCAAAAAGCATGTCTTTGTGAGTGCAAGTTCCACCCACACATACCAGAGCTATGACTTGAACCCTCAATTCTGAAGCTCTGAAGCATTACAGCTACCCAATGAGCTGCTGATCTATTAGTTAATCCTAAAAACAAATTACCTAACTTCAGACTGCTTTTACCCATTAATTCATGTCATTTTCAGTCAATTATTACCTACAGTAGCTTCGTGCTTCGTTGAGCTAAGACCCATGTTTTATTATCTGCATTCAATACATGGAGAATCTTACCCATAGAGGCCTGATTATACAGTTTATAACAAAGTGCAATTAAAATAGTGACATTTCAGTGTTATTAAATGATAAATACAACTATGTAAATGATAGATAACAATTTAAAAAGCCAGTGACCAGGAAGGCTATAGTACAAACATCTAATGAAAGGTTAAGGTTATGCTACCTTTGGGTGTCCTTGAATGTAGATGAGAGTCACTGGACTTTACATGCATAATAACTGTTAGTGACAGCATCTTCTCAACAGATCCCTTCTGAAAGCCCCTAAATCTCACTTTGATGCTCATACTGGACATGCTTAGCATGAAACATTCATACAAAATTTCACCTGAGCGGACTTTAAGCACGCCACCTGAAATCCATCCCACAGTACTTATTCATTATTTAACCTCTTATCTGAAGTAAAGCACATTTTTTTGAGAAAGCAGGGCTAGACAGCCCCTTGAGTGACTGAGGGTTAAGAGCTTTGCTCGAGTGGAGAAAACCACAGTAGCTGAACCAGTGATCTTCTGATTACAGGTAGAGTATCCTAACATACTGGGCCACAAACCAAACTTTATGGCCTAAAGCTGGTTTAGAACAATAGTAAGCTTCAAGGGAACCGGTACCATGTCTACCAAAAGCATAAGGAACCAATCACAGTCTTGCCTTGATCCCAGCGTGACAGGAAAACTTTGAGAGGATAAATTATACATTGGTGTACAGGCACAACCAAAAAAAATATTCAGTGCTCTCCCATGCATGTATGTGCATGCATTTTACTTTTCTGACAATTTTTTTTTCCAATGCCATATGAGTGTTTGAGCCACAAGAGTGCACCCAAACATTTTTCATTTACTTATTGACATTTTCACTGTTATCTTGCTGTTTGTACTTGTGGGAGCAGTGATGTTGCTTTCGCATTTACATCCATTTAAAAGGGAACTAGGATGTAAATCTGACAGCCATACAGACACCGGGAAGTACTTGCATCAGGGATTTGCGATCTGGTGAACAGCCAGAATAGATGAGTCACTTTATAGTCTCCTTTATAAAATGATTTAACGAGTATGCAGTTTTTCTTCTAGCCAGCAGGGGGTTCCTTCAAAGTGGATTCAATGATGGGAAATGGAATGACTGATGACCATGAGGGCCGAACTATCGGGCACAGGAGAAATGACTCGGCAAAGGAATGCAGCAAACCGAGTGAACAGTAGGGGGCCTGAAAATAATGGCTGACAAGGGGTTTAGCAATTAAATTATTCAAAATAAACGATTGTAGCCACACATTGCAGTAAGAAAGTCTGATTCGTGACCATGTACACCCCTTTCGAATGGGTCTAAGCATATATTACGGGCTGATGTCAAGTACACACACACACATATACAGTATACACATACACTCATACATACATACAAATACTGTATACTGTATGCGCAAAAAATATTTCTAAATGCATATGTAGTATAAAAGATATATAAAAAAATTTAAAAGAACTGTAATTTTTTTATTCACACTATTTACTGCGTAAGAACAATAAGACATTGTCTGTTGTTTGCTGAGAATAAAAGACGTACAGTAAAGCTCGTTTGTCAACACGTACTGGTTGTCAAAATCGGTAATGCACTGTACGTCAGTCATCTTACAAATTAACAGCAATCAATAATTATCTTCATCCCATATTGAAACAGTGGAATTCGGGTTTAAATGAACCTTAATCTTCTTAGACACATTAGTCATGCAAATGGACGCTGATAAACACCGTAACTATAGTAATCTAGCTACAATGACTGAGTCAATAAGGTATCAGTTGCCACTGTTTTCTTCTGTTGTATTTCCATGGATTAGCTGGTTATTATTTGCCTACTTCCCCATGCGACGGTTCACCCTGCTCTGTCCGCTCCGTTGTTTATACCATGGAGTTAAAGAAGAGGTGACTAACACCACGTTCACCAGGAGCCCAGAATGAAAAGCGATACGTCAGTGTCACGCAGAGTACTCAGCCTTCATTGTTTGTTTGTTGCACAAGACTAAGAACAGAGCGATAAACTAACGGCGTGGAGAATGACCGGGGGAAGGGGGTGCGGCTCCACTGGAGCTGTCAGGAGCCACTAGGACATAAACCCCCTTATCACGCCAACACAACTTTGTTCCACTGATAAATGGCACAGCTATGGATTTGAGAAACAGCTTCTGTAGATAATCTTTAGTTAAAATGCCATGTTAAAATACAGGGGGATGTGTGAGCACAGTGTTCTTAAAGTGATACAATGAACGGCACACTAAGGGAGTCTAAAGGCCTCGTACTTTGTCAGGGCATAGGAGCTGCAGACGAAGGTTAGGGTGCTCCACCTCCGCACCGTATCTCCAGCCTCGTAGTATCTGCAGCTTAACAAACATCTGCCTTATGGGCTATCTGAGCTGCTCTCTAACCTTGTCTGCTTTTCATTCCCACTGCTGACTGTAAGGGTGTTAGCTAGCATCCCTATTAGTGCTCACTGGATAATGCCTTCATAGCTGTTTATATCATGGCGCTGCTGCATTCTCGAATCTGATTGATCAGACGGGTGTTGTTTAATTTTCTATAACTGCACATATATTGCCAGACAGGTGAATGACAGTAATAAATCAATGCATTATTATAATTTTTTATTCTAAGTGACATTACTTATAATTCCAGACTTTTTTAATTAATGGGAACTAAATGAAATATTTAATCATTGGGGGGAAAAAAGCGTGGAAAAAAATGTGATCTTTAAGCGAGGAAAAAAATATTGGTTAGTCACTAAGTGTTGCAATTTGAAATCTACCAATCAGCTGTAGTTTTAGACCGTACAGTATGTCTTTATGTTACGCCAATGGCAGCATCAGCTGAATCTCACCATGCACCTTGAGGCAAAAAAGTGCAAAGTGTGGTGACCAGGCTTTGAAAATTTGGAGAAAATTAAGTGGCAGAGGGTTATATGTGAGTTTCTAGAAAGTAAACAGGCAAGTGGACATGACTTCAAGCCCCCCAACCGTCCCTTTCCCGATGTGTTCCATGGTCAATGGCTGTACTAGACAAGATGTGACATGTTTTGTTCCAGTCAGAATTTTACAAAAGTAAAAAGGGTCTTTGGCAGTTTGCTATACTTTTAAACAAAGGTTGACTTGTTTAGGAAACATGACAACCTAAAATGCCTAAAATCAGCTACACAGCAATGGAAGAAAATAAGATTTTTTTTCACTCATTTCTCAGTTTATGGGTGTACATCTATGAGAAATATCTTTTTTTTTTTGCAAACTGCAGTCTGGTTCTTCTCTGTTTCTCATTAATAAAAAACTCCTTCTTTGCTTTATGGAACTTCAGTCTTGCTTTAGGAGCCTGATACACACTGTCCTAGCTGTGCACTTCACACCTGCACTTAATGTTTCCCAGTCCTTTTGAAGGTCACTTCATGTCATCCTTCGATTCATGAGAAACTGTCAGATAAGTTATCGGTCATCTCTGGCATTAGGAAGTTGCTTCTGCCCCCTTTACCTGGCTGGTTTCTGGTCGTTCCCAGTGTCTCCTGCATCTCCTTGTTCTTGTGTACTGCTGTCTTAGAAGCTTTGAGCCTGGAAGCAAGTGTAGCCTTCTGCCAGCAGAACCAGGATTAAACCAGGATTTAAAAATGCAGATTTTTTTAAAGATAGAGTGATCTCTTAGTTTTTTTTTTTTTTGTAAAGTTGTATGTTGAAGTTTGAATCCATGAAATTTGGATTCATACTTCTGGAATATGTATCACCTCTCAACAGACCAAGATTTCTAGGTGAGCTCGATGCTCAGATGAAGGCTGATCCATTTTCCACCCTTAATCTACACAGCAAGGAAACCGGAAGTCCTGCTATGTTGATTAATATATCAATTACAGTCTAGCGTTATGTATAAAACAGGATTGTAAGATTATTTTGGGAGCTTTTGATGTCCAGCTTGATTTTACTAAGCAGCTAGAAAAACAGTATTTTTTACTCGGTTCTCTTTACAATCTCCCCTTACCGAGTACACAATATTCACCACATTATTAAAATCTCACCTTTATGATCAAAAGAATAAAAAGAAATTTTATTGCTTACTAGTATGAGCTATGCCGAACGATTTTGGAGACAAACGATAAAAATTGACACAGTTTGAGTACAGGACTAGCTATATTTGTGTGCGTGTTTGTGTGTCGCTAAGAATCGTAACTGAGGTATCCTGCTGCTAACCCTTTTTGTCCCACTTTCAAGCAGTGCTGCTTTTTCTCATTGACCTATTAAAGGTCAACCCTCACGCCAGCCTTTCGTGTCATATGATTCTTATTTAATATTGTGGATGGATCTATGTCTGAGCGACATAATATCCGCCATGGTGCAGCGGCCTCACACCAGCAGGGCCGTGAGTTTGAATCCCATCTCAGGCTTTATTTATGCACTGCAGTTTCTGGAAGGTGCTACCTGAGTGTTTTTTTCCAAAGCCACAGACCTTACTCTGGATGTGTTTACGTATTGCGTAAGTGCCCTGGGACCTGCTCTCTCCCCAGCGTAAACTCTACTGTACATCCTATTCTACCTACCATTGATCATAATTGGGAAAAAAAAGTAAAACCCTATAAAAGTGTAGGTAGCTAGGACAGAGTCACCTGTGCCGGTGTTTATTTTGATTTTTTTTTTTCGAAAGGAATGAAAAAAATAACATTGCCATATATTGAGCATATGTCACATACAATTTGAGAAAATCTTGAAGAAATTGGACATATAATGTGAAAACCTATTTCTCTCATGTAGGCTGTAGATAGTAAAAAGTTACGAAAAAAACTGTTACTGTATATGGTGCTAGCTAAGTAACACCATAACCTATAAGGAGCCATATTTCTCTATATTAAAACATGACATTTTCTATAATATGCCACCAAGAAGGGAAATGGAGAATGGAGTAATTGAAACCATGTTGAGCCCGATTCTTCAGCCTTTGAATAAGAGTAAAAATGGGGGAGATTGAAAACGAATTGCGGAATTTGTAGCTTTTCCTGCTAGAGCATAATGGAACATCCCACAGTTTAAAATGAGCAGGTGTAGCCCTGCTCACTGATTGGTCCATTCAGCATTCTCTGTGTGAGTGCAATAATATACCCAAGGCATTCTCGTTGCGAACATAACCTGAACATAAAGGGGAAGTAGCGATGTCGACTAACACTAGCATGTAGAGAAATCATCAATCAGCCACTGGCTCAAAAGCTGCTTGCTGTAGAGATGATCCAAGCCAGGAAAAAAACTAAGTAGAGATCCACTTGGGGGTATATTTGGAGGAATGGAGACGATACAAGATTTCGCCCGGACTCACGGGATAAAATGTATCAATTTTAAACACTAATGAAATACTGCTTCACAATCCAGCAGCATCTTTTAATCAATTTTACATTTTAAGTTCAGCAAAAAATGTCCTGCTTGTTCAGTGATCCCCTGAACCAGATTGTGGATTTTAAACTATAATGAGCTGGGAATAACTGGAGTCTATTCACAACTCAAAAAATGAAAAAGCGAGGACGGTCTTCTCACCGCAGACTTGAAGTCTAGATTCATGGCAGGACACCTTGCCGGGGCACTTCTAAGATGCTTTTAAAGGGGCCATAATTCATACAGAGAGGCCACCTTAGCATTAGTCAATTATATATTTTTGAGTGACAGGGGAGGGGGCCAATCAGCTCTCAGCTGGCACAAATGCCCCTGTGGCCCCGCCCCTTTATACACGCCTGCCTTGTGGATCAAACACACAAACACGGGACTGTCTCGGGGCCCCCACGGACTGGTTTGACAAACACTGATCTAACTACAGATTGCTGAATGTAGGCAAAGCAACTAGAGGAAACCCCCAGAAAGCCGGGAAGAGCGTGCAAGCTCCAAACGCACAAAAAGGGGTCAGGAATGAAACGTATGGGGCCGGAGGTGTGAGACCACAGAGGGCCCCAATGAGGCACCAGGCTGCATTTTCCCAGTGCGGTCAGTACATGTGGGCCTGACCCTCATGCTGGTGCAAAATGTCTCAGTGCACAATGGCCACATACAAATCGTGCTTCTTTAATCTCATTACAGGAGGATCAATGGTCATGAACAGAGCTGTTTATTTATACAGAACCCCCCCCCCCCATCTCCCCCCTGCTCACATGCCAGAACTCTGACAGGAAGGCAGGTGTTAGCAGCCCCCCCACATCCCATACCCCCCAGGCCTCTTGTATTCTTTATGAAATGTCAGCAGGTTTGCAAGTTTTTTATTGTCAAGGGTTGCAATCAGTTTAAGCCCTTTGATGCAGTAGCAAATTGGATGAAAATAAGAGGAATTTCCCAGGGTGGGGGGTGAATATCACACATCTCTAAGATTAAGGGATTCATGCGTATCATCTCCCCATACTCACACACAGGTGTAATGATGTTAGGACTGACACACACCCAGAGAGACAGCTGCTCTACATACTCAAGTTCTTTAAATTCTATGAGCCCTTAGAGTTTTTGCTTCATTGGGGGATCTAGAATATTGTAATATAATCCAAATTATACCAAAGTGATGCATGGATTTGTTCACACATATTTAGCATAATTACATTTATTGGAAGACATATATATGTATTACATGCTGTGTGGGGGTGGTGTGGCTCCCAGTTCCTCAGGAGGGGGCTCCAGGTCACCAGATTCATTTATGTTAATTCATTCCACCTGATATTTGTTCCTGGCAGGATGATGCCACCCTGTTTGTTCACTTTCCTGTAAGTTGGATTTTCCATTGACGCTGGTGCCGGACCCTGTATTAAAGCCGAAGTCTGTTCCAGTTTGTTTTTCACTAACTCCTGCTTGTTTTCTTTACCTGGCTGCTGAAGGGGATCTTGCTTTTATTGTGATGTGTGCATTCAATTGGAGTCCAGTCTGTTGCCCCCAAAAAAATACCACAAATAAATATATCCTTCCTTGCCCAACCTCCACATCGCAAGGTCCTGCTCATGGTTGGAAATGAAGTTTTGCATTTTTCTTCTACTGCTGTGATTTATTTCTATGCATTAAACACGCACAGAGAGTAGTGGTGCGGGGAAGAGTGGCATCCGAACTACTCTCCATCATGGACCATAAAGCCCGTCCTCAAAATCGGTGTTTCCCAATCCGGTCCTCAGGCACCCCTAGTCAGTCCATGTTTTTGGTAACTTCCAGTTCTCTGCCAGACAGGCCACATTTATGCTCCCTAGGACCTGAGATGGACCCCGATCTCTATATGAAAGTGAAATTACGGTAACGAGGAGCACGTTCCAGGAGATTCTCATCTCTCCGAGGTGCAGAACTGAGTGCCTTACACCCTCCTTCACAGCCACTCCTTCACCATCAATATGACGCCATCTCTCCAGTAGGCTAAAATGAGCTCGATAACGGGGAGACTTTTTCATAATCCGATCTCATGATCCTCTTGCTTTGACTATAATACTTACACTTATTCCCAGTACACAGTCACTCAGCCTAGCTGCACTTAAGCATAGCTGGTCCCTCGACGGCGGTATGTTTGTAATGACATCACTTTGAACGAAAACATTTGCTATATAAAATAAATGTAAATTTAATGATGCTGTTTTTGCTGTCTTATTTAATGTTGTATAAGCCATGTTCATATTTACCCATAAATATTACATACTTCTGTGAGTATGCTATAGCAATTTATTATCTATTGATTGTCACTGTCATATTGCATATGCCAGTACTAAAGCATATTGCACATCTACATACTTTGAGCCACTGAGTTATTCCACCCAGCTAGTGTCGCTTAATTATTGTTTACTGTACATACACATTGCAGTATTGTATTGCATTCCAAATATTATTTGTATGATTCTGATTACCACCTTCAACATACGAAATTTAAGTTGAATCCCTGAAAGAGGCTACCATAGTGTAAGACTTACTTGCTCTGACATCATGACAGAGTGTTCTCTATCGACTGGTCAGTCATCATCCTCATCTTCTTCCAAAGCACAGCTTTCAAATTGACCAATCAGCATTGTGGAGAAATCGGCCACTGTTCCTGCCTCGGAAGTCTCAAAACCTGTCGGGCGAGCGAGGGTTGTGCAGACGTGAGCGTGTGGAGAGGGTCCGGCGAGCGCGTAGGGGATGGGTATCCTGTTCATTAACGCGTATGCGTGGCTTTTATGTGTGCCAGTTTTGAGGCTACTTAAACGATATAGGCCATGCTCAGCCTTGTCACAGAACTCCTTAAATAATCTGTTCAGCCTTGCAGCTTCTTTTTGTCCATTTGTCCCCCAGCAGGAAAGAGCAGAACACCGGCAACAACAGCCTGGTAGATCATGAGCAGCAGTTTCTGCAAATACCAGCGGACTTCAGTCCTCTCAGAAGGAACAGGCTGCTCCGCCCCGTCCAGTACTGTGGCCCCCTCTGTGGTCGTTCTGAGCACAAAGATGCTTGTAGCTCCCCCATCCTGTAATGTCTTCCCTGTAGGAAGCACCAGCGATGGTCCAGTGGCACCAGTTTTACTCAGCACCTCCTTAACCACATTCTGTAGTGTGTGTTTCGCTGCCGGCTTCTGTGGAACCACGAGGAAAACTGTTTCTTTGTTTCCTCTCTGCTTTTAGGGATGGAGATAACACATTGAAAAAGAACATCTTACAGACCTTAAAACAGTTATCCTTTCTTCCTTGCTTGTGCTTTCTCTGGTCAGACTGACTGCCAAATCAAACAGCAGAGCCATCTGTATAAATGGTGAAGACATCAAAGCAAACCAGGACTGTCAGCTGACTCATGCAAATAAAGCTGACACCAAGAACCCTAATCAGTGTCATACTATATGCATATACACTTAGTGGCCTCTTTTTTAGACAGTCCTACCTGGCACTGGGCTGGACTCACCTCCGGAACCACTTCAGGTGTAGACAAGTTCTGCATTCAGAGAAGCCAATCTGCACACTACAAATGCACTGAGGTGTTATTTTTGCACTTATCTTCCTGATAGCTATTAGAAGTTTGCCCATCCGCCTCTGACCCCCCTCATTAACAGGGTATTTTCAGCCCCTGACTGCATGTGTTTTTTTGATGACCCCACCAACCTCTGTAGCGCTAGAAACTGTACTGTGTGAAAATCCCAGGAGGCTGTCTGTTCCTGAGAGACTGGAACTTCCATGTGTGGCACCAGCAATCACACCACGTTCAGAATCATGTGAACCATTATGTCACATGGCTTAGCTGCAACCACGTAATTCATGGTATGTACAGTAGGAGCAGGCTGTTTGGGTACCTAATTAAGTGGCCACGGTGAATATAACGTTACCTTCGCGGATATACTGCCATGCTGAGTTAACGTAGCTAGCGTTCTTGAATAAGTCTGAATAATTGTAGGTAACTATTAGTTATAGTACAGCATACGGTACACCATAAATTATCTGACGGTCTGTTTGGTGTAATATTTAACTACCTGAGATAGGGAATTATGGTCTGATTCATTGAGTTTTCTGTTTGGTTTGACTCTCTCCCTTGCACTGAAATGAGAGAAGTTTGTAATGAAACTCTACACTGGTAACTAAGATATTACAGTGTAGTTATTTCATAGCTATTAGCTCTTATTATTAATGTATAATACCAGGAAACCACTAATTGGTGGCAGGGGCAGAGTGTGGAAATAGACAACTTTAGTGAAAGCGAGTGTAATTTCTAATGCAGTGCTTTAAGATCGCATGCGGAGGGAGTGAAATGAACAGTGAACTCTCTCAGCACTGCACGCCCGCCAGATGGTCTCGCTGCTCGCCCTGAAGCTGGCTAAATGCAATTCATTATGACCCCCACCCTTCCCCAAGGAACGCTATTAGCCCTGGTTCCCAGGATACCTTTAATTGGCCGCAGGGGTTACGATATGATGTATGAGGTAAACAAACTTGCTTTTATTAACCATAATAATGCCATATAATAAGACATTGTCATTAAACGGACAATAACCCACATGAAAACAAAGAAGCACATGGGCCGTCTATAGTGTGTGTTTGCTCATTTCATACACACTCCCCTCTGTGCTTCATGGCCCTGGAAATGTAGGAGGTCGCAGATGAATGGGAGTCTCACGATAGCATTATGACGTGGAGTCAGGAGACAGCAGAATGGCTCTAGTGTGGACACACAGAGCAGGTGCCCTGCAGGTGAAGCAGTCGTGAAGCACTGCTTCCCCCTTGCGCTTATCAGGGCTCCTCCATTGTTCAGTTACTCACATACAGACATAATGCGGTATTAAATAGACCTGGTTCTGGGTTTGATGGGGAGGCCCGCAAAAACTGCACTAGTGGCCAAAATTGTAGAAACACACTTTTTGAAGACTGCAGAACTTAACTCAACTGTTGCTCCAGTTACTTATTTAATCGTCCAATGTATGATATTTGTAACATACTTTGACTGTTATTTGTGTAGTAATTTTTAAAGTTGAATGCTAGAGATTTCCAGGATTTTGACCACTGTATGTAGGCTTAACCTCTGCCGTTTCAGGACAAATAGCCTGACAGAAAAATCATACGTGCCAAAGGTGGGTTGGGTCTGGAACTTTGCGGTCCAGAGTCATCCTCATGCATTTGAAAGGACAAAGACCCCCCGTTCCTTCTTAAACATTCCTGTCATGTCAATTTGTGGTGATTTTGTGATGTTTTTTTGGGGGTGTCCCTATGGTTGGGGGATATTTAATCAGTGCGATGGTCCTTTGACTGAGTGTCCATTGGCTCTCATTTCATTTATTTAGAATGTTGCAAATGAAGGAGATATTGGAGATGCAGTTTGTCCATTCCTGCTGCCATGGAAGGTCTGCAAAACATGACATGTTATACATCAGTTTAATCCTTATATTATCATGCTGTATCATATTTTTAGGAGTATCACCAAAGAAGCATATTTCTAGAGTATTCACAAAGACAGTAATTTAGAAAATGTTTGGGTAATCTGTCTTGTTTGTTCAAATCATTCTTAAAGTGGTTTTTTTGTATGTGTTAAAAAAAAGAACTCAGTGAATTCCAGGCTTCGAGTCAATCCATTTACGGAAATAGACGAACAGGATATATTGCATTAATCTGCTCTGTGCCCGACGCTGAAATGTTTCAGCTGGCTGCTTAGTAATTTATCACCAACGTGACGAATTGATTGTTTTGTAAGTGCAGAACGTGCTCTGTGATCAGCGTCGATAGCAATGAGGCAGGTGTGTATTCTTACATAATGAATATGGATTATCTTGTATCTGGCGTTCACCCCGAGCGTGGCAGTGAATCAGCCTTTCGCCGAGACTCTGATAACGCGTTACTGATCGTGAAAGCCGCCTCACTGCCATTCGCAGTCGGGCCCCAGGTTTGTCGTTAGAAATGTTAGATTAATGCAATTTATTGCATCTTCTCGGGATGCACACGTATGAAGTATTGTATTAATTCTGGGGCAATTCTGTGACTCTTGTAAGGCAGGGGACATACAGTACAGTAAGAGGGGCAATAATGCAGAGGGGCCAACCAATAATAAATTTTGAATCAGCGTCTCTGGGGGCCAATCAGCACTCAGCTGGGCTCAGTGCCCCTCTGGCCCCCTGCTCCCGTATCAATCACATTTTATTCATGATTCACAGAAATTAAAAGCACATTTGCCCCTAAATGGGTTGGATTTCCCGATGCCTGGGTATGGTAGCTGCCAATAGGTCCCCGAGTCCCCTGGGGAAGCCAGCGGCCTGTTCGTTGTCTCACCACCGTGCTGATTAAACATTATTTTGACCACTGCTCCCCTCCCCTCCCATTTCACATTCCCCTCCCTGTAATTGCTGCCCCATTATTTACCCTTCATTTGAAATTCCTGCCACTGGGCGGGGCCAGTGAGTACTCATTGATGTAAATTGCTACATAATGGGCATTTATCCCACCACCAACCCCCTGCC
>JAODJX010000001.1:27739458-27754399 GCA_026776945.1 Isichthys henryi
TCCCTATACGCTAAACTAAACAGGTGTGTTTTTAGTCTAGACTTGAATATTGAGAGTGAGCCTGAAACCCGCACATCAGGTGGAAGACCATTCCACAGCTGAGGAGCTCTGTATCATTATTAGTAATTTCTGTGATCTTGGGCTAACAGCATTTCTATGTGTGTTGCTTTCTCGTCACAGTCGCTATTGGCTGCCCAGCAGATGGCGTCGACAGTAGCCGGGGTGATGCCCGGGGCCCCCCCAGGCCTGAACCAGCCCATCCTCATCCCCTTCAATGTGGCCGGGCAGCTAGGTAGTCAGCAGGGCCTGGTGCTCTCACTGCCGACCACCAACCCTGCCAACCTCGCCGGCCTTGCCAGCCTGCAGGGCCTAGTGGCGGCAGCAGCGACGGGCGGTATCATGACGCTGCCGTTACAGAACCTCCAAGGTGAGCAGCAGGGGGCGCCACTGAACGTCCCTATGGGGTGGTGCTTCTTCACTGAAGGCTTGAGTCCTACATCCTTTTCAGAGAAACCTTTGCATGTGTGATACAGGATGTTGCTCAAATGCAAAAAGGTACATTATAAGGTTTGGTTCTGGCCAGCATGGGAAAATTTGGGAGGCTTAGTGAACAAAATCACATGATGTAAAGCACAGTGTGTTAAGGGACACACTCTACAGGGGATTATGGAAACCGGAGGCATGAAGGGATTTCTGATTAGACCATCAAAAACTGCTTTTTCATCAGGTGAGAGAAACAAGAAGTACTATACTGCACTGATAGCCTGGTCCAAAATACAGGGGCCCCTGTCTGTGATTACTGCTGCCAATATAAATAGACAGCTGGACTGGGGAGAGATCTGAGACTTACTTCCAAGCACAGTCACATGAATAATCCTCTGGGGCAGGGAGCAGTTTCCCCCCCTCAACCTCACAGAATATTACGTATATTATACAAAAGGAAATAGTGTATACCTTCACTTTCTATCATTTTCTCAACCCAAATCTCAAATACCATGCAGCAAATGGTATCTTGTCATTTTCTGCCATTTCCTCATTCTCAGCAATACTTCAAAATCAGATTTTGTACAGTCAGCTTTCTTATTATGATTAATTGTCATTGTTGAGTCAGCACAGAACAACAAAACGTGCCCTTTACATTTAACCCATGCGCCACTTCATGACATCACAGGGCAGCTAATTCAGTGCCAGAGCTTTAAGATGGTTCTCTGGGGTACCTCACTGGGCAGAGTTTCAAGCCAGCAACCTTTCACTCACAAGCACTCAGCCATAACCATTTGGCCACCACTTATAGAGTACAGCTGGATTCTAAAGTAAAACACAGTAAATTGATAAACATGCCATTTTCTCTGATGTCCCTAAATTCGGGGTCCAGATTCGGGGTCCCGAAATCCTCTGAACCATAAGAAGTCGACACCAAAAGGAGGCAGGAATCAAACCCAGATCCCGCCGATCACAGCTTCCTGGGGAAGTGATTTTATTGCCATAAATGCTTCCTGTTCTGGGTGAATCACCACTGCTGATCCTGAAGAGCGTGAAAGACCTCTTTAAACAGTCGATTCCCAAGGGTAACGGTGTTTCCCAGTTACAACTGGTACCCATTTCATCCAGCACATCTCTGACTTCTGAAAAACAGACTAGAATCCGCAAGACAGCCGATAAAAGAACATGGAGTTTTTTTTCCTTCACGTTTTGTTCCACGTGTTCTCTGCAGGATATAGTTTTTTAAAAAACCCAAAGTGCCTGGGTGCCACATAGGAATTGGAATTGTGCTGATTTTGTTATGTTTTAAATTAACTCCATATACATTATCAGTGTTTGGTACCTGCAGCTTTTGCCTACTTATACCAGCATGTGCTTCTACAGTAAATATGGTGCCATGGTGCCTCGGTGGATAGCCAGGGATGCAGCTTTGAGGCATCACGGGCATCTTCTATAGCGTGTACCCTTGTCCTGCGCTCTCTGCCACCTGGCAAACGCTCCACAATACCACTGTGACCAGGCTGGAAGGTGGATGCTTAAAATGACCGCAAAGTACAGATCCATTTCTACGTTCTCTGTTTGGCAAAGAGTGTTATAATGGAACCATTTTACCCAAACATACTTACAGTATAGTGTATGATGCGTTAACTTTTGGGAGTCACAACATTCTGTGTACTTCAAAAATGAAGGGTGGAGTACAGTTCTGAAATACTTTGCAACAAAGTGGAGGTTCATAATTGCGCTTGGCTATGATTGTCGTTAGGGATGGTTATTAGCATAAGAATTTCAGCTGTGGGTTTTGACAGCCTGCTCAACTGGTCAGCAGGGAGCCAAAACAGTGCATTATTCTACTTCCTGTTTAAAGAATCTTTAACAAGATGTTAAGATGTTCTGTACAAAGCCACTCATGCAACGTAATGCATTATATCCTAGTGATTCAGTGAGGCCCACTGTCCATTGTGTTTCTTATAAAAGAGCCAAGATTGTGCTTGATTTTGTAGGCCACCAGCTGAGTTTCCAAGGGTGGCATTGATGTAGCAGGGCACTTCTTAGTGACTTTGAAATTATGCGTCATTGGGGATTGTTTGTTACTTATACATAAGAAAATGCCACGGAATTTACCCCACAAAGAGTCAGCCTGGCTGTCCTGAGGGACGAAACCTTCAGCGCTGATGTGTGGCTCAGAGGATGGCTGCTGGTTCAAATCCCGTCATTGGCAGTGTGATACTATACATTGGGCCCTGAACAAGGCCCTTGACCCCCGTTGCTCCAGGGAATGGCTGACCCTGATTTCTCAGAAAAAGGGGGAAAAAATAACATGTCGCTTTGGATAAAGGCATAAATAATTATAGTTCAGCAAGTTTGCCTAGTCCACCCTGTCCAATCCCCCACTTAACGATACTCCCCCAGCCCCATTTTCCATTCGCCCGTGAGCCCACCACTCTGTACTTATCATGGCCTCTTAAAGTTTCATGCCGAAATGTTCTCCTTCGAAAATACTGTAGCTGTAAATAGTCTCCATCTTAATGTTTCAAATATCCTCTCTCTCACAGCATCCGATCAAGCTGTCAGCCATTAATGTTGTATGAGGAGGCTAATGTGCTAATGCTGCAGGGTTACCGCATAAATTGCACGTATTTGTATAAAGCAGCATTTATAGTTTATGTATGTGTGTGTTTTAACCACGGCAAAAGTCATTTCAACACAGAACTCCAAACGACAGTCTACTAATGGAGCCCTAATGGGCGTACATAAATAACAGCAGAAGTAGCAGCCCAACAAGCTAAATAAAGGGCATCGTCATACGTCATACATTTCGGACCAGGGCTGCTTCTCCAGGTCACGATAATGCACTGGCTAACCTACTTCATCCATTCTTAACTTTCCTTTTTACTGTTTTTTTTGGGGTTTTTTTGCGGTGGGTGGGCGGGGGGGGTGATAGAGTAGGGAGGCCCCTGGTTGGTTCGCAATGTCGCCTGTGGGGGGTTTGTGAGCCATAAAGGTATGTCGTTAGTGAACATGCTCACTCTCTGTGGTTTGGTGTCACTGTGCATAAGAGTGTACGCTGAAGTAAACACGAAAATGACAGGCTTTTGACTAATTCGAGTAGAAAAAAACTGAAAATTGCAACGCATTAACTTTCAAATTACAGCATCTTTGGTTTTATTGTTTCATGTACAGCAGTTGATTTCTCAATAAGACATAAGTGAAGTGAATAATAGTTTGATAGACGGTATAAAATGAAACAATGAATGTATGAATGAAGGAAGAGTATTTCCTACTGTTGTTTAACGTCACTGCCTGATGGCTCTTTGTAAAGAGGCCCGTTGCTATAAGATGCCAGACTGTGCTGTCACAGAACGCCATTCTTATTCAGTTAAACCATATTTATGTATAACATACTACAATATGAGCCATTCATGTGAAATTCTGTATTACTCTAGACAGTAATACATAAGAACCAGTGAAAGTTAGCGGTGAAAATGTAGCGCTCTGCAATAGCGGCACTGTATCCCAGCCCTGTCGGCGTCTCAGATTCCCGACCCCAGCGAAACCTTCTGTCATTGCCACTGGTTCCAATGCCATCCCAGGCAGAATAAATGGAGTCATTAATGCGTGGTGATTACGCAAGAGGAGATGTTTTACAGCAGGATCGGGTTGGGATAGCTACAGTAGGCTAAGCGACTCCGACGTGTTGTGATATTTTAACGTTAATGCGTAGAGCTGTGGTGACGTTTCAGCTGAAGATCCAAGCAAACAATCAGGTGAGGCATCCTTTTCATAATCGCATATTTAATCGCAGTCGTGCAGCCTAGAGGACGACTTAAATATTATTTGAGATGACGCCTGACTGCTTAATTGCAGTCGTTGATTAAATTCTGTTAAATGATGCATAGACTTTGAAATGCTTAAGAACAGAAGTGGGGAACGAGAACTCAGACACAAAACAGCATCCATTATCTAGTTAAACACAATACACGTTATGAGGTTTATTCATTCTTTCATCCATTCAGCCATCAATTATCCACTCATCTTCCATTCTTTTTATACAATCAATTTCATATAATTTGCATGACATCCTACAAGGAATTGTTTATTGCTTAATATATTTTATTAGGCTTATATATTTGCTCAGTAAAAGTTAAACTGATTTCACTGACTCTAAATGTAAAACGAAAATATTAATTTAAGCAGCTTAAAGTTGTTGCGGTAATGAATGTGCAAATATTTAATAATTAATGAACTGATTCCAACCTAATTTCCTAATATTTACTTGCCATTGATAATCTTCAACCCGCCTACATCAACTCAGAATGGCTCCCTATTATGTAGGGAAAAAAACCCTCCAAGGGCTGTAGGCAGTAATTAAATTCAAACACAATAATTCAGCAACATTCAGCATTTTTCTTTCTTTTGTGTTCCGTTGTACTTTTTGTCTGCTGCAGCTATCTGACCTAGAGAGAAAAAAGGAGACAAAGGTATGTTTAAGTCTCCCCAACCCCTCTAATATCTATAAGTGAAACTGCCTGATTTGCTTACATCAGACATCAAATGTAGCCTGGGCGTAATCCCAGCCATCCGGGGCACGATAGCTCACAGCAAGCCCTGTTCTTTGTGCCTGTCTCCACAAAACACGGAATAGCTCTCAGGATCTACATGAAAGCCACGGTCCCACTTATGTAAAGTAATGAGAAACGATGTCAGTAATGATCAGAATGATGTTTCTGTTAGCGGGAATATCCTTCCGTTCGGCGGCGGCGAGAGTGACACAAATTACGCAAATCATGCCCGTCATTACAGCACCGAAGCGGAGGCTCCTGAGGGGAGATCAAAATATTTCCACGCTACATAATCCACGTCTGACTCGATCAATTCTAATCAGCCGGCGAGATCGGGGCGGGGTGCAGCCAGCATGGAATGCTGTTCTCTGCATCTTTTAAAAATATCTGAAGACCCAAATGTAAGAGAGTAAAGGAAAATGTATGTTATGGTACATGGAGAGTTCTTAAAAGTAATTACTGCTCTTCTGTATTGATAAATAGTGGTACTCTTATGTTATCGCATTAATGAACTTACTCTTCGGAGTATAATTTGAAAGGTTCTTGCAGGAGCTGAATGGTTGTGTGCCATCTCGTTGAGTGGGTGTATCCAGTAAATAAGAGAGGTCATATTTTGTATATTTAGCAGATGGTTTCCCCCAATGTATTGTATAGTCGTTATGAAGATATCGTTGAATAATCCCTACAGCATTTCCTTTTGGGATATAAGGGCCTTGTTGAAGGGCCCAATGTGGAAATCACTCTGCTGGCTCTGCAATCTAAACCAACAACCTTCTGATCACACACACAGTGTCCTAACCTGTACTAACCCACACGCCACCCCTCAGGACTCATTTGACCGCCCATCAAAGCTACTCTATCCCTGGTGATTCATGGTGGCAATTTGATTAATTTTCTGTGACTTTCTGTAATTGTGATTGAGAGGCACCAGTGAAGATGGGGGTCTGACCACCAATCCACAGTGAAGTTCCATAGTCTAACTTCTAAAGCAGGCAAATTATTCATTTTACCAAGATTATCCATCCATCCATCCATCCATCCATCCATCCATCCATCCATCCCAGGAAGCAGATGGCACATTATGGGCTGTTTTGAGGTGTTGTTGTACAGGAAGGAAAGTAAACCCCCAGAAAAGTAATAAACATGATGCAGGGAGAACTGTACCAGGACAGCAGAGGGGTAGGTTATAGGGGACTCAACCCCCCCCCCCGCCTACTGTGTGCTGTGTATATGTGTGTGGAGATTACATATTCTCTACATGCTTGTGTGACCATGTATTTGATAAGCAATTAGATGGATGGATGGATATTTTGTATTATTATAATTGTTGGACAATGAGCCTTGCATAAAAAGAAGTTGGAAAATTCCAGAATTTAGAAGCTTGTCTGCAGGACTGTAAAGGGCATAAGGTTAAGAGCATGGAGGGCGGGGTACTGGCTCATTGGACTGATTGTTGTGAAAATGCCCATTGTGCCAAGGGGGTACATATTGACACCAAAAAGCCTTTCCTGTACCCAGTGGCACTGTGGTATTATTTCCTGCCTGTCATTTTTATGCTGTCCTTCACAGCAGCTTAATTCAGACGTGTGTGTTTGCTGGCTGGTGGCGCTGTCAGTCTGGTTAAAACCATAAACGCACAGCTGACAGTGGAAAGCACATTGTCTGGTGGAGGATAAAGTGCCTCGTCCAGTGAAAGATATTGTGCTGGTCAGGGTGGAAGAAAGGCAGTAATAATGATAATTGGAAATGGCTTCGTCTAGGCCGAGGAAATAAGACATGACTTGTTTTTGTGCCGAGAAGCCATAGGAAAAGACATTTTGATAAATCAAGACAGATTTGCACCACACCTTAAGCATGTACTTGCAGATTTATTTTTCTGAATAACCTCCACATATTTCAGTTTCATAATGTGGAAAACTCAGTCTTTGTTTGGTATAGAGGCAGCTGAACAGCTCACAGGTATTTTAATACAGTGAAAGCGGAAGACAATTAATTAATTAAAGGCGTGAATCTCACACAGGTCGCACGATGACGTCTTCAGTTTCTACCGAAGTACGCGTTCCTTGTTCAGCTGGGTATGAGCAGGGGCATAAGCAAGGGCGGGGCCACAGGGATCCTGACACCAGCTGAAAACCTGTTGGTCCCCTTCCCTGCCACTCACCGATTCAAAACATAACACTGGTTGACCCCTCTATATGAATTATGGCACCTCCTCTGCCTGCACCTTAGAAAATCTGAGAATCGCCCCCCATTTACAAAAAATTCTTTAACTTTTTTTGAGTCATGGAATCCTTTTTGTATCTAGCGAAAGCTACGGACACCCTCCCGAAAATATGCATGTAAGCACATAAACTCAATTTTGCATGCAATGAATATATTTTATATATACCCCTTTTATATATTTATATATATTTTATATATATTGACATGCACAAAACATGAATAAATTAAAAATCTGAACAAAATATGTTTCTCACTCTTTTTCTTGCAAAATTAATATCCAATCCATGCAAAAATTAAATGCAATAATCACATGCAATTTAAACACAAATTCTGCTCAAACGTTCATTTTAATAAGAAGGTTGTTGTTGTTTGGCTCCAATAAGAACATGAAACTGTGACGTTCTCATTCTTAACCTGACCATCATGGACACCATATGATCTATCGACGGACCCCTTGCGGGGCTGTGGACCCCAGGTTAAGAATCCTTGGTTTGAAACAACCGTGTGAAAAGTTTTTAATGCACCTAAAATAAAAAAAAAATATGCCATTGAGTTTATGGAATAAACAAACAAATAACAACATTTTCACCACATAAAGTTCAGTCAAACAGCATTCAAAGGCAATTCAATCTTTAATTGACTTGTTTTAGTGAGTCCTGGCTCCTATGAATGTATCTTCTCGGTGTCTCATTGTTAAGCACCAAGAGATTTTAGCAAAGGATTCCTAATTGACTGAGTTCCATCTTTCATTCTTTCAGTTCCCCATGTGCAGTGCTTTGTGCAGATGTGTATATTTCATTAGCGACACCCTATTCAATACCACAGGTGCCATGCTAATTTGTTACCTTGAATCTGCTGCTAATGTACAGAGACACATTCACCATAATGTCAGATCCAATGCTGGGTTTTCTAGCAAAAGCTAATTTACTCTTTTTATTTCTCCATCCACGAGGTTTGTGCTTCACATGTCAACCAGCCTCTGCTGAGGTATTATTCCTGACGCCTTCTGGAAGAATCTCTCAAGTCGAGCATTGTAAATTAAAATTGATTTATGATTTACATGGTCAGTATGAAGAAAATTAACTTACCAAATGTTGTAAATGAAATATTAGACAAGGTGCCGAAAGGGTAGAGAGAGATGGTGATCTAGTGGAACTGCAATTCCCATCTGGAAGAACTGGGTGACATTTTTACATTTATCTGCGTTCTGCATGAGTTGTAATGTTAATGGTAATTTTATGGGACTGAACTGAATGAAAATGGTGTTATCGCAGATTGCCTACAATATAGGATCGTGCTCAGTGGAGAGGCCGGTTTCACTGTTTTTGTATAATATGGCTCATTGCACTGGTCTGCCTCGGTTTTTAAACGCATCAAGACCTTTGGTGTGTTTTGTTAAACGCACAAGTGTCGCATCATTGCAGAGAAATATGGTGCTATTATAGTGCAGAAATCTTGGCACATTTAAGACTTAGAAAAATGAAACATTTGATTTTCTGAAAAGAAAAAAGACATTTTATTTCACTCTGCAGGAGATTTAGTGTGTGCGCAAGTTCACCTACTATGTGGACCTGGATTACCTTTTGCACAAAAAAACATTTCAGGGAAATTATCCACTGGGATGACCTGTTTATGTACTATACAGTACTGAACAAAAGTCTTAGTCACAGAAAATGATGCATAAATGATTTTCATCTGAGTGTAAAATTATGATATTATGTCTGTCAAAGTGTGTCAGCTTTCTCCAGGGCTGCTGAACCCAGCTCCCGGAAATCTACCACCCCACAGAGCTTAGCTGCAGCCCTAATTTAACACAGCTGATGCAGATAATCAGGTCCTTCAGTAGCATCTCACTATTAGAACTAGCTTAGTTTCAACATAGCTGGCTCTTATACTGAGATGCTACTACAGGGCCTGATTATCTACATCAGGTGTGTTACAATAGGGCTGCACCTAAGCTCTGTGGGGTGGTAGATTTCCAGGAGCTGGTCTGAACAGCCCTGAATTTCCATTTCAAAACCTGTAATAATTTTGCCCCAGTATTTGCAGTGGCCATCCAATACACCCAAGTATTTTCTCACTCTGTCTCGATCACTAGCACACCTTGTTTGGGCGATCAATACTTCATTGAGTTAACTAATTATGTTAATTAATTAAACAAGATAGCAGTGAAATTTAACGTAACATGGAATAGCTGAGGTGCCCCGGAGGTGAACTTGGGAACAGAAGCGCTGTTCTGCTTTGTAGACACCAAAAGAACTTTAACAAAAGCAACAGAGAAATGCCTGCCAGATCTTTAACTTCTAAGTAAGATCACAGCTGCTAAAAATTCCTTCCCGAGGACAATTACACGTGAAAGCAGCAAGCACCCCGTCTGAAACCCAAGCTGCCCAAAGGTCAATATTAAGTGTAGGATTCCTGCTCTCTAGCTCTGAAAATGCTTGTGGTCACTCTCAACGGCGAATGGCTTGAAAATAAACCTCGGCATAGCTAGCAGGATGGAGTGGCGCTAAGTGGAGGCTGCGGTTTGTAATACCAGGTTAGAGCTTAATTATCTTAATTAATAGCCTTATTTCCTGGGGGCCATGTTTGAGGTGGCACTCTAGGCAGAGTCAAGCGGGGCCAAGGAGACCCCAGGGAGGAGGCTGGGGCTTCTAATGATGCGTAGAAACCCCCAGTGGACGAACTGCAAGTACATCAGATATAGATCAGATAGCATTTGGCCAGACCTCAAAGAGTCCTGGTGCGCTGGGACACGTGTGAGAGAGAGCAAGATCCATTTCTTTCCGATCAAGTGAGCCAGCATTAAGCACATCTCAGAAAACTACACGCACTCTCCTCTCTCCCGGTCTTTGGGCTGACTCCTCCCCTGTCCATTTCTGCTGTTCCTCTGTCTTTTCTCTCCTGTTACAGTCTCATCCTCCTTTTTCTCTTTCTAGCTCCTTTTCTATCCTCCTCTTCTTGTCTTTTTCTCCTCTCCTACGACGAACTACAAGTGTATCACATAAGATCCGATAGCTTCCATGTTTCCCTCCTCCTCTCTCGGCTTCACTCTTTCATCTTTCTCCTTTTCCATCCTCTGTTCATTCTTTCCTTTTATGGTTACACAGTTTAACTGTACTTTAATTTATTTGGATAATAATTCAATGGTGTAGAAGCTTGTCTGTTTGGATTTTATTCTTTCTTAAAGAGTTCAAAACCAACAGCAAAAAAAATGTGATCAGTGTCATATGTTTTCTTCCTGTTGACAGCCTGGTCTCCCGTACCAACGTTAGTGCCAAAGAGCTGAGACAGAACCTCTTCGTTATGTGCACACTAGGGACCGAAAGCAATTAACGTAATTACGATAATTACCTACTGCCATCGATTTATTAACTTCCTGCTTAATTACATTTAGCTGAAGTTCATACACTGAGAGATTTAAAAGATTAAGATCACAGGTGAAATGTGTGACAAGCACTGTAAATACCTTCTGAATATTTTCTTTGCACACATGCATTTTATGAATATTTAATGCATAAGTACAAAGCATAAAGGATATATCTGCAAATACACGTATATGAAGCTCATATTCTTTGAGTTCCATAGCTTTACCTTTCCTGTTGCCCATGTAATTAGTTTTTTTTATTTGCAGGATTGATAAGAGCAGGGGTACAAACTGCACGGAAGTGAGCCGATAACGTCATATGCGCCGTGCAGGCAAACGGAGAGTTTACACTCGCAGGGTCTCGTACTGCAGCGCTTGCTAAGAGGCCCTGAGCTTATCGGAACAGAATTTCACGCCGAAATTAGCTATTTTCCAATTCAATTTGAAACACCCAACTGAAACAGTTAAATAAAATGGGAGCACCCAGCTGATATGAAAATAGTCCAGTCCAATGGGTCTCCACCACCTCCTGTCTTTTCATTCTTTATTTTTTCCCCCTGTTCTGCGCCTCGTCCGCATCTGGTGGAGGCTTGTAAGTTCCGGGTGCATACATTTCTCCTGATGATATATTGTCCTGGTGGAAAATTTCATTTACTGCTGCTGCCCTTTGCTGAACCTGTTGCTAGTCGGCGCACATGATAAGCGTATAAGAAGGACGCCGCTTCATTTATCACACGTCGTTTCGGACACTCGGATATCTACCATGAAATTCGGAAGGAAACCACCAGGCCAGCAAAAGCAGCTCTGTGGTAGAAAAACAGTATGAAGACAGTATGAAGAAATATATATAAATATATACACACAATGGAATGAATAACATATATTTTACAAACAAAAAAATTATAATAATACGTATTTAAAATGTATTCATGTATACTGTCAGTCGAATAAGTATATCACAGTATATTAAATATTTTTTTTAGTTACATATATTATATATACAATGCATAAAAAATTGCACAATTTCGTCCTGACAAATTCATTGATTTTTAGCTAGCTACGTATTTGGTAATTATTAGCATATATTGCTAGTTGCATTTTAGGGCAGTACAGGCGCGCATCAGTAAGAAGGAAGGGGTGCGTCACTCTGAAGTTGTCTAAGTACATGTCGTAGGGCATGCAAGCGTGAGCTGCGAGCATGTGACAGCGAGGCCATGTGAAAACGCTTACTGTCTCGTCCGTGTGACCAAAGGGAATAATTAACTAGTGAACATGCAGGCTGAAATGTTATTGTTTGGGTACTTTTTCATCTGAGCGAATCTGCGCCTTAGAAAATCCTCTCTGTGCCTCTGGTAGGTTTTCAAAAGCATATCTAAGCAGGGTGGAGGGGTACAGACAGCCCTCAGATGTCCTCCTCCTTGCTGCATTGCCTTTTCATTATCTTAAAATGATTTTTATTATTTGCAAGCTAGCCGATCTTGATTCCTACTGTATCACCCTTAGCGCCGCCTTGGTTAAATAATTACATAATGTGGCAGTCGACAGACAAGACAAAGCATGCCATGTTTCCGGGACGTCAGCAGTCAACTGTCTTAGATTTTTTTGTAATGGTATAATTGCTTTAAACCCGCACAATGGTAATCGCTATCAAAATAAACCCAACGAAGGCTAATAAAAGGTGCGCAGGCTATAATAAGAGCTAGAATACACTCCATCTCTTGAGCAACAAATGCAGCTCCTCAATCTCCTTGTGCTTTTAGTGTCAGTCAGAGAGCACTCTGTCATTTCAGTGCATCAAGCCAGCAGTATTGATTTTTCCACCCACTGAAACGGGTGTATAAGCATAAATTTTGCATGAGGCTTTTACTCCAGGCCTGTGCTTTGGTCCGACGACACATGATGTGAACATGAAGACACGCGTTGCTCCGTTTGGCTGTAGATCTGGCTCCCAGACTGGCTCGCAGGACAAAAGGCAAAGGAGCCGCTCCTTTAATATCATTTCCATTTTTCTTCAGACTCGTGCCACCAAACCTTATCACTGATATCAAAGGCTGATGGCGGCCATCTTTGTTCCTGGGGAACAAGGAGATAATCAATGGGTGAAACATCAAACACATATATGACATTTTCCTCTCTGTGATTCCTCCCTTTTTCCATCTAATCCTAATGGAGTGGAGGTGGACCGTTTTTTCTGATACGGACGGAAGTATAAAACTCCTTTTAGTGGCAACACAAAGTAGAAGATTTTTCTGCAGATCCTTATAAGAAATAAATCTTTAAGATCTGTAAGGTAATTTCATTTAAGGCTTCAGCTGTCCTGAAACTGAGGCATGTAAATATGCAAATAACCTCCAGGAAAATGCTAGCGTGAGTCTACTTAGCGTAGCAATATGGTGTTACAAATTCAGCATTTTTCCTAGTGGGTAGTCTTTAATGTTTAACCACACATGTATAGGATCTTTCCTGTTTTTGTTGATCTGGTGGTGCTGTTGCTGAATGTCAGACACACACACACACTCACATGTACACGTGTGCAGGTGTGCTTTGCGTGGATTGATGTTTCCATGGCATCCTTAAGGTACGGGTGTTCACTGCATTTCCTGTATCAGGCTCACGGCGTTCCACCACCGGACAGAAGCTTCCAGAAAACAGACGCATGGAGTATGCGGTGCTAAGCATGCCAGAGGCGTGTCACTGCTGCACTCATGCGTGCAGCGTGTCAGGGTGTGATGTTATCGAACTGCCGAGCCATGTCCCTAGCGTGGAGATCCCCGCTTTCGGAATCAGCGTGTCCCGAGACGGCGTTTGAGAGCGGGCTTCGTCCCCGCCGGGAACGGTATGAATAGAGAGGTGTCAGTGGCACAGCGGGGCCCGATTGTCAGGGAATGTGCAGTTTATCTGAATGGGAGCGTGGATCCCGTCAGCTGCTATTGAAAGGTAAATGTCTGACAGTCTGATGGCTGCTGCACACATTTGTCTGTTTGCTTTTGGAGAAACTCAAATATAATCTTTTGTTTAAAAACACATATACTTCTGCCTTTTGTATTTTAAATTAGCATAAAAAAATTGCAGTTTCTTTAATAACTGGTCATCAGTGCATTCTAGTAATCAGTGCACCCATCACACACATCCCTCCCCCCCGGTCTCATGGATCATGCCTATGTAACACAATACAAAGTAATATATAAACTTGCATTTTAGCGAATATGTTCACACTGAACTTTTAAACAATTTAACAATATTAGACACGATAGTGGATTTTCCGCTGTGAAATTCCAGTGTAAAAGTTTTTTGAATCAGTTTCATTATTTATACGAGTTATTTTTCAAAACAGGTTCTTTGAATTGAATAGTGGGCAGCAACTTTCACATATGTGGAGTTTTATTCATCTCCCCTTCAAAACAGAGAAAAAAACCAAAGGGATATGCTGCTTGAAACCATCTGTAGCTGATAACTGTCCATAGGCTTCAGTGTGGGAAGACTGCATGTACAGCTGACTGCCTGTGGAAAGAAAGCATTAATATACTGAGGTTACATCAATAGATTAATTCACTACCTATTAGTAACACTTATGCAGTGTTAAAGTGCTGATCATATTTTTAAAATAGGTAATTAACGAAGTTGAACATAACAGAAGCAGTAGAACCTTTCACTGGCCAATTCCCCCAACACATACTCCAATTTTAATAATCACATAAAGCCTTTACATTAAGCAAAGGTAAACAGTCATCAATTACCACCATTTTAAAAGGCTCCAGACATAATCCCAAGGCTTTGAGGATGTCTACATGAATTTCCAACCCGTTTCCAGCACTAGTTAATGAACTGCAGTTGAGAGCAGACTACATACCCTCCCAAGCACGGTTTATAGCCAAAAACCGGCAAATGGATTGCAGGAGGATGAGGGGAATGAGCTCTTTTTGCTGACTGCCCTTTGATTACTGATAAATATTAACCCTTTGGGACATGGAGCTGTCTCGGCTGGAGCTCTGTGGGAGGGTTTGGCGTGTGTTTCATGCAGGGTGAAGACCAGAGCATGCTGGGAAACTCATTAGCTCGACAGCTAGGGGCGCTAAAAGGAGGCGAAGGAAGACCTCGGCCGAGTTTCACCAGGGGCAGATAAAAACCAGCCTTTATGCTTTTATTGGACTCTGTCTTACATGCTAGTTAAAGTAGTGGTTGCGGGTGACATTCAAGATGCTTGGACACAGCATTTCAGATGCGGGGGGGGGGGGGGAGTACAAGGTGGGAGGAATAAAAAAGACAATAAGATGAAGGGTTGGGCTGAGGGGAGGAGAATGGAGGGGAT
>JAODJX010000001.1:27754409-27777773 GCA_026776945.1 Isichthys henryi
CCCCCCCCCCCCCCCCCCCCCCCCCCCCCCCCCCCCCCCCCCCCCGCCGGCGCCCCCCCGCTCAAGGAGGGAGGAAGAAAATAGACAATAAGCTGCAGTGTTGGGCTGAGGGTAGGAGAATGGATGGGCTTTCTAATGGAAGATAGGGTTATTTGCGTTTAAAGTATGACCCTAAACACCATAAATCTGATCGTATGTTACTGCTTTGTAAATAGTGAAGAGTAGCATGAGATCTGTGTGACATGATGACTTTTCCTGATGGTTGGAGTGTAGTTACATTTTAACACACATCATTAAATTCCGGGGATGTCAGTGAATTTGAAGAGAGAGTCTATGGCCAGTATGAGTGACATGCACTCTTGCCTCATATCTTCAGGATTGGGGGTTTGAATACTGTTTTTGATTTGTGCTGCATTGGCTTCCACCTGCAGTTAAACACTTGTGTTGCATGTACACATTTATTTAACACTTTTGTCGAAAGTGATTACAGCAGAGGGAAGGGTCAAAGTTCACATGCTCCCTGGGACTTGAACCCACAACCTTTGTGGTGTTAGTACAATATGCTTTTTGTTGCTACAAAGCTACAAGCATGAAGCATTAGCTTTCCATTGTTTGTGTGCATAAATGTGTCCTGTGATGCACTGGCATCCTGTCCATGGTGTATTTCCTATCCTACACAACTTGGGATAGGAACCAAGCCCCGCCGACCAGGATAACTGGTCGGATCATGGATAAAACATCTCAATATAAAGCATACCAGATTTTTCCCAAATCTACATCTACTCTGCAGCATCAAATAATATCATATAATATGCCAATATAACAAGACGCTCTCTTTTCTGCATCTTCTAAATAATATTTTTTTAACATGCAGAATTAACATGAGAAACGACTTTCTTCGAGGGGTATGGTGAAAACCATGAAATGTGACTTTGATTAGTAGTTTATTTATTTTTTTAGTTCTTGGCGTAGATGTACATTTCCACGTCCTTCAGCCACCAACAAAAGAATCGAGGAAAGATCGTTTTTCTTCTTGACTATCATATAACTTCTGGAATCAAAAAAAAATCATCGATGTAATTAACACATTCCTTTCCTGTTCCGGTTTACTGGCAGAAAGGTCCACTACTGTGATGATCGCTAGTGAGCTACTGGGTGCACAACAGTAGCTGTAATATGCCTCCAAGTACACACTATTACACACACATATACTCACAGAGCTGTGCTCATATCTTTGTGGGGACCATCCATTCATTTCTATGGGAGAAACCCTAATCCCAACAGTGTCAACCCTAACCCCTACCCAGTCTGAACCGTAACCATAAGTAATCAAACAAAATACAAGTATTTTGACATTTGTAGCAGTCTTTGAAAGCAGTCACAGATTTTTATAAAACTGAATTTCCCCACAACATCAAAATAACAGGTTCTGACCCACACACATACACACACACACACATACACACACACAGAGGAGTTGGAGCAGAAATAAATAATAAAAAAAAACAAGGAAGACACCACAGAAATCAAACCTGGGAAGAAAACAAAGGCTGGAGGCAGCGGCTGAGAGAGGAGGAAACTGAGAGGAGAGACAGCAGGCTGGGGTACGGTAATGTGGAGTGGCAGCAGTCGAAGCCAAGGCCCCGTAATGAGCGACGGGCTGTTGTTCCTCTAGCTCCTCCTCAGCGACAAGGAGCACCAACCTGACACTCGTCTGATGATTAAACCCAGGTCTGACCCTGCCTCGTGACCTCTGACGATCAATTCTACCTGATGTTTTCGCACAGCCTTATGCTATGGCTGCTCCCTTGACATTTGGCTCTGGAGTTTTTCAGCTCTGGCATTTTTTTTTTAAAAAAGAAATAAAACTATGGCTGATGGACGATGGAGGATGATGGCTCTAACACCAAGTGAAAACCTTCCTGGTGCTCAGCCAGACAAGTCTAACCGAGAATATGACAGATGCTGTTAATCCAAGGGAAATTAATTATTGGCTTCTTAAGTGTGCACTTGAATCACCGAGCATCAGGGACATGAGTTAATGTGATGTATATTTACAGCATAATCTCTAACAAATACCTGTGCAAATACATATTTCTAAGATAAACTAGTGGGACATTGTTTACAATGGTTTCCTTCTGTCTTGAAACTGATGAGCAAATTTCCAAAACTCAGTGTATTTCTCATTGTTTTTGGGATGAGACCGTCAGTGACATAAAGTCAGGGCTCCTCGTCATTTGTTAGAGATCCGAGAACTGAAACTCAATCGACAGACGTTTTCTGGAACACATATTCCGCGGGCAGAGGGATTTTTGGAAATTTGCTCTTCAGTTGGACACAGTTGGACTAAAATGTTTCCGGAAGAGAACTTGCTTATGCGTAGCTGAGCTCATCACTCATACCTTATTCTGCTACAACAGTGATGTCAAGAGGTTCACCTCTCCCCTGACTTTGAGAGTTTACACCAGGTCTTTGGTTTAGTTAAGTCATCCTCTTACCTGGGAAAGTGAAGAGAAATTCTCGGAACTCTCGATCTCCACTGGATCTGTGGACTGGATAAGTTTATATGTAAGTGCCGTTTCTGTGGTCTTTGTTGGGTCCCAGTACATGTAAGAAGGAAGCCTGGCTTTAGGTCGTTGGTGGCCTCATCCATGAAACAACAACAAATGTACTGAGAAAGTTTTGGAAATCTGCTCTTCATTTGTGCCGATTGAGGTGATGAGGGTTTGCCCGCCCTGAGTTGGTGACTCCTTTGTCATGAATTAACCTTGCTAAGAGGCCCTTGCAATGGTAATATTTAATTTGTCCATGTGTTCACACTGTAGCTGGGAACTGAGCCCTGAAAAATATCTTTTTCAGATTCAAGATTCAAAAGATCTTGACTGTCAGCCATCAATATACATGTACTGTACACATATGGGATGCAATATCATCTCCCTGAGCATTTACTAAACAATACACTGCAATATGCTGACATTTACACGATGACTAGATAATATACTTCACATACTACATTTACACAGTGACTAGGCGATATGCTACATTCTGTACAGCATGGAGAGCCAAAGGAACTCGAAGACAAGGCATAGCCATGCAAGAACTCGATGGATCTCTCGCTTCATCATCTACTCACCTAGTTGCAGCAGGCAGAAAACAACAATTAGTCTGCAGAAACTGCAACATGCTAACCTTGGCGAAAGGAAGTGGAGAGCAGAGAGTGAGTGACGTGATGAAGCCGCCCGGCTTGTTAGTGTGGAAGGAAGGTCAATGATCTTGACAGTCTTAACAAGATGACAGGCTTTATAAAGAAGCTCTGTTAAGGAATATAGTTACCTGCAGTGCAGCTGTATAATAAGCCCACATGGGGCTTCACCGTTATTCCATTCGTTTTTCTTTTTTTCACGGTTTTCTTTTGTTGTTCTTTTTCTTTGGCCTTGCGATCAGTGCTGGAGGAAACTCTCGAATCAACTTTGATCTTCCTCTGGTTTAGATAATCTTCTGACAGAACTTTTTTTCCCCCTCTCTCTCTCTCTTTCTCTCTCTCTATCTCTCTCCTCCCTCTCTCCTCCCAAATGTGGCGTGCAGTCTTAAGGTCCTACTCGCAAGCGAAATGAGCGACCGCTCTTTTCAGAGCTACCCAGACAACTTGCCCCAACACTTCAAGTGAGAATCGGACTCCGGGATGCGAGTGCAGATTATATATAATTCATGATCTGATACGAGAGCGATGTCAACGTGTCAGGAGGCAGAAGATATATGAAAGTGGGCTGTTTACTGGTTAACCGTCCTCGTCTTTTTCATTGCAATTTTCGCTATTCAGAGCGGGAGCGCGGAGCTGGCAGCACACTGCCGACATCTCAGATCAAACGCTCCTACTTGCCTGTCACAGCATCCCAGAAACACAACACCATGGTAACCAAAGATGTAATTGACTTGATTGTCCCTTTTATTTATTATATAAACTGCCATGGGCTGAATTATTAAAGCATGTGTATTAATTTTGCATACACTTTTCTGCTTTATACTAAGGAACACCGTTCTCTGACATCTATATACTCCGTGCTGCTATTTCCTAGCCTACATTCATGCAGATTTACTGTTGTAGCCTGTCGTGTTGTGGTATGACTCCAGAAGGTTATCTGTTCAAACCCCGTCACTGGCAGAGTGATGTCACTGTTGTGCCCTTGAGCAGGGCCCTTAAACCCATTTGCTACTGGGACTGACCCTGTTGTCTGATCCTCGCCAGTATGTCGCATTGGACAAAAGAGTCTGCTAACTAAATGTGTTTCTAATGTGATTTTATGCTGCTGTTAACAGTCTGAGTAATGCAGTTTATTTTTTTCAGTATCGGTATCAATAACAATGTCACAAACCTCGTTTAATGAAATACATCTCCTATAACTGCATGAATATATACATGAATTGGTGTAAAAACATTTAATCTTCCTTTATTGCAGTGAGTTAAGTTTATGAACATACAGTAAACGATTCTATTATGCATCACAGTCTTTCATTAATGGGGTTAACAATAAGCCTACAATACTCCATTTTGACGGCCAGTGCCAGTGCTTGCCAGACATCTGCATTTATCAGAGAGTGCAGACTAAAACTATGGTTTCCATGGACATGTAGAAAAGCAAAGTCCAAAACTCAGAAGATAAGTGGTGGTTGTTTTTTCTTATCTGAATACAGCGGTTTTCTGTGTAAATACCTGCTAAAATCCATTTGCAGCTCATGTAATACATGGAAGAGGAACAAAATTTATATTTGAAGTTTACTATCAAGATAACGTATATAGCAACATGTCAGGTATAGAACGCTTGCTCAGCTTGTGTAGGTGAAATGTCTCCACACTGAAAATACATATCACTTGGCAAAGTACTGACTTTGAAATTCAGCTCAAGAAAACACATTTATATATAGAAAACACATAGCTGTATGGTGTATTACAGTGTATATGCAGTGTATATACATTTAAAAATCCACTGAACTGGGTGTCTTTAAAATATATAACAATATCCTAATTGATTTTGCAGTGTTTTCGGGTAATTTGTAATACCCGTTAACATTATGCGTTCAGCAGTGAAGCCATTTCTGTTTCTTTTTATCACAGTGAAGCCCTGCCTTCTGCTGTGTTTTACTATGTCTCATGGGATGCCGTTACCATGGCGTCACGGCGTACTTCTTCATCAGTCATCAAGCTACCATCCAAAAGAGTCCAAACTGTACCTCCGATAAGCAGATTTGCATGGAGGAAAGCGTTTCAAATTATTTTAACCTGAGAACTCATGCATCCTGAAATAAGCACTGCTTTATCTTCCTACAGAAAAAGAACAAAGGAGTATTCATGGTACTTCTTATTTTTTCAGATTCAAAGAGCCAAAGAAATGATACAATATAGGAAAGTGGTCGTATTTAGCTGTAGGCAGTGTGGTAAATGCAGCGCAGAATTTCCTACGCCTTACGTACTGTAGAAGCATAATTTAATTTTGTATCAGAACGAAAACACAGAAGGATTTTTGTTTACAGCAGTGTCAGATAAACACTCAAACACGGAGACAGAATCCGTCTCTGATATCTTTAATTGAGTGCAAAAGCGAAATACACTCTCACAGAGGTCTTGGATTTATTTCCTCTCTCTGGGTTTGAGGACGTTTCTCGAGAGGACCAGTCGCTGAATCAATTGCTAGCATGATCTTTTATAGGCTGCGTGTGATGGGAAGAGGTAGGTGACTTTAAGGTGGCCCTTAAAGAACGAGAATTCTCCTGTCCTTGATGATGATGCACCTGCTTTTCCTATGAGTCTGCGAGTTACACAGGTATCAGCAGATACGTCTCTTGAAGTTTTCCCTTCTCTGTGGCAAACAACATAACACAGGTGCTGTAAATCAGACGCACATGAATCCAAATTAAGCAGTTAATCTCCTTCCTTCTCCCACTTCTTTTCGCTTTACCAATCCCATTTTCATAATAAAGTCATCTGCTGCATTTCCTGCGTACTACTGTAACTTCAGTTTCAGATTCTTTTCAGTTGCAATAAATTAGGTGCACTTTTTAAAATTATGATTAATACCTACAATTACGATAATAGCCGTTTTTCTTTGCATTCATTAACATTATAATCACTGGGTGTAATTACTGGTTTCTCCTGCACTGGTTAGTTATTTTAAAAGCACGCCTGAGTGTCTCCCGCAGGTTAATAGGCTTGTGAGATGCCTCCCCAGTCACTTGACCATTGGAAAAGGCAGCCATTTTCATAACATAATGGGGGGGGGGGGGGGGGAGGAAATCCACTTGACCAAGGGCTAGATGATCTAAAATTAAGGTCAGCTTTGTTTCCCAAGGGAAACTTCATGTGCATATAGCAAAAAATGTTTAGTGTAAAGGCAAAATTCATACAGTGCCAAACAGACAAAGTCCAAAGTCAGCACCAAAGTGGTACAAACAAATTATAAAGTACACATTACGTAAATAATCTATCACGAAAAACAGAATATGGGAATATTAAGAAAACAATAAAAAAAAAAAAAACAATAACTTCTTATCATGAAAGGTGACCTCCGTGTACAGATGCCTGCCGTTGTTACGTTATCACTTTGGACCCAGGGATTGGTGACTGTGGTCGTAATCTAATGATCACTTTTGGCAAGTTGTGACCGGCTCAGAAGTTACAGCATAGAAAGCCCAGGGGACCGCAGTCACGCCTGTGTAAACCCCACCGACGTGCTCTCCTCTCTCCTGCGACAGCTACCTCGTCCCTGAACTCGCAGCTCCAGCATCTGCAGCAGCTCCAGCACCTGCAGCACCAGCAGCAGCATCAGCATCTCCAGCATCAACAGCAGCATCAGCATCTCCAGCATCAACAGCAGCATCAGCACCCGGGACCAACGCACGCCCACGCTCAGAATCCGCTCTCCTCACCACATCAACAGTCCCCAACCGGCCAGCATCAGTCCTCATCTTCCTCCTCTTCATCCTCGGCCTCCACCCCAGCAGGCCATGGCCCCGCCGCCTCCGCCTCTCCTCCACACAAGCAGAGCCAGTCGCCGGGCCGCAGCTTGCCCTCGCCTACTACGCCTCCCACACCCCTCCAGGTGAGGCCTACTCTCGGGTGTAAGCCACGCCCCTTTTCATCATCCGCATGAATCCTTCCTTAGGGCCTTTGCTGTCTGTGCTTCCCCCTAAAAACACGTACTAAACAAATGAAACACCACCCTCAGTCAGGGGTGGATCCTGGCAAGGGCAAGACAAGCAATTGTCCCGGTCGGCATCTTATGAAGGGGTCTCGACTCAGCAAATCGCCCCAACTAACCCACCAGAGTTGTTACTATTGTATGTTGCTTCCAAGATCCAAGATAAAGTAAAATTGCTATGGTTTGACCATTGGGTGGCACCACCTGGGTTTTATTCAACCAGCACTACCACCCACCCCCATCCACAGCCATCATATCTCCTTTGTCATTTCTATATAGGGTGAGACCAAGTAGCTAGAATCTATTCCCATAATCCTGCACTGTAGGTGTAATTATTCATATCGGAAAATCTGCCTGAATGCATTCTGGTTTATTCAAATGAGCCACAACATGGTCACGAAGGTACAGCTTTACTTTCTGCTTCTGTCACGGTGAAATGGAATCGTGGGGCTTCAGACGCACACGTGACACGTGTCACCCGGAACAAGGCGTGGCATCCGATAGAGTCGCCCGATCCGAGCGTCTCCCTGGAACGCGTGAATGACTTTGAGTTTCGGCTTCATCCTAGATATAAAGGATCCCCGGAACATTATTATTTTTTCCTTGAAAGATCCCAGAGTTCACCATAGAAGGAATGTCAGCAAGCAGAGTGTCTCTGAATCCCTAAATAACTGGGAGAATCTCCTGCTTATTGCTATGGATCAGAGTACCTGCTTGTTTTGTTTAGGTGCAGTGAGCGATCAGAGCAGAAAATGTGGATTGTTTTTTATTTCGCAAACGAGATTATGGGGGAGGTGAGGTTGGGGGGGGGTAATTCAAAGTGACATGTCAGATCCCATCCCTGAAACCTCCAAAGCTTTCAGTTTAAGGCCTCATCCTTTTACATTATTAACAATATGTCTGGGGAAATATTAGTTTAGGACAAGCCAGGTCTGAAATGATTGTCAAGAACAGGGCGATAATTCAGGATGATGATTGGATTTGTTTGGAGAAACCCCAGATATTGCGAATATTGTTTCTCGAAAACGCTGCTTGTCCGCTATCATGTGTTTGGAAAATTTTAATGTGGGGTCTTTCGGTTGCTGGCGAATCACCGCGGTGAAGTTGCTATGACGTCACGGAAACCAAATCACGCACGGCAATCATGAACGCCAGTTACGATCTGGTTCGCCTTCATTTGCTAAATGATGAATAGAGCCAGTGGATAGTTCACATATAAACACATAAAAATCATTACCAATTAATGCTGAAAGTGGAGTGAATTTAACAGCCTAGAAGCACAGCCTAAAAGTATATATTCATTTAATTATAAGGGGGCAATTAGCATACAGTGAAGCAGATTTTTATGTTCAATTAAAGGAAATTATGGAAATAATCCTTACTCTTACACACCCACACACATATACATATAGACACACACACACACACACGCATATATATATATATATAGAAAGCTTGGCCTTTTAACAAGATTACAGTTACTAAATGACTATAATATGACAAAATATTCCTCCTATATTATGCCAGGCTAAAAGCTCTTGTCAATCCATCCCCCCATATTATGTCCCCGATTTTCTTTCTTGGGGGGGGGTTGCCCAGGGTCACCTCCCTCCCTCGGCCACATTCATCAGTGTCACGTCCTAATTGGGTTGTGGAAATCCTTTCTTTATGACTGGCCCGAGATTCCTCATTCATTTGGCTGCAGGCTTCCTCTCCCTGTCACGGTCCACTGAGGCGCCAGAGGAAAAATGGACTGCGATGTAATGGTCTCAGGAGCTAGGCCGCCCGGGTGGGTGCAGCCGTCTGCCGGGACGCAGGTCGGCCGGGGCCCGCGTAACAAATATGGCGGTAATTACAGCAATGGCAGAAGGGCTGTCCATGATCTGCCACAGGGACCAATAGCAAGCAAGTTTCATTCCTGGCCTCTGAATCATATCTACCGATCTGTATCTCTGTGTCTGTGCAGAGTCAGAACAAATCAGTAAGGAAGAGGCTTAAGGAAGGGGATTGAGGAACAGGATAGAGGAACAGGACTGAGGAACAGGATCGAGGAACAGGATCGAGGAACACACACACACAAAAAATCCCTTCCTAAACTACAACACACACACACACACACACCATTATGAGGCGATCCAGATTATGAGTTCTGGGACTGGCATCAACCTAAGATTCCGAATCATGAAGGAGAAATATCTACATACCATAGGGAACTAAGGACAGGTGGAATGAATCGATACAAATAAAGCAGGTCACCTGACCCTCCCCTCCCCCAAGACAGCCAGAGGCTACATATGCCCCCACAGTCATAGTCTTAAGTGCACGTTTAATAAATAACGCAATATTTTTGAAAGTAGGGTTATATTCTTACATTACATGAACATTGTGCTGGGTGATGCAAGTGCTGAGATCAGAAAGTAGTTATAAAATGACCTTCACTGACCTGCCACAGGGAACCTCTACTGAAGGAGATGCCAGTGTCCCAATCTACTGTACTGTAACAAGCTTTTTTATAGTCAATAAGATCGTTCCCATTCGCTAGCTGTGTATCAGACCCATCGCATTTATTTATTACCTGTTATTATACAACAGGCATTGGAGTGGTATGTCCTGTACTTAAGGCTGGGCAGCCGTCATTAAGAGATTGCCTTGTGAAATGTCTTTAAGTGCATGTCTTATCATTTGTGCATTGTCACCAGATACAGTGTCGGGGTACCAAGCCCATCGTCCAAGGACACATGCCGCAGAGTCCCTATACCAGGTCACCACCCCCCCCCCCAAACAAAAAAAAAGGATTTAAGGAGAACCCCCCACCCCACCCCCAACCTGTGAGGAGATTTTGGGCTGAAAGCCTTTTAGCATCGTATTTATGAACATGGGGGTGGGGGAGGAGTGAGCTTCGCGTGAAAGTGGGTGTCTAAGAGCAAGCCTGCTGTCTCAGGGGGAGGCTGGTCCAGGAGAGGATCTGGGTGGGAGGGGTTTAATGTCATGGAGGCCTGGATGAAGTAATTCAGTGCAGGGCCCGGTCCAGCGGGCCTGGCTAGGAAACTCGGGAGTACAGGGGCCTGTGCCACACCGGACACCCCCAACCCACACCAGGGGCAGCAGCGCATAACTGAGCTCCGTAAGCTCTCCGGTGGGGCGACGCCATGCATCATGGGAGTCGGCTCTGACCTGGGGGGACAATTATGGAAAGCCACTGCACTGACAAAGTGTGCTCTCGGGTGCCGAGATAATTACTCGTCTGTCAAGCCACGTATATGTGCAGATAACCCCTTGTTTTTTGTTTTCAAATAGTGACGTGCATGGGTATATGGTGGGGGGTGGGGGGGGGGTGCAGATATTTAGCCAGCAGTTATGAAAACCCAAATGTTCATTAACCATTTTCTCCAGATAGATGGGCTGTGAAGGTCCAGGTACCTTCAGGCCCAAGGAGATAAGGAACAGATGTCATTTTTATCTCCCCAGGCCTGAATATACTTACACCTTCTTGGGCAGAAATGACATTTGTTTCCTTGATTTGACTTGCTTTATGTTTAATACAAAGGATTCAGGCAACACCTCTGAGGAACAGAGAAAACTCTTCACAGAGCATAGCCTGGAGTGTTAAACCTGCTGGCTTTACATCGGTTAGCATTTAGTGATGCTCTTTCAGTCTTATTTGTCCGTGATCTGAAAATTAATTGTTGCATTTAACTAACATTGGGTTGAGAGCTGTCGTTATATGGAAACTTAAAACACTAAATGAAGAGGCTGGAATTGGTGGCCACACTCAAATTCTTGTAAAACAATGTGTCTCAACCCAGTTCTGAGTGACCCCCAAACAGCCCACATTTTCGTTCCCTCCCAGCTCCCAGCGCACCTCCACCGGTTATTAAGTGCTCTTCATCATTGAGTTTGTTCTTCATTGTTTGGTTCAGGTTTGCTGGGAGTCTGGGGGTCCCCAAGTACTGGGTTGGGAAACACTGTTCTAGAAGAAAGAAGTTCCTGACAGGGATGAGAAATCCATCTCTGGGGGGTTGAAAATATTCGCCATCTCAGGTTTGACACTAAACATACGGTGTCCTTCTCCATGCTCACATTGCAGCCATTCACACTGGGTGTAGAGCTGCACACTGTCATGTGACTGGTTTGAGCTTCACTAAGCATGGCTGAGAAAGGAGGAAAATGCCCCTTTAAGTCAGACACATGATGAAGTCACCCACAGACCATTTGCTTCTCACTGGGAGCTTTCAGTCAGTGTGGTACAACAGGTTCAAAAGGTCTTGATGTTTTGGTTCCAGACTGTACAAAAAAAAAGGTTTATAAAAGTGAGTTTTCATTGATTTCCTACAGAGCAGGCGGGCAGCAGGAACCAACTGTACGAAATCAGCCATCGAATGTAAAATTGACCTGCTAAAATTTCCGTAATTATGCAATCAGTTTGGCAGCCAGATCTGTACTTGACCTGCCTTATTCCACATATCAAACGATTGGCCTAGATTCCCCCTTGAGAGGCAGCGATGATCATTAATCTACAGACCTGAGCTCGTTAAGTACTCGTGTCTTTATCCTAATACCACTTTGCTTTAAGTCACTTAAATAGCTGCGTCGGCTTCCCAGGGGAATCGACTCGCGATCTCCTCAGATGTTAAGCGGCTCATTATTCTTAATTATCCGCATACCTTGTATCCGTGGGGATGCAGAAGGGCATTCTGTGTCTGCAGGAAATGCCAGCCGAAGCACTTTTAGCAGCCACCTGTGTTTTTATGACGTTCAAAGAGGTCTGGGAATGATGTCAGTTTGACTCGGATGGCCGACATCTTGCAGCTTCGGGATTGTGTGTGGCTCAGCAGGTTAGGCCTCTGTGCCTGTGACCAGAAGGTTGCTGGGTCAAATGCCATTCTTGGTGGACTAATACCATTTCTATTTGGGCCTTTGAGCAAGACCCTGAACCCCATAAAATTCTCTTGGAGTACCGGATAAATGTCTGACCCTGGACTAGAACGGCAAGCTTCACTCACTTGTTTGTGCCTCAAAGAAGAGCATGTTGACATACAGTATGCAAAAAGATTCATTCCTATGCACTTGTGCAAATGGAAAACCATGGCTGCATTCATGCTAAATAGTGCGCCAAAATAGTACCTGAAACATAATAGTGTAAACCACAGTGCACCTCGCTTAGTGCACAAGAAGTTCCCGGATAGCACCCTACATCCAGTCAAAGTGTGCGAACACTGTACACTATCTAGTCCCACAATTTTACACCTGACTGCTGCATTTGGTACACGGTTTGTTCGGTACTTGTTGTTATGCAAGACTTAAGGGTCATTAAGGGTCAAAGTCCAGCAGTTGAAAAGTAACATAGTCCGGTCTGAAAGTGTACAAAGTTTTGTACTCGTGCACTAAGGAATCTTACCGAGTTACTGCTGCCGTAGTGCAGGGGTGTCAAACTGCAGTCCTGGGAGTCCCTGTGTAGCTTAGTTCTTTCCCTGTTCCATCAAAAATGATTCAGCTCAAGAGCTGTGTGGTAATTATCAGAATGAGTTGAATCAGGTGTGTTAAATGAGGGGAAACTCACAAATGTGCAGGGCTCCGGCCCCCCAGGACTGGAGTTTGACACCCCTACCGTAGTGTGTACGTTTTCCTCATTTAAGTACATTGTGTGTAATAGTGAATGCAGCCTAGGTGCTGTTTCATTCATGGGAGAGAAACAGGAAGTTAGATGCAGGTTTAGCTTCCTAACCTCTCGCTCACCTCCAGCTGCACCTCGGAGGGGGTGGGATGGGGAGAGAAGACCTGTGGTCCTGCGATAGCGCACCGAGCAAGCCCAGCGACAAACAAGCAGGGAGATTATGAAATTTACTTAAGTGTGTTAATGGGCTGATTGCCGGAGCCTGGTGGATTTTCTGGGGAGGTGATTGATTGGAGACGCCGGTGGCTCCGCGCCCGCCGAGCTCGGGGATTTGCCCGGGAAAACCGCTGCCAAGTCCGTTACACTGGAATTTATCTTAATTAGATCTGAAAGACCTGCCACGGCAGAACGGCCCCGGCGATTAAAATGAAAAACAGGAGAAATTACCGATCAAATTAATCATAATGTCGGCCTACAGCTGTAGGTCTGCTGTAATTTGCCACTCCAGTGAGTTACATCGGCCTGGGGGGGGGCGGGGGGGGGAGGGTGCAGAGCAGCACCACAGTCAGGAGCTCAGGGTAGGCTGTCGTGGCACCAGACCTTGGACAACTGGGCACCCAGAAAAGTGAGCGTCATAGAACCAGACCCCAGAAAACTAGACCTCGGAGAACGGGGCTTCAGAGAACCGGGCTTAAGAAAACCAGACCTTGGAGAACGGGCTTCAGAGAACCGGACTTTAGAAACCAGACCTCGGAGAACGGGGCTTCGGAGAACCGGACTTTAGAAAACCAGACCTCAGAGAAACAGGCCACGGAAAATTGGACCTGATGGCTACCGGACCCCAGAGAACTGGGCCTCGTAGAACAGGAACCTGATGAACTGGACCCAGGAGAACTGACTCTTGGACAACCAGGTCTTGAATAACCAGATTTTCAAATAACAGGGAGGGGATGTACCACACTGAGTAGGGCACTGTGTTTGCCCCTCCTGCTGCATTACAACTAGCTGGCTCACACCGTTGCCATTTTCCATTTCCAAAATCACTCCTTCCTCCATTTTCCTCCCCTCTGTCATGACCGCTCTCTGTCCCAATGCACACTCGCATTTGGTGACCCATGACCTTGACGTCGAGGCCCAGTGCCAGACAGATGACGGAACTACGTCTGCAACTCAACGGCCTGAGAGCCTCCGTCTCATTCACCCCCGACTCGTCTCCGCCCCCCTTCAGAGCTACCTGCCACCTGAGGCAGCATGAGCGCAACTGACAGACTGGCGGTAATTACAGCCCAAGATGCTCTCCTTCCTTTTGGTCTGGGATGGCCAAGAGCCCCGATCGCCCATCCCCACCACGGGCCAATTTGCCAGCGGAGTGTTTACAGGCGTCCGGCCATTTCTTCACACGTCGCTGTCTATTTCTGCACCGGAGACTGCAGGCACACAAGTGCTCCAATTACCCATGTTTCTGCCGTGCTTCCATTATTCTCACCTGCAATCACCCGTTATTACGGCCTCTCTTCGGGGGGCGCCGTCGTCACCAAGGTCAGTGGCTTCCAGCCACAAGAAGCTCTGAGAGCCGGCTACCTCGTATCTTCCCGCTTCCTCGTCCCCCTCCTCTGAGCGCCGGGATCACAATTCAGCTACGTTTATTCTCCAAATGTAGCGCATGCCGCCGGCTTCCTCTTCCAGCCGATCGCTCGTTGATCCGATGGAACCATTTCTCACATTTGTTTATCTGTTTTCGCGGCTGTTTTCATATTACCCGCGTATTATTTAAAGTGTTGCCGCGAATATTGATTTCTGGAAATGTACCGCTGTGTAATTTCTGAATGTTTTCCAGCTGGCTTGACAGACATAAGTGCGCGGAATCAGAGCAGGCGTGCTCTTAGTGTCAACACCGTCCCTACGCTGTCAAAATCGAATATCCATTAGGCGCGCTGAAGGAATAAGCATACCTTCAGATCTGCAAAATTGTCGCTTCAAAAAAAGCCAAACCTATGATCTCATTGCTGGTGAAAGGAATTATGGGATTGCAATTACTACATTGACTCCAAACCATGAAGAATGATCTGCTTTATTACAGACACCAGAGTAAAACCCAGTAAATCGTGTGTCCTTTACGTGCAGGAGAACTATTTAGAAGCTGGTTTAAATACTCCACCTTTTATATAGACTTTGCTGTAATAAAAGAGTGCAACAGTGAGTATTTTCTGTAGCCTTGAAGTTTGTGTACCTGGTCTGCCCCGATCCCAGTTTAATACACACCGTGTTTTTCTGGATGACAATCTCTCGTGAAACTGGGCTGCCATTTACTGGGTCTTTAATAACGCACAGCAAGGAGTGATATGGTGGCTGATCCACTTAGACCCTTTCTCTCGCTTCTTCTTCCTTCTCTGTTAAGCCTGTGTGTCGTCCCCTGTCGTTTCTTGTCCATGGCTACAACGCGGCAGCTTTCCTTTGCACTCTGTCTTGTTGGCATCGCATGTTTGTTGTTCTATACTTCATGTACCTCACTGCCACACGCACACGATTTCTCCCCTGGGGCAGAGTTTCCATTACCTCTTATCTTACGTCTGTGTCACAGGCCAAAATGCAGGATGTCTTAAAATTTTCGAATGACTCCCTTGTTTAGCTAGTAAATGAAATGATATGGCTGTGTTTGGGTATTAGGATGGACAAATTTACCTTTTAATTTTTAAAGGATTATCAGTGGGCTCCATGTCCAGCTGAAGGCAATCCCCCATCCCCCCCGATAAATTTATATATAAATAGCTCAATATCCCTTTTGGCCCTTAAAACCCTTATGAGTTTTGATCATAAGTAGTATAGAATGGGTTAAAAAAAAACTGTGTTTAACCTACAGTGCAAGGCAGATCTTGCATTTGTTAATGGGTGCAGATAGTTGGTAAATAGTTATGAATTAAGTTGTTCAATGTAATTCCAGACAGGGGTGCTGAGGCAGAAGTAACGTGGAGGTTAGCAGACATGTAAGCAGTGTTCCTGAAGGGTGCGGTCACGCCTGATCCATACAAGGCAGATACCCACTGAGCCTTGAGGCACCCTGCTTTCCATGGGGTCATCCTGCTTTTTTCTCTTAGAAGGCATCTCCCAGTCATAACAGAAGTGTCTTTGATGCATATAATCCAGATTTCATAGAAAGACCTTCAACATTGATAAGCTAACTTCAAAGCTAACAGTACATACGACATCTCAGCTAACCAACAAATGATAACATAGTCGCAAATTGCTTACATTTCTTCACACTCGCAAGCTAGTTCCGACATACAGAAACAATATTAATTTGTCACCCAAACTAGGCAGTTTTCCTAGAAGATGCAGAGTCTATTCCAGTAAACAGAGAGCAGAATATTCCCTAAATGAGAACCCACTACCTGACTTACACAAAATCATAATTTAGAGTCACTACTTTCCTGCAGGAGGAAAGTCTTCGAAACCTGCTTCGAACCTGCTTTACAATAAAATGAGATACATCGACTGCTTACTGTTTCACAGTCATGGTGAGAAGGATTTATTTTGATGTTCTCAAGTTAAGAACACCAGTCATTTTAGACGTCTGGAATAAGCTCACCAAGATCCCGTCCTAAGTATTCACCCTAAGTACGCATTGCCCGTCTGTCCATTCATCCATCCATCCCAGTTCATTCCAGAAAGCGTAGACAGAAGACACCATGGAAGGGATGCCAGACCATCTCAGGGCACAAATTTACACAGTGGGTAGCTTAGAGAAATCAAATAACCTAATTTGGATTGTGGCAGGAAACCCCCATGATCAGATAGAGTGCATGCAAAGTGCACACACACAGACACTGGGACCCCCAATACTGGTATCTGTGGGGCTATTAACAGAGACACTGCACAACCCTCTGTGAAGAGTATATGGGTGTCAAAGCAGTCAGTGTGTAATGAATGTTTTACCATCCTTCCCTTAATGTAGTCTGATAGTATTAAAACCTGTCCAAAAGTACGAGAGCACATAACTGAAAGTGTCAAGTCCTTGTTCAACTGGCACTTCAGGTCTGAAGGACCGGTGCTAATTTTGCGTAGAAGCTACGTTGGTAAATATATCGGCGGCTCGTCTAAACCGGCCGAGGCCCTTGACTACTTCATCACTGCTGGGCAATGAGTACCTACCGGGTGAATTACGAAAACGGGGGCCATTTTCAGGCCACTTAAGCTGGAGGCCTTATCTGCCCTTTGACTGGAATGAGCTTAGCACCACTGGCTAATTGCCTGCGGACGGTGCTCGTACCTGCCAGCCGGGAAGTTCATTAATGCACGGCCGACGCAGCCTCCTAAGGTGGCATAAAATTGCCTTTTGTGACAATCGTAGCGCAGTATGGAAATATCAAATGTGCGCAGTTAACTGAGCCAGAAAATGAGACTGCTGTCCTTCAACACTAACATTTCATGCACATAAATACACAAAGACCGCAGATACTAAGAGGAAATAGCCGAAAAATCAGGCATCTCTACTGCTGTATTTTAAACGTTTATCACGATAAAATGTGCGTTACGAATGCCACACAAAACTTCATTCAAGACCGAGTTTAAAACAAGACAAAAAAAATATGTTAAAACATTCATTCATGCATTATCCATTAGTGTACGTTTTTTATTACTAAATACAAGACCATGCAAACTGTTCTCAGTGGAAAATGGCTGTATGTATTGTTTTTTCTTCTTGTTTGTTTAAAGGGACATTGATCATATGGCTGAAAATATGCTAGAGCTAGTCAAAAGGCAGAGGGCGGCATGGTGGTGCAGTGGTTAGCACTGTCGCCTCACACCTCTGAGACCCGGGTTGGAGTCTCTGCCTGGGTCGCATGTGTGCGGAGTTTGCATGTTCTCCCCATATCGTCGTGGGGTTTCCTCTGGATACTCCGGTTTTCCCCCCACAGTCCAAATACATGCTGAGGCTAATTGGAGTTACTAAATTGCCCGTAGGAGTGCATGTGTGAGTGTGTGAGTGTGCCCTGTGATGGGCTGGCCCCCCATCCTGGGTTATTCCCTGCCTCGTGCCCATTGCTTCGGGATAGGCTCCGGACCCCCCGCAACCCAGTAGGATAAGTGGTTTGGAAAATGAATGAATGGATGGATGGATGGATAGTCAAAAGGCCAGACATTATAATAAAAGCAAAGAAACGCAGGAATATTCTTGATACATTCAGTAGAGCTGAAAAATAAAAGCACTTATAATAGCACAAATCATACAACAAAACAAGACCAGTTGAGACAGAAGCAAATATCCCAATTATAGTGAACACAAGTTTGATTACTTAACAACCAATTCATTAACTGAGAGGAGAAAGAGGCAGCACTACTTACAGTATTATGTGTTCCAGTATATTGTCACAATCTTGTGACGCTCTCCCTGAAAAAGAACTGAACATGGCATCCTTTGAAACTCTAATGAAGGTGAATTTCACCAGCAAAACCAGATTCTCATTGTGTCACATTAGCACTTAAGCTGCAGAGGGTTATATCAGCCACAGGGTCAGCTGCAAAGGTAGCAGCCCATGGAAACCTGTGCTACCCTGAATATAGTGGACAGACATTAGAGATCCCTCAGAGATCTAATGAGTAAGAAAGCGATCCGAGGGACACCAAACTAAAGAAAGTCACTCTCTCTGTTTGTATTTTTGTGTTGTCGAGGGTGACGGTAATGGTCATTGTTGAAGTAGTGCTCTGCTTCTGAGTGCGCAGGTTCTTCCCAGGTATCTTCTCTGCTCCTGACCTGTTACATTCATTCTCTCCATTAGTGTCCACAAACAAAGAACTTCTCCCATGGAGCAGACCACAAGAGCTTCTCTTCTTGGTTCAGAATTCTCACCTTGACTTTAACTTTCAAGTGTAAGTAGCTTCTCAGAACAAAGATGCAATACTGTGCTGTCAAGTATATTCTAACAACGGCGTTGTGGGTTAGCGCCTCTCTTGCCTCTACTTTTAGTTTTGTACGTACTATATATCGCTTGCAGTTCACTATTCTACAAGTGGTATTTTTAACAAATCTGTATGACCAGTTAAACCCTCCGTCATTGTTTCCACAGAGACACATTACAAGTTATGCGCGAGTTATAAAACAGGAAAAAGAATAATGCCAAAAATCAAAAAGGCACGATCAATGCCCTGCTCTGTAAATGTCAGCGATTCATTACAGTACTTAGCTGCAATACAGGATACGTTTGTGAGGGATGCGCGTATTGAACAGCCGTGATCACATCTCGGCCAAGAAGATCCACTCCTTTAATTAATTTTTCTGCTCCGAGTCATGAAATGGTACATGACAGCAGTAGCCTTACACCCCCCACTCATTTTTCTTCATTCTGGAACTGATTTTGGGACAATAGACAGTCAGCTAATAATTTACCTTTATTGTGTTTATAAAGCTTAGGCATGGATGACCCTTTATATATTGAATTGAGGCCATCGAAAGATCACCTGCCATTGATCAGCAGGATATTAAAGTCAATCAAATGCAGAATGTATATGTCAAGCGGTGCTGGAAGTGAAGAGGAATAACATTGGGTGATTGTCGAATGAGCCACTGTGCCGTAATGAAAAGCGTGCAATGTTAAATGCTAAAAGCTAATGGACCCATAGTCAGGATCATCCTCAAAAAGTGTATATCCCATAATAAGCCGTACTTTCGAGCTCGACATCCTACATTCATTTTCAGTTAGCTAGATATTATCCAAAAAATTAATACATGAATAGAATATCCATCCATTCATTCATTTTCCATGCTTACTTTTCTTATTCAAGGTCGCTAGGATCCGGAGCCTATCCCAGAAACTATGTGCGTTAGGCAGGGAATAACCCAGGATGGGCGATGAATAGAATATTACAGGAAAAATGTATTTAAAAAAAACTGTTCCCAGAGGAATATAATTGTATCAATTGTGAATTCTCAAGTCAAGTACTTTCAAACTGAAAATCCAATTTTAGGAAATGATTAAAAGGACTGCAATGGGTTGATAGGTGGGTGCCCCCCATGTGACCTTTTATCGCATCCTTATTGGCTGGAGCCACATGTCCTGACTTGCCTCCTTAGCTCACTTGAATTAGGCCTGTGTTGCCGACATCAGATGTGCCCATTTCTCAGGGTGACTCATTCTGGCAGCACCCTTGATCTGGCCAACATTCTTCGATGCCCATCCTGGCAAAAACAGAACTGTCTGTCCTGCTGTCTGTCCTGCTGCAAACTTTGAGTCCCCCTCCCTGGACATTGCTCTTCCTGTCCCCATCAAAACTTCATGGCCTAATGTGTCTTTCTGTGATGTCACTCTTTTTAATCATATTCTTCCTCGATTTTACTGTCCCCCAGGTCCTTAGAACAGAAACTACCCCAAGGCCCAAAAACAAGTCTTTTAAGTAAAGGCCTCTGAGGCCAGACTGTGGCAGAAAAGAGTATTGGGAGAAACCAACGAAGGGGAAAGACAGGGGTGACCGTGGACTATTTTAATGGCATTTTGATGTACATGTGCAAAATTGATGTGGGAGAGATCTCAGTGGAGTCCCCAGCCTTAGCCGGCTAGAAATGTTGGGAAGGTGGCAGGAGAACCACTGAAAACCAACGTATTCGCTCATGTTAAAGCTTATTACGTTCTTACAGAGGAGGGGAGAAGGCAAAGGGAGGGTTTGGGGAAGCAGACATCGGGGTGGTGTATAGCAAAGCAAGATTTCTCAGTTAGCTGGGTTAACTTAAGCTAGAAGTCATGATCTTTCAATAAAAGTTTAGATAAGGAGCATTCCTATTGGACAATCATGACTTTTAGTTTAAGTTAACCCAGCTAACTGAGAAATCCTGCTTTGTGGAACATCTCCCAGGCAAAAGCTCCATCTCTGTTTGTTCATATGGGAGATGAAACTGTTTTTGGTTTAAAAAACTGTGATGTGCTCGATCCATTTCTCAGTTTAGTTATTTTGCTATTTACCCGTTCACCTGTCTCTTAGCTCCTTTTTTCCACATTTCAATCTTTGGTTTGAAATGCGCCTAGATGCTCCTTTCTGCTTGGCCCGACTTTTTCTGAACCCGAAGAGACCCACATCTGCACAGCGGAGGTTTTAGAAATGTACACAGTGTACACGTCAGCGCTGCTCAGTGCGGCGATGAGTGAAAACAATTTCACCGTCCGATACGGCTCGATATGCGCTGCGGCGGCCTTGAAATTAATACTCAGATGCGTCTGTGTCGTTGTTGTGATTGTGACTGTCATTGTGCTTGCTTTCATTAGAATGCATGCATGTCATCGCCCACTCAATGGGGGGACAGACAGGGACTGTGGACAGCATAAAATCTCACCTTGAGTACCTCTTCTTCCATGGTGAGCTTTGTTGTACTTGGTGGCACAGAGGAACACAGTGGCACCTATAAGAGGAAGCCTGCCAGAGAAGAAATGTAACATGGAAACTTCAGAGCTGGGGGCAGGTGGTAGATTCATGACCCTGAAGTTGGGAGGTGCTCTAATCACCGACCCACTATGACACCTAATACCCAAGGAATGTTGTATGCAATATAACGTGTATCCTCTGTGACATTTATTTAAAAAAAATCTTTTTTTGGTCATTTTATTAATTTATTCCAAACAGGTCACATTGCAAAAGCAACATTAGATAAACTAGAAAGTTTTTTTTTTTTTTTTGATTAAAGGAATGCATTTTAAGAAAATATCAGCTTTCACAAATCCAACGTAAGGGTATCACAGGTCGGTTTCACTAACTGTTTCTTTAGTATAGACTCAGGGAAAATGAATACATTCGATTCTAACAACGCTAAGGTGTTGCTCCCTCATAAACAGTTCTTCTGCATTTTGCCTTTTTCTCCTCCAGAGATAAAGGTTAAACAAGATGTAAAAACGCTATGCAGATGTTGCTTTGCTGTCCTGCTCTTTCCAGGTTGTTTAAACTTCTCTAGCCATTTACACAGAGTGTTGCCAGATCCATTTGGGTTATGCAGTTTTCATGCAGGCGGGACATGATGGGGGCTTTCCATGGACGACAGGCGACACACAGCCCTACCTCTTACATTCGTGTTATAGCACTATCACATACCAAAGTGTGTAGCTAGTGAGGCTGGACACTATTATGAATTGAACACTAGTACGAAACATCCCTGAATTCAAGCATAGGGGTGGAAAAAGTGGCATCTATGCTATTATAAAGTGATATGCTGACATGTTAGTAAAAGGACGTGGCATTAAAAAATATGCAATCATAGTACTAAAATCCAATAAAGATGTATATAATATAATAATCATTGTAATCGTTATGAACTCTAATTTGGGAAAAATAATCTAGGAAATTGCTTGGCCTGCCATTTTTAAGAAAAAAAAACATCTGTTTTCCAATGTCTCTGATTGGTACGGAACGGAGAGTCTGTTTGCTGTTTCGGTTACCAGCACCTTCCGTATGAATTCCTAGTTGTCAGTGGTCCATCATATGGGTTGGATTTTTCTTCTTTCAAGTCCCTGTAAGGAGTGAACAGCGTCTTGCATTCACACCTCTCTGGGCTGTCCAGGTTAAGGTGGTGTGATATTTCATATTGCTTCTCCCTGCTGCTTTTTGCTCGCCTGTAGAGAAGAAGCCTGAAATGCTAGCAAACATGGCTCCTAATTTACTGACGCAAACCTTTTAGTGTCCCGGTGACTTGTTAACTAGTCTGGGTTTAAATTCTGAGGGATTCTATAGTCAGTGACAAATTTAACAAACTGTTAGCAAACAGCAACATATTTTAGAGATTCCTTTGTAAACCACCAGGGTGTCCCACACATCCCAATAACCTAATAAGAGGAACGAAATAGACACAGAGCCAGTGGCTGTTTCTGAAGGGACAACAAAGACTGAGATCACTGCATATCTCCAGAATCACAAGCGCTCAGCTCAAGTTGTGGGGAAAACCTTCAGTGGCACTGCAGGTGAACAGACCAGGCTGCCTGCATCTCCTCCATATATCTACATCTACAACTTGGCAATGCAGGAAAGGGAATCAGCCAAGTAGATCATGTTACCAAGGCTCATCCTGATACTGCACTTTTCATTTTCTGGACTTGAAAAGGATAATGTGACACTATCACAGTCTTTGAAAGACCTGCCATATCATTTTTCTTCCGAAAATAAGCATAATATATGAATAATAGCAAATTTCCAGAACTCATTCAGTCTGCCGGAAATGATCGAAAGGTCCTGGTTGAATTACATAATGACTGAGTCAGTTTTGGTTCAACAGTGGTCTCGTCTCAAAAAAAAAAAAATACAGTCCATTGGTCCTTTCACTAAAACATTCGCCCAATTCTCTTCACTAATAAAAATCTAAAGGGCGTATATTTCAGCTGAACAGGGAAGGTGGGCTTGGAGCCAGAAGCCAGAGGGCAGGAGGTGGAGGAATAATCTCTAAGGGATGCTGGTCCCATGGTGGTGCAGTGGTTAGCTCTGTTGCCTCACACCACTGGGACCCGGGTTCGAATCTCCGCCTGGGTCACATGTGTGTGGAGTTTGTATGTTCTCCCCATGTCGTCGTGGGGTTTCCTCCGGGTACTCCGG
>JAODJX010000001.1:27793594-27803627 GCA_026776945.1 Isichthys henryi
AGCACACAAACAAACAAACACCTGCTGAAGAAGAAATAATTAATGGAGTTGAGGGGAAAAAGAGGCCAGTCTACTTTTAGAAAAGCTCACCCTTCGTTTAAAAAGTCAGAACTGGTTTTGATCTGGCTGTGGAAATGTAGTTGCGCATAAAACATGAAAATGTATGATTTTGCAGTCAAAGTACGATAAACAAGCGAACGAACATTGTGTTATGAAATGTACTGTCTCTGTGGCTTCCTCAGAGCACCTGAATTGATAATTCTCCGAGTATAACAATGTGTGCCGCTAACATCCAGTAAATTACTCTGGTGGAAACAATGGCAGACCAGTTATTGTGGCGCTAACAAAGAGAGGAGAGAAAATCTCCGTGATGGATGGCAGCTTGTCTCGTTTCCGCCACATAACAAGCTGCCATCTTTCTTACATGGCATTACCCAGAATCCCTTTGGAGGTACATTAGTGAGGTGGCCGCATTAGTGAGTCCAAAGTACCCAAGGATTATAACAGTGAGATAAGAGTGTCCCACATAGTATAGAAAAAAAGAAGAAAAGAAACAAGTTGTTTCTGTAGTTTATGGAAAAAACACAAGTTTCACAAGCATAAAATTGACTCTTAAATGCGCACAGACCCATATTACTGTATATCACTGGAGTTCAGAAACTCAGACAGTTCACTGTTTTTAGACAAGTTAGGAGCAGCTACATGAAAGAGCAGTTGTTTGAGAATTTTAATGGGTTTCATTATCAGCATTGTTGTGAAGTATTTTCGCAGTCTAGCTTAAGGGTTGTCCAAGCAACATATGTAACAATGCAATAATAAAACATTATAACTATAGCAGCTTGGAGGTCATGTACAAATTCTGAGGTGTTATTTGCTAATTGTTACCAAACGCCTTCGCTCAGTGTCAGTTGTCACACAAAATTAGCCGAAATTAGTTGTCTAAGCCCCAGTGCTGAAGGTGTGAAGCAGCAAACCTACCCTCACCGTCCTGCTCTCAGCTTCCTGAGTGATGTCATTTGGTCACGGTGACCTCTCCCTGTATAACCTACACAGATAACGATGACATTGATCATTGACATCCCCATGTTATTCACCATTCTCTGGCCAAACACCGCTAATCATCCATTCATCCCTTCATTCATTGATCCATCCATCCGTATATGAAACCTTCATCCAATACAGGGTCATAATGAGATTGGAACATATCCCAGGAAGCACAGGGCACAGAACAGGGGACACCATGGATAGGCTACTAGTCAATTAAAGGACACACGCACACACACACATTTGTATTCATATCTTTCTGGGGACTCTATTTTTGTCTCTATGGGAAAAATCTTAATCCCAACAATGAAAAGTAACTTATACACAGCCCTAACCTTAACCATTACTAACCAAACAAAACACAAGACTTTTGGCATTTTAGGTTTTTGATTGCAGTCACTGATTTTTATAAAATTGAGTTTCCCCTTGTGGGGTCCGAAGAAATGGTTCCCACAACATCAAAAGAGCAAGTTGTTATAATTTTATGAAGACACAATATAATATATACATCACACAAACACACACACACACACAGCATCAGGTCTGAGTATTCCCCTTGTTATTCAGTACCATGTGCTGGTACCCCACTTGTTATTCAGCATCAAGTGCCAGTAGTCCCCTTGTTATTTAGTGCCAGGTGCAAGTACTCCCCTTGTTTTACAGTACCAAATTCTAGTACTCGCCTTGTTATTTAGTGTCAGGTATCAGTACTTCCCTTGTTGTTCAGTACCATGTGCCAGTACTTCCTTAGTTATGTAATGCTAGGTGTCAGGACTCCCCTTGTCATTCAGTGGCAGCAGATATGAGAGGTGCCGGTACTCTGAATGTACTCTGAATGTACATACTGGTGAGTACCGGCCCACTTCAAGCATTTGATACACATGATGACACACTGACCCGGGTTCACGTCTCCGCCTGGGTCACATGTGTGTGGAGTTTGCATGTTCTCCCCATGTCGTCGTGGGGTTTCCTCCGGGTACTCCGGTTTCCTCCCAGAGGTGTGAGGCAACAGTGCTAACCACTGCACCACCATGCTAACCACTGCGCCACCATGCTAACCACTGCGCCACCATGCTAACCACTGCACCACCATGCTAACCACTGCACCACCATGCCGCCCCGTAATGAGTTTCTTTGCTTCTTTTTCTACAGCTACTCATATTTGCTTAATATTTCTCAGAATTCTGTTACTTAGCAAAGGGACTTATGAACAGTAAGACTTTAAAGCTTGTAAAGAATCAATGAAAACATGAGGCCACCCACAAGGACAGATTTATCTAACCTGACTGAGGTCACGCTTTCTTTTCTGAATAATGTAAGAAAAAAGGAAGTGACACAAAACCAAACTGTGAACTCATAAGAATGTTGGGTAAAACTGAGCCTTTGCTTCGCTCTTGCCTTACAAGCTGAGTTCAAGTGAACGAAACATCAGCTTTTCAAGTGTTTATTGGCTCCCACTGTTTGTAGCGTGAGATGTTTGCTCAGGCAATAAAAGCTAAACCTGTTAATGTGGAAGAACAAAGAAAATGAGTCTCAATAACTGCAAAAACTGAATATGGCCTCCTACTATCACTGAATAAACGTGTATACGTTACTCTTTCCTTGATTATTGCCACATCACCTACTCCTCTCTCTCTATTTGGGCATGTTACAGGACACACCAAGTACAGGATCTTCCCCTAAGTCTGCGCATAACGCTACTCAGAATAATTAGACACCACTACTGTTGCTTTTAGCTGTTCTGCCATGTGATCTCAGTATCTCACTGTGGCTCATGTATTGTTTGTTACAATGATGCCCAGCTCACAGATAGAACTGTCTCTATCACAGTGCTCTAGATCTATGATTCTTGGGTCTGTCCGATGGGTTTACACTCATACTGTAACTGTCAGTCCAGAACAGGTTTGTGGTGAGGATAGAGCCTATCCCTGGATGTACAGAGAACAAGGCAGAGTCAGCCAGTTCCTGGAGCAATTGGAGGTTAAGGGTCGAAGGACCTAACATTAAAATCACTCTCTCAACCTTGGATCAGTGACCTTCTGATTACAAGCATACTGAGCCACACAGCGCCCCCTGGAGGTGTAAGGCTAACTCAATGTTTCAGGTTTTGGTACATCCCTATGGCTATATTCATCCATAATGGTGACACTTGGGGTCCTTCTCCTCTGATCCACAGCTGCCACAGGCACAGCAAGGACAGCCCGGCCCGACGTCCTCGCAGAGTGGCCTGCTCCATCTGCCACACGGCCAGGCCCCTCTGTCCCAGAGTCCCCTGCGGCAGGTGTCGTCCTCTTCCTCCAGCTCTTCGTCATCCTCCGCCCTAAGCGTGGGTCAGCTGGTTAGCAGTGAGTAGCTGCAATGGCCGCCTGTGCCATTTTCTCTATTTTTTTTCCACTCTATGAAATTTGGCCTGAAAAAGGCGCAGAAGTCAAGCTTTTTTGAGCTTATTTGGTTTGCCGGGTTACATATTTTGTTTATCTCAATAATTATTATTTGAATAGACTATTTCATCCACCTTTCTTAATAAAGAGAATCAAAGTGGTCATGGAGTCTATCCGAGGCAGCCCAGGGCTGGGGTACACCCTGGATGGGATGCCAGTCCATCACAAAGCACATCTTACCACTATAGGCAATTCGGAGCTGCTAGTTCACCAAACTGCATGGTTCAGGTTATCTTCACGATGCAGCTCTGTGGGTCAGAATGAGTCTGTTTCACATGATTATTTATTTATTAGATGCTTTCAACCAAAGTGATGTATGTTTTTTGAGGGGGGCGGAGAGGGGTTGGCTGAGAACCTTGAGATTTGAACCAGCAACCTTCCAATCCCTGGTACAACCTCTGAACCGAACTAGCCAAACAGGACCCCCATCTTCAGCAGCTTCCATACAGTGACTTCATCATCGCTTGTTGTGACAGTGATATTTTTAAACTTGCCGTGTGTGTGTGTGTCTTTGTGTGTGAACACGTGGCATCCCGTCCAGGGAGTGTACCATCTCACGCACCAGGCTTCCCAGCACAGCCAATGGTCGACCGACACCCTAACTGCATAAGTGTTTACTGGGCACAGATGGCAGGATGGATGTTTAATAATAATTTTTTAATGCTTGAATGATTTATATAGCTTATATAATCTAATAGTCAGTGTTCTAAAACACGAATAAATAAATAATACAAAAAATAACTTTCTTGCTGTGATTGTAGGATAAATTTATGACATTTGTTCTCCTGCAAAAAAAGAAAATTCTGTCGGTTGCTGGTTCTGTGCATCTAAACTCATACAAATTGAACAAAGACTCCAATAACTGATAAATCATATATATTTTTTCTCTCATTTTACCAAACTGATTACTCAGCGGGTGGATCTGGGCAGAGAAAATTAAAACAATTCATGGTTTCTGCTAAGCTCCTCGCAAAGCATCCACAGAGGGCGCCTCACCTGGGACACGAACCACCAGAATTTCCCTCACAAATCTATTACCTTAATCGCGATGCTACATGCTAAGGATTACAGACAAACTCTACAATGAAAAACGACCTCATGCAGAGAACAAAACACAGGATAAGGTGGTTTGAAATATATGGTATTAGCGCTTAATCTAGCGCATGATATGGAGGGCTCCAGATGGTAATTTTCTATGAAATGCATACATTACACGACAAAAAATGTAATAAAACATACTGTGTGTGCATGTTAGCTATTTCAAAACCTCTCCTCAGGTCACTCCAGTAACTCCAGTTACCATGTAGGACATTCATATGTTTCTTGAACGTGATCACCAGCACACCTTGGTTCGCTAATTAGTACTTTATTTGGATTATTAACAGTTGACATTAATTAATCAAGTGAGCTGGTGCTAAAATTGAACAAATACATGGAATGGCCGAGATGCCGTCGAGGAGAGGTTCCAGAATTATTCAGAAGTGTTCATCTAACCAGTGAACAAGATATCAGTAACTTTTTAGAACAGAGGAATATTATGTATTTTGTTCACTTACATACATTCTAGCAGTAACACTACTTGAGGGGACACAAATAATGTAGTAGTACATTCTTACTTAATTCATTAATTAACCAGAAACTAAGTGTTAGTTACATATTGATCGCATGTTCATTAATCAATCATAATGGTACATGTATTTCATCTAGTAACTGTATTAGTTTATGATTTATTCTTGAGTAGTAACTGAGTTACTAAGTTATTTCAGCCCCCTCAAGTAATGTGTTACCATAATAATTCATGTAATTTTTTTCCGAGCAAACATACACTTACTCATTCAGAAAAATAGCTATAAACAAAATTTTCTTCCATCTGCTGTCAGGGATGTAGCTAGAAAGAGACCCCCCCCCACCCCCAACAAAATGGCATCTTGGGCCCCCCACACAACAGAATTTTCATATTAAAATTTCACATATTTAAGCTCCCTGTACCCTCTATATCGGCCAGGCTGTTCATAGCCCTACTACACTGCTGCCTGGTCTATTGACATGTCTCTCTCCTTGAATTTTGGAGAAAACGAAGATCTATAGTCTGAGATCTTGGCAAAGCCTATGATGGTAGCTAGAGGCCACCAGTCATCTTGCGGGCACCCGATACCCACAATCCTCTCAACACAACAAATCCGAGGCTCACAAACGTATTATGTCTACAGCCAGCAGTTCCTTCCATGTGCCTGGTGCCTTTGTTAAAATGCTACTACAAGCGCTAGCCGGTTTTCTGAGGTGCAAGCGGCCTCTCCGGCTACGATTCCGATAGCCTCCTAGCCACAGAATAAAAGGAAAATATCATACCGTGACAGGACAGTTCTCCAGCGCCGCAAACAAGAGATGCAAGCCGGTAATGAATGGTGGCTTGACGCCGATTGACTATTGATTTTACTTTACACACCCATGGGGAATCTCTGCATTAATAATACAGCCCCATGCATAATTTACACGATAAACTTTCTTGTGAGTTACTCTGGACACATAGCACTGATATATTTCTAATGCAAATCTGCTTTTAATTTGCGATACCACTGTAACGTCAGAATTAATAGTTATGCTCAGAACTGAGGGGGACACAGACAGATTCTTGCAGCCTGTCTGGAGAATAGAATTGGATGTGGAAGCCCGGAAATCAGTAGATGACATATGAAATAATTCAGAATTGCTTCTTGTGGGCTCAGTCAAGGAGAATCGGCGAGATGTAAGCATTCTCCAGAACAGACAGAACTCTCCTTGACGTGACTGGAGACCCTTTTCATTCTGTCCATTGCTGTATATAGAATTTAAAGATGGCAGAGACCGATTGATTCCCATTATTCAGGTATATGAAGCACATTATAAATATATTTTGCGTGAAAATTATGGAAATAATTTAGACGAATTTGAATCACATTTTTTATATATCACTGAAGTCATTTGTTGAATGTGGTGTGTCTTGGCCATCTTAAATTCGAAACAGCACCACAATGTGCTTTTAATCACAGATCTGGTGAAAATCAAGCTACTTCACCAAATCCACCATAACTCCACAGTAACGTAAGATAGAATTGCCACATCATGTACATTGGTACATACTCTCTTTAGGAAAAACAGAGGTTCATGAGCTTTTAAAAACCTTTAAAATGGATTTTATACATCATCCTGGTGCCTTAATTCAGCTTGACATCAATGTCTTCCTGTTAAATTAACTTAATTATTTAGACATATACTGTTGATATTTAATACATGATACATTATGTAGTATAATGCATAGTGCTGTATATAACTGGTTAAACGTCACTGCTAACAATGTAATACTGTTCTTATACTGGATGGTTCAGCACTGATTTTGTGGTCTGTGTTCTTCCTCAGACCCGCAGACAGCCCCCAGCGAGGTGGATGGGGTCAATCTGGAGGAGATCCGTGAATTCGCCAAAGCGTTCAAGATCCGCCGGCTGTCCCTGGGCCTGACGCAAACTCAGGTGGGCCAGGCACTTAGCGCCACTGAGGGCCCAGCCTACAGTCAGTCTGCCATCTGCAGGTAAGGAAGAGTCATTGCAAGTCATCCACTTTTCTTCTTTTAAGCTTGCATTATAACCATATACAGATATACAAACTCTATAGGTACACAAAAAAAAACCTTGACCGTCTGATGTATAAAAAGATATAAATATATATATATTTAAAAATATAAACATTTGCATCAATTAAATAGAATTAGAGAGAATATAGAAATTAAGCATATTTTAATAAAGATTTAAATAAGATATACATATATATATATTCATTGAGCAATATACTTAATGACATATAAATACACATTTATATCATACAGATGTAAACTATTTATACTTTATTAAATTTCTATTTAAATCATTATATGTAGTTTTGAATTTTTTTACATTTAACATGTTAATACAGATAACAAATGCCGTGTTCTAAGTACTTAATTTTATTTTGTTAATTAATTTAATTGCAAAGCCAAGTGGCCCAGTGGCATTGTGGGTAGCAATTTTGCCTCACACCTCCGGAGTCTGAAATGACCTCCTATGTGTGCAGCTGGATTGCTCTTCCTGTGTCATGTGGGTTTCCTCCTGCCGTCCAAAGACATTCCGTTCGGTGAATTGGCATCGTTAAATTGCCCAAAGTGTTCACCCTGAGATGGACTGCCTTCTGAAAACGCAGTGTTCCGCTACCTTGTGGCAAAGGAAGTCTGGGACAGGCTCCTGGGCCCCCGTGAACCTGCACTGGATGAACAGTTAGAAGACGGATGGATGGATGTTATATGAGCATATCTTTTGCAGGACAGAGAGAAATAAAACCGTGCATAAATACTGCTGTATGTGTAAACGATAACTACCATAAACAATTCCATCTATCAGTCTATTATATAATATCAATGTAATTATGAGACTTACACAAACTACACAGGCTACATTAAAGCCTTGAAATTCCTTTAATATCAGCCTTCTGCTGTTTGCTGCGTTCGCATCCTTCTCTTATATTCTAATGTCCCATACAGCACACTGACGTCTTTCACTCTCATTTACCAGCATTCCGCAGCTGTTGATTTTAGAAGACTTGATCAACTGAGTATATGTGCCGAAGTACTGTCAGGAACTTTTAAAATTGTCTTTAAATCAGTTTGAACTAGCGTATAAAAAATGAGGCTGAAAGGATTCTTCTTGGTCAAGCACTTCCGGTTCATGCAATCATGATATAATTCATGAAATATCAATTAAATAAAGTGGGTAATTAAAATATTTACAACATATCTATATATTTTTCTTTATAAAATTGTTAAATTATATATATATACTGTATATACATTGTTGTCTTTTTTATATATACACATACATATATACACACTTAATAACAAACCCTAGTTATAATACAATTCATCCATTCATGTGCTAGCTGTTTTATCAACGAGATTTTATAACATAAACCAGCACTCGAGGATGTGTTTGAGCGCTCAAGCCGCTAATTTTGTGGATTTAACAAACCATTTTCTAACAAACAGCCGTGCACCTCTTAAAAAACATAGCATGTCTGTGTAACGTGCTTATTTAATCATGTTCGTTACAATTTAATTGTAAAGCCTCTTCAGGTTAAAGATGACAGGCAACTGTGCGCTAGTGGAGTTTAAATGGCTAAGTAGTGTTAGCTAAACTCCATCGATGCGGCTCACACTTAGCGAATCTTATGCATGAGCTTCCAAGAGCCCTTCTAAAAGCATAAAGGGATTTAAGGGGGGTGGAATTCTCCTGGGCAGCGACTTGCGGCACCTCCTTGCCGCTGACGAGTCAGGAATGCACCTCTTGTTTCATTTAAGTGGATCTGGTTCTCGCTGAACCATGAAATGTACTGTCTTCCCTGGCGCTCCTTATATTTGTTAATGTATTCCCGGCGGAACGGTGGCGTACTCCTCCCGCCGTTTAAGTGACGGCAGCTATAAATAATAACTCTGTTGCATTGAGCCACCAGCCAGACCACCAGAAAAACACCGACAATCATAAAAGACACTGGCAGCGATGCAGGCTTTGCTTCAGCCCTGCCCCATGTTTCAGTTTAATAAGCAGCGTCCCTCATAAAAATGGCTTCTGTGTTTCGGAGAGGCCCCTCTTCTCAGCTCTTTGGGGTTTCCTTAGCTGCCTGTGTGGTTACATCCATGGGTGTCCTACCAGGACTGATTGTGCAGGCCTGACACTGGTGCTCCACAGAATAAAAGAATTCCTCCCTGTTACATATGACCACATTCTGACACGTGACCATCCCCTTATTACAGCCAATTCTGACACTATCTTACTTTATACTTTACTATACAACAGTTATTTCTAACCAACAAATCTGATTGGATAGAAGGCGTTCTGTGAGTATGGTTATCAGAATATAACTACACTCAGACATTTCACATCAGCTGTATCACTCCGCTTTACAGGTGTACATATGTATGAGGGGCCGTTAGGGACCTTATTCAGAATTACCATGCATATACATATGTGAAATCATGCATAAATATATATGAAACCAAAATCTTTCACATACTTTAGTACACTGAAAATTGCACACAATTACAAGTGAAGGCATTTACATACACTACTGAAAGAATCTCATATACTGTAATCGACTGAAACACTCTCAGATTAACAACTGAAAATGTATTCCACACATACTACTGAAACACTTTCACACACTAGCTTACATACAGGTGCTTACATACACAACCAAAAATGTCATCTTTGCTAGTGTGTGTAAATGCTCTTCAATAGTGTGTGTAAAAGTTTTTACTAGTTTTCGTGTGAGATTTTCAGTTGTTTGTGTGAAAGCGTTTCAGTAGTATGTGAGGAAGGTTTCACTAGTGTTTGAGAGCTTGTCAGTTGTTTGTGTGAAAGCGTTTCAGTAGTATGTGAGGAAGGTTTCACTAGTGTTTGAGAGCTTTTCAGCTGTTTGTGTGAAAGCGTTTCAGTAGTATGTGAGGAAGGTTTCACTAGTGTTTGTGAGAGCTTTTCAGCTGTTTGTGT
>JAODJX010000001.1:27803727-27821732 GCA_026776945.1 Isichthys henryi
GCTTTTCAGCTGTTTGTGTGAAAGCGTTTCAGTAGTATGTGAGGAAGGTTTCACTAGTGTTTGTGAGAGCTTTTCAGTTGTTTGTGTGAAAGCATTTCAGTAGTATGTGTGGAAGGTTTCACTAGTGTTTGTGAGAGCTTTTCAGTTACATATGTGAATGAATACATTTTCAGTTGTTTATATGAGAGTCTTACAGTAATTTTCAGTAAACTATGTGAAGGATTTTGGTTTCATATATGTTTATGCATTGTGTCATATATGTATATGCATGGTGATTCTGAATAAAGTCCCCAACGGCCCCTCATACCTACTGTCTGTATCCACTTTTATTTCCTGTGTAAGTGACTTTATTCCTTATTCTCTCTCGTTGTTTTACCGCTGTCCTTTTAAGGATCGCGCAATAAAATAGTCTGCTAATAACTGAACTTTGCTGTTCAACTTATGATCTCTTCGCCACATGAGCGCTACAATATTTTATGTATTAGACCTGCGGCATGGTTTAAATTTACAATGCAAAGTCATTCCGCTAATAAGCAGGCTAGTTGCTTCCCCGGTGGCACCGGCGATATTAAACGAAACTATATGAGTTACAGAAATTTTCCGGGCTGGCGGAAGGTTCTAGCGCGATAGCGGGTCCCACTTTCGCTGACAGTACATGGACTATTTCTTTTGGCGGAGACCTGTAAATGTTTAAATAAACAAACAAAATATGCTGTATCTTATTAATATTACCTTTTAAATGCTACTCGATTAACTGTAGTATAAAAGCAATAACATACTCCAACGGTTGTATTCCAATATATCGAGGCAATCACAGCCGTGATGTATTGGAGTACAACACCACTCCTCGTATGTTATTGCTTTAAATAACGTGACCCTGTGGTGTTTCTCCACACGTTAAAAGTTCGGATTAATCGTCGCCACACCATGCATCATAATAACATTTTTGTACTTTTTATACTTATATACCAGTTACATGAAAAATGCAAAAGGAATATAATGATCCATCAGTGCAATCTCCTCTGATGTGTGTTGATTCCCCTCTCAATAAATGTTTTGTATGTACGTCATTAATTTTGAGGAAATTTGCCATCTATAGATAGATAGATAGATAGCATGCACCATTATCCATACTTTTAGAATAGATCTTTATTTTCCTGTTAATTTTGAGTTTGGAATTGATAATGTCTGACACATTCTTGTTTAGCTAAATGTATTGGAAATAATGCTGCAATGTTTATTGTTGATGGAAAATTGCATAACCTTATAGTGGACAGAGACAGAAATTTGTATGTCTTTATTAGTCCGTGTGAAGTATGCTGAGCATTAAAAGAAACTCAAATTTTACTTGGAACAAATTTCCCAAACAGTTATTCATTATTATTATATGTATGGCCATTGTGCTAGCTTTAAATGTGTTATTTCAAACATCTGCTCAATCAGGCAGAAAATATCGATCAAAATCTGTCAAAGGACATTTTAACTTGCTGTCTACTAGGCTGCAAGATTTTAAAAGATAATTCCTGTCCTGTTACGGCCTGCTTTACTTTTTTAAACCACACGGTTTCTTAGCTGGAAAGCATTGTCCTCTTTTCTGTTAGTGCCACCTCCTTATTCCCACATTTTATGGCACCGGCAAAATCTGTCTTGATGTTTTCCCAGAACATCTCAAAAGTTTCTCAGATGTTCAAATCAACAGAACATATTCTAAATGTATATTTTTCTAAGCAAATAGGGGATGAGAAAGATTCTTTTAATGCTCCATGCATATATGCCAATCTACAGAGGGCTTTCCTTATTAAATCAGCTGCCTGTGACTTATAATGCTCTTTAAAAAGACCCTTTCCCTCGTCTTAATGAGAAAGACCATTCTTTTTTATGGTGAAGTAACATGTAATGAAAAAAAATCATACCACTGACATCTGAAACTGGTTTTGATAGCTTAAAAGAAATTCTTACCCAGTGCCATCAAACAAAATAGCAGAAGTTTGCAATTTCGCTAAAAATGGCTTGTGACGAGACTTTTGGTTCCACTGGCAGCATCTTAAGGAGTCCCTCAGAGACTGGCAGCATATCCCTTGCCCTGTCAAAGGGCACCTGAGTAAGATTCTTCTCTCTCAATTCTCCCCAGACACACCATCCTGAGAAGCCACTTTTTTCTACCACAGGAAGCCCAGGAGAACACTATAGCTAGCAGTCTGAGAGCCAAACTGAATCCTGGCCTTTTATATCCTGCCAGGTTTGAGAAGTTGGACATCACCCCAAAAAGCGCGCAGAAGATTAAGCCTGTTCTGGAGCGCTGGATGGCCGAGGCTGAGGCCCGGCATCGTTCCGGCATGCAGAACCTGACTGAGTTTATCGGCAGCGAGCCGTCCAAGAAGCGCAAGAGGAGGACCTCTTTTACGCCGCAGGCTCTCGAGATCCTCAATAGCCACTTTGAGAAGAACACACACCCGTCTGGACAGGAAATGACTGAGATTGCAGAGAAGCTGAACTATGACCGGGAAGTGGTCCGCGTCTGGTTTTGCAACAAGAGGCAGGCATTGAAAAACACAATAAAGCGCTTGAAACAACCAGAACTGGGACCGGCCGCCCCCATGGACACGCTGGCCGACTCGGTGGAAGATCACTCCTAGAGAAAGCTAACGTCAAAAGTGCGCTACACAATAACGACTTCAGCTAGGTGGGGACTGACTGCAGAATTCCCCAGAGTCATCACTGGACGATCTCCCGATTTTTATTTTTCCTTTTGGCAAATGGAATGACAAAGACGAGGATACGTACAAATATTTTGTCAGTGTAATGGCTGCCGCCAGGTATTTATGAAAACCAAACCAAAACAAATCCAGAAAATCAAACATCGTCTTTGTGGGAGAGTTAACAAAATGTTAGAAAATAAGGTTGTGTCAGAGTTGGCAGATGTCAGGCAGAGACCACTGAGTCAACCTTCTCCGATGTCGATGTATTGGATTCATGTTGAAAAATCACACCAAAAGACATAAATAAAAACTACTACCAAAGTCTGTTACACCAGAATCCTGATTACTTTCATTTTATGAGTAAATGTATCTTAAATTTTTACCTTTGTACTGATGTGAAGAAAAAAACATTTATGAGGTAGTAACATTTTGTATTATATCTCCTTGTTTGGTTAATGAGCTTGTGTTTGATTGTAAATAACCACAATCCTTTGTTCCTCAGTTATATATAAGTAACAACTCATCTTGAGAGTGTTGTGCTGTCTTGACAATGGTCATGATAATGTCCCATTTATTATGCTTTTTGTTCATTGGAGTTAAAATTCTCAGTTTCTGTGTGACTTTGTAAAAAAAACTGTACAGGTATTTATTCATTTTTACAAGATTGTATATTTATGGGATGATGTAAATAGGCATAATTAGTCAAGGAAATTTTACAGAGGCAGAAACAGAGAAGATTCGTTGGCAGCTTGTCCTAGCGAGGCGGCATCCAGGACCCTTACAATGGCTGTATCCGAAGCAATGCTTAAATGTTGCCAAAGCCTGATAGCCAAAGAATCTACTTTTAGGCCCAAGAAAATGTACAGATCTGATATGTGTCAAAATGCCCAAGGATTTACTTATATTAGATTCCTTTTGATGTTTTTATTTTATCGAGTTTGTTCAGCTGCTCTGAGATCCAGGTCTGTTGTCTATGTGTTCGCTCACTGAACGAGAGAGTTTGGCACGTAACTGTATGCGTATATGTGTTAATGAGAGAAAAGTAGATAGTTTTCATCCTGTGTAATTTCATTTGTTCTGTGTTTCGATGAAAGTAGAAAAATGTTTGAAAAAATAACCTTCTGATTTTTAATCCCATTGTGTGTATTTTTTATGTATTTATGTTTCATTTCCAGATTGGCATCTTTTGCCATTTCAGGCCCTGATGAGTTGCAGTGCATCAAGACAGGGAGCCAGTTTCTCAAGTTTCTCTTAAGTGGAAGGCTGATGTTAGATTAGGAAAAACAATAGTAAAAGGGAAGCAAAAGGCTAGGATTTAATGTTTCTCCCATGAGCTGATTTCTTTATTATCCTTTAGATAGAGAACAAGCCGTGGAACTTAGAAATTCTTCAACTCAGCTCTCAGCTTCTGATTGGGTCTGACACGTTACTTTTGAGAGCCAGTAATGTGACGTTAAAAAGAGATCTTGAATTTCTCATAATTCGCATGGAGAATTTAGTGTCTTAGTGTCACAGATACAACGCTGTCATTTACAATAAGGCATCCATTTTGAAAACGGGCAAACTCTAGTCAACCACATTCGCTATATCAAAAACACATACAATGGGATTATTAGAGAAAGATGTCTAATACATTCTTACACTAAGTGCTTGAATTTGGGTTCATTACATACAGACCATTTTACTGCATATAGACGTTTTACCTTCTAATTTTAAGAAATGCCCATAAAAATAATGGCGGTACAGTGACAGCTATGCCAACACAGATTAAACATGGAGTCTTCAGACAACATACAATAAAATACATGCCATATTTGAACATTTGAAGGATTAAAGAATTGATGTTACATTAGCTGCTAAGCAAAAATGACAATGATGTTTTATTAAAGTCTCATTTTTAAGCGTGTTTTTGCCGTTTAGAGAGAATGGACAACATGTTTAAAATAGCAAAGTATTAATATGATTGTTAGCTATTTAACATTAGCTATATTGGCCCCTACATATTAGGTAGCTAAATGAAATAGATGGTACAGCAGCACTCGTCGTGAAGGGTGCCTTGGGGAGGACATCACCTTGACAATGCTTGTTTAGAACTTACCATTTTACAACATCAGTGTAATGAGACACATCAACTGCCACAAGTGTTTGGAGTTTCCTTTATTTTTATTTTATTTTATTTTCCTCAGCACATGAAAACCAAATGAGCATTTTTACGTTAGAGTACATTGTTGAACTTTTAGTAAATGTATAAAAATATTTTACTGAGGTTATGTCTGAATAAAGCGGAACAGCCTTAATTTGCTACGGAATACACCCTTCATCTTCCTGCACTCCTATGTTGTGATGTGATGAAATGTCCATATCAGCTTTCTCTGGGCTTCTTTCACAAATTTTCTGTTCAAATGAGCCCATTTTGTTTAAAAAAAAATCTCCCTCACCTTACAGTAAAAGACATTGGATAGCCTGTGTTGTAAACTACTAGAGAGGATTGTTAATGAAGCTGTAACCAAAAAAAAAAAGGAAAAGGAAAAAAAAAGAGTATTGCCTTTGTTCGTTTTATCAATGCTGGACCAAAGCTCAGCGTATTGTAGGTATATGCACATTGTACAGAAACACAGCTTAACGTCGCTGACAATCTTGCAATATTAAACTATTATTTAAGAGAAACTGATGGGTTCGCAAATGGATCATGATTTTTACCTCAGCACTGTACTTGTACCCAGTGAATAATGCCATAAAAACACTGTTTAGATGTTAGTCCAAAAAATGATCATTTGAGTTCTACATGTGTTGATAAGTAATGTTAATCTGTCACCTTGGAGGCTTGATTTGACATTAAGAATATATACCCAAACCATGGTTTTACACTGTTGCATTGTCTGACAGGGTGACTTGTGATTATACTCTTCTATTATTATTATTATTATTATTATTATCGATTTTATTTTTTCACATAATGTGAATAATCCTCTTAAATTTCAGTATTTAATAAGTGTCCCAATTTGTTTGGGACAAAAAAGTCTTTGTGACCTGTATCAGTTAAAAAAAAAACCTTTTTAAAATAAACACATTGAAATATACATCAGCATACAAACAGAAAAAAAACTGTTATAGAAATGAGTTAATCTTGTTATTTCTGAAGACCTTTAAACCAAAGCTAAAAACCTGCACAGGTTGCTGTTAAATTTTATAGACTGAAAACTGTACTTACTCTCTAGAGCAATATCTGTATGGTCCGTAAAGCTGTACTTTGTGTATTTATAAACAGCTTCAATTCTGTCACCATTGTTTGTACCATAAATAATAAACGATTGTTTGACATCAAATGTTGGATGAATAGTATTATTGCTTTATGCTATCATATATTGGTAAAATTTTAGGGATGGTGACCCTCAACAAGATTACTGGTTAGAAGATGGATGGATGGATGGATGGATGGATGGATGGATTCATGGATGGATTCATGGATGGATTCATGGATGGATGGATGGATTCTCAACAAGACATACAATAGTAACTGGAAATTGCATGAATGTTGTAAAAATTTCTTATTTCAATACAATCAATACAAATGATTAATTATGTAGCTTTTCTTCATATTTTAATGTTTGTTGGTTATGAAATTGAAATGGTTTTATCATGTAGTTCATGGTAACTAGAGCTTGTATTTTTCCATAGCCATGTGATCATCTAGTTACATTTTATTATAACTGGAATAAAAGTGTAATGATGTGCGGCACTAATTCTATCCTGCTGGGATTCTGAAAATTAAATCTAAAAAAAATCTGAGTTATTGCAGCCGCATTATAGGTTAATGGGGAGATCACATCTTGATATGAGGTATAAATCTGAGATCTGTGGCATCCAATAAAACATGCAGTTACCCATTATGCATTATTTAAATGCTTTGCACGGCAGATAAAAATGTTTAAACAAAGAAAGCATGGATACATTCAATCTTAAGCGTGGTAAATGGGGATTTCCAAAAAAAGAAACATTGATTTGCTTTGAGAATCTGAATTCATGTCATGGGTACAGAGAGTATCATCTGTGTTGTTACTGATAAGCTTCGGATTGTGATAAACAGGCATTTCTTTACATTGAGTATTCCACGTCAACAATGCTTGGGAAAAAACAACCAAACAGAAAAGTACTGTTGGTGGTTTTCAAGCACAGTGATTGCATTCTAAAAGAATGTCTTAGACGAACATCGCACCATATTTCGTGACTTTTGAGAGCAGCACACAGCACGTAATGTAATGTCAATAGTATGTTATTGGATTAATTCTGTTGCCTGATAAACTTTTGTTGCCTATTCTGGATTGTCCATGAACTGCTGACAGCAACCTGTAATTGGCAGAGCAAAGATAGGTGAAATGTCCCGTTTAACTCAGTAAAACATGCTGAAGCCATGCCACAGAGGTCAGGCCGAAACCAACGCGAAAGCCTCTTAGTGATAACACAGACAAAATCTGTTCCAACAGCGAATAGTAAATGCTCATGAACACTGGACTTTATGTAAAGCATTTATATCCTGCAGGGAGAGACTGATAGAGAGAAGACAACCTAAGTTAATTTCATGGCAAGTAGCAGCCAAACACCTGCATTCAATAGCAAGACATGTGACGTTCCTCATTAGCCAACTGAGAGCTTCCTGCTATACCGCAACCTGCAAGTCTAAGAAACAGAAAAAAATCAGGTTTCACCTAACAATACATTGTTTTCTTCAGCACTTTACATTGAATAACAATACATATTAGTACCATGTGGTATGAAATGTACATATATTTCTTTACTGTTAAAAGAATTAGAATGTATATGAATTTATATGTGCTGTTGCTATTTTTTGAATCTGAATCCTCAAAGCCTCTGACACGGCCTGTCACCTGATCTCCCGAGTTCACAGATCGCCGTCCTCCTAGCACTGACCAGCCTGCCTGTCAAATTCCCTGCAGACCATTCCTTTGTGCCGAAGGATGCGGACACATGTGAGAAATGGCTTCTTATTGGGGCTGACATGTGGTCCCCTGACATGCCACAAGCACTCACAAGCCCCATCTGTCTGCGGCACCTGTGCTGGCGTCCCTCCCACACGTCGACATTTCCCCTGCACCCCCCCTCCCCCCCGTCCCCCGTCTCTGCCATCGTACTGTCCGTGCCTGAGCGCTCACGTTAACGAACAAACCGCTGTAAGCCGCTGCCTCGATCTAAAGAATCCTCGCCTATAATTACAGCCAGAACAGTGTAGACATCAATTCAAAGCATTCGTGGGCCTAACTATCGGAGAATTATTACTGTCGCTGTTTTAGGTACAATTATGCTGTGCGTAACTACAGTAGTAGCTATTTTAACATTTCTTTATGTTATAAAATAGTCACATTTTTGCAATAATACAAACATTCTTCATTCAGTCTTTATTATTTTATACATTCCAGTCAAGGTACGTCTTCCACACTGATTTCAAAATGATTTGGTTGAATATTCAGTCAGCATGTATTTGAAGAAACAATGATTTTACAATCCATTCTTCATCTGAATTCTGGTGGATGGAAATAGCTACTTTTCATACTTATCCGCTCATGTCAAGTTCCCATAAATAATGACATTTTTTTTTCCTGCTTGTCACTAAACAATTATTTCACAGTTATTTCAACATGATTCTCATTGTCTTTGGTGCGTTGATTTTCAATAGGTTAAAAAATGCTTAACAAACCTTGATTTCAGTATAATAACAATGACAGTGAGTGAAGGAGAACATGAGACCACAGAGGATTTTTCTTCTAATAAATAATTCTTCAATAGGCCACTCTGAAATCAAACTGATGGTGATTTACAATCGCTTCAACAGAAACAATGTCTCTCAGGGTTACATACAGTAACACCAATGTTTCACTTTTACTGTACAGCATCAGCAGGACAAGGCAAAGAATTTTGGAGTTAGGTTCTAAACTGACTTTAAGGTGACTTTCAAGCAGCATTTGATGGTTTGTGGACATAAATAAATACTGTAATAATAAATAATACAATACAAAATATAAATTATTAACAGTTAAATTCAAACAGTTTGAATTTTTTCTGATAGATTTAGCTATAAAATGTTGCATCTTTTTTTAATAAAGATAAAATGTTTTTTTTTATATCTAGAATATGCATAACACTGCACGTTATATAGTCCAAAGTTCAAACCAGTATGCATCCATCCACCCATCCATTTTCCAAACCGCTTATCCTTACTGGGTCGCGGGGGGCCCGGAGCCTATCCCGGAAACAATGGGCACGAGGCAGGGAACAACCCTGGATGGGAGGCCAGCCCATCGCAGAGCACACTCACACACCAGTCACTCAAACATGCACACCTACGGGCAATTTAGCAAGTCCAATTAGCCTCAGCATGTTTTTGGACTGTGGGGGGAAACCGGAATACCCGGAGGAAACCCCACGACGACATGGGGAGAACATGCAAACTCCGCACACATGTGACCCAGGCGGGGACTCGAACGCGGGTCCCAGAGGTGTGAGGCAACAGTGCTAACCACTGCACCACCATGTATGCATCAAACTATTTAAATATAAATATTATTACAGATAGAATCCCAAATAAAGCCACTTTACACACATACTGTATGCATGAATCCAGTATAAGGCCACATAGGCTAAACTCTGAGTGTCTTTCTCAGGAATTGGATCCCAGGATTTCCATAAGATTAAGACAGTTTACGGAGCTAACTAATGCTTAAATTGATCAGTTATTTAGGAAAATAACTTTGCCTCCTGGCCCTTTGTGTCTTAAAGTCCTTTTAATGTCACTAAAGACGTCATTGTCCAATTAAATCAAAATATCTCTTCCTATGGACATAGTTTTGGTGAGACTATCAGCGCTGTAACCTCTATCATACACGTTACACTTAACATATGAAGACCACTGAAACACGTTTGTAAAGGTATCCGCAATGATGCCTGAAATGCTTTAATACATTCAGAGATGGCTTTGAAAATGAAAGGCAGGCATCTTACATTCCGTGATGTTAAAAGTTTCAATTTGCAGGAAAAGGACTATTGCATTCAAAGATGGCTCAGGCGAAATATTGGTTTGTATTCCCAGATAAAGTTATGTAACGATGCAATTTTAATTCATTACATAATGTGCATTAGTAAATAATGCATTGTTACAAGCAAACTAGATTACTCTACCAGTGCCTTCAATTACCACACCTGAAGAGGGGCTGACATGAAGTTGTCTCAGATATAAGCCCATGATAGTTTCCATCCTACCGTAGTGCTTATCCAGGATGGCCGCCAGTTTTGGAAAGGGCCCAGCCCAAGGAAGCACCCAAGACTGGATGCTGGTCTGTCATGTAACTTGCATATACACCACAGAACAGTGTTTCACTTCCTGGTCCTCTGGGACCCCTGATGGTCTATGTTTCCCAGCTTGCTGCCAGACAGTCCACATATTTTCTCCCTCCCAGCAAAAACGTGGACTGTCTGGGAGTCCTCAACGACTGTTACGAGAAACACTGCCACAGGACACCAAACAGTGTCCTTCTTGACTGTAGGAGAAACCCAGGATACTCAGCGGAAACCAACGCAAGTGTAAGAAGGACATGCAAACTCCACAGATACACATTGCATCTATGGATATTTTGGTATGACATTTTCCTAACAGTTTTCAAGTAGTTCTGCAATAGGAATGATGAAAATTCTAGAAACGCCAAGTATGATTGGCGTCAACTTTGATATTATAGTGTATTTTCTATACACGTTTTCTTGCACAGGGAATAGTTCGGTGAAAACCTTGAAACTGCTCGAAAAAGGCAGATCATGTGCCAAGTCTGTGTATAGTGCTATTGGCTGGCATACTGACAAAAAGAAACGGTTGTTACTCTCAATCGAGAGGTTTATGGAACACTTTTATATATAAATACAGTCGGTTTAAATAAGTCTGTACATTTGGCATCAGAATTCAATGGGGACACCTAAGAGCTAATGGAAATGGACTTACTCAACAAAAAGGTTAGAACACAGAGACATATGCCAGCACTTTATTGACTGCATGGTGTTTCTATAAAAGCAATAGCTATCATTCAGCTGGCAAGACAGAGGTAGGGGCTTTAAAATCCAAATCATGTGTCCGGTAGCTGTTGTCCTTGCCAGATGGGTTTGATATGTGTGGGCAAGGAACGCTGCCTCTTGCAGGTCAGGGCTGCAATGGTCACCAGCACATCTGGCTACTATTCAAAATGATGACATCACTGGTCCTACTGGGGTGATGTGGGAGGGCAGGACACCTAGTAGCCATCGCAGCGGGTGTTTCTCGTTGATGACATGCTGAAGTGTATTATATTCTCTGATAATGAAACATAGTTCTGGTTTTCATAAGTACAGTTATCCATTTACATTCCATAATGTCAAGCATTGGTCCATTAAACACATCCACTAAAAGCGGAGGACAGACCACCCATTTTATGTACTAAAAGTGACACCTCTTCCCATAGAGTTATCCTCACAAAAGTAACTTCCTATGGAACTCCAGTATTTTCACGCTTCAGGGGGAAAAAAAAACAGTTTGTGATTTTATGACACATTTTCTTATAATAATAGTATACAAGTCTTTCCTTGTGTAGACCCCCCCCCACCCCCCTGCCACGAATGTCAGGTCTGTGGAGAACTGCAGGAAATGTGTCATCTGCGAGCAATGGATGACCTGACACCATAAACCCGGGACACACAGGGAATAGCTATTGTAAACCAGAAGGAGGCCGGCAGGAACCCTTAACTTGATGGTAATTTCTGATGACATCATAGCTAGTGCCACTTTCCCACTGTCCAGCCGAAACGGAACATACCAAAGAGCTCGGATGGGTGGATATGTATGCACCCCTTTTTGAAATATATGCCATTTTTAAATGATGTAAAAAGGTGCTACTGTGTGACGCACACATATTTCCTGTAGATCTCATAATGCAAACCATATCCTGATGTTCTTTGCACCACCAAGAAAGGCCTTGATAATCATTTTCAAGGTACATAAGCTAAGGGCGGTATGGCCCATCTATCTGCATTGCAATGACTTCATAGGTGAGGGGGGAGGGGCAGCAAGGGGACATGCCAGTCCAACACAGGGTACATGCACTCACACACTATGGGCAATGTAGAGATGGCAGTTAGCTTAAGCACATCATTTTGAATTGTGGAAGGAAACCAGAGTACACAGAGGAATACAGGGATGGTATGTAAACTGTAAGCACGCAGAGCAGAGATGGAATTCAGACACCCCTGCCTGGGAGGTGCGATCAACGGTGCTGCCCATTGAGCCCCCACACCAGGCACGGGTGGATAAAGGGGCAAGGCCACAGAGGTACAGGTCCTGCTGAAAGCTGATAGGCCCTTGGCATTCCCCCTCCCCTGTCACTCACAGATTCAAAACATATCATTGGCCAACGATAAGACTGGGCCTTCTTTATGAATTACAGCCTCTCTTATGCCTCGCACCTTAAAAACTCCCAGGATCGCCCCTGCACCCAGATTGTCCCCTAACCTGCAAAATAGAAAACGCTTCTTTCAGTTCATTTGGGTTGTTGGTGGATTGAGTCTCTCCCCAGTCTTGTAATGCACCCCCCCCCCATCAAACCTCAGACAAGCAAAACAGCAAAAAAAACACCAGCTGGTCATTCAGAATAGATACTTTCAGCTGTGATTTATAAACTGGGACAGAGAGGAACTAACTCTCTGGTATTATTTGTGTGGGGGTCTCATCGTCTGGGGACATGAAAATGAAAAGCAGCTTGTCTCTGCTTTCTAAAACAAGTATTTGAGACATGAATGAGGAAATGTGGTCAATTTAATTTTTTTTTATCTAACTAGCACGCTTCCCAATATACTTGCCCTAAAGGGTTTAACGCATAAAAACTTACCACAACGATGTAAGCTGAAAGAAATGATTTGAATAATTCTTTTGCAAAGACACGTAGGGAGAGAAAGTGGTTTTGATGTTTTGTGCATTTTTTGACGTTTCCAGCTTTATTTAATCCAATAACTCATACTTGATTTCATTAAGTCACTACCTTTAAATAATACATGGCCAAAAACATAGCTGTCCGTCTACATTTTTGATTAAGTTGGCCTGACACACAAATCTATTATTACATTATTATTATTACATTTCTCTAGCTGTACACACATACAAGCACAAACACACAGACACACACACACACTGTCGATTAATTTCCTTTATATATTAGTCTTGACATTATTTCTCTGGTTTCATCAATGGTAGAATAATACACACATAGACTTCTCAATGAGACATATCACATTCTTTCCTGGTAACAACCAAAGCGAGATCTCCAGTCGCAAGGTATCACAATCCCAGAATTCACAGCTAAAACGAAAACACTGGCACACACATAAAACACAAAACACAGTATCTTAGAGGGAAGCTGATGGGGAAGGTAAAGAAACACCCAGTCATTCAGCGCACTTTCACTAGTTGTCAGTCTCCTGTTTTTACAGCCATTTGCCAACTACGATTTAGATTTAGATAGATTTTTTGGCTCCTAAGTGTTCAGCTTTTGTTCTGAGAACAATGTCATAAACTGAAGAAAAAACCACTGGTGGGCATACAGGTAGTGGAGTGCAACACTTTTGTGACATAATTGCTTAATTTGACCCACGCAACACTGATACAGGCATAATTTATTTTTGTCTTTATTTTAAGACTTCTATTTGCATAAACAAAGTTTGTATTCTAAATATACAGGCAATAAAATCTTTTATTTATTTTTTATTTTTTTTGGATGGTGTTATGTATGACATGATTGCATATGCGATTAATTTTGTGATTGAAATATACTGATTGTTTGACAGCCCTAATGTGTGTGTGTGTGTTCGTGTTTGTGGGTTATGTATATTGCAGGGACCATTTTTTGATCCTCTCTAGGAGGAAACTCAATGTTATAAAAATCAAAAAACTAAAAATGTCAACATACATGTATTTTGTTTGGTTACTTAGGGTTAAGGTTAGGGCTGGGTAGGGGTTAAGGTTGTCATGTTGGGATTAGAGTTTTACCCATGGAAATGAATGGAGAGTCCCCACAAAGATATAATTACAAACCTGTGTGTGTGTGTAAAATGACTTTAATATGCAGACCCTCCGATTATTCTCTTAATAGGAGATATCTGACAACAAGCTAATCTAATAAGATGAATCTAGTAATGTTTGTTAACCCCTCGGGGTTCATTGATTTATTGACATACAAACTATTGTGCCTGAAAACGTGTCTGTAAACTCTGCCACGCAAATGTACCATGAAGCCAATGAAGAGTGATTGATGACAGTGAGCAGAATAGTTGAAATTCAGACAGCTATTGAGGTTGTGACCTGTGCGGATGAACTATTGAAGACTTTCAGGACCTGCGGAGATGAATTTCAGGACCCATAATCCTGAATGCTCAGGTCTTCTTTGCAATTGACTAGAAGCAACCTGTATCTGTGGTCAAGGGTTTCATTAGTTGACTCTTTGTAGTCTTTGTAGGTCAGCTACCCTTTTTAGCAACTGCATCCTGTTAGTATCCATGAAACTCTTTTTCATAGAAGAATATGTATGCCTTTGTTAACAGGAATGGACTGGAAATGAAATCCAATGAAAGGGGAGGCAGTTATGGCAGCCAAAAGGTCATGGCCCAAAGGACTCGGCCTCAGCAACAAACTGCAGCAACAAACCAAATATGAATTCCATGTTTGTGAGCAGAGAAAGCAGCGAACGGGAGATTGAACAGCGATAGTATCACCCCAAAGAACACTTGGGCTAAGGATGGCGGACGGTGTCACGTGCCGGATTTGCAAAAGAGTTAATCCCTTTTTGGTGGGATGGGGCCAAAACAGCACAAGTGTGAAGACATATGTCAAGGTGCATGGCAGGCGATGCGAGTACATAAATGAAACTTCCGGGAGGTGCTATAGGGTGAAAAAGGAGACGCAAAGGAACAAGCTGTGGTTATGGGTTTGGGACTGGGACAACACTGGGCTCCATGTCACTGGGAGCAGGATGGAAAAAGAATGTGGTAATATATGAAATGCTGAAAATGAGGCACAGATGGAACAAATTAATAGTACATTTCAATAGGCAACATTTAACTTCATATTTATTTACTCTATGACAACACAACCACACAAGTGAAATGGCATCTACAGAGCAGCGCTTTACAAAATGTAAAATGTAGCTTAATTAGGCTATTTTTTGACCTTGAGCAAGGGACTTAACCCCACTTTGCCTAACCCTGCTTTCTCAGGAAAGAAATAAAAATGGATGTTGCTAATAGTAAAGTGCTTGCTAAATTAAAAAGCAAAAAAGTTAAATCACCCACAGGGGGAGGGGTGTGGCTCAGTGGGTTAGGGTGCTGTGCCTGTCATCAGAAGGTCGGTGGTTCAGATCTCACAGTCATGAACCCGCTCTTCACCTACCCTCCTTCTGCCTCAGTTTATCAATCCCCACCAATCTCTTGGGAAACCAAATCCTGATGTACTTCCAACTTAGCTGCAGGTTTTAATGCGACATCAGACCAAACAAACACTGAAATATCCTGCAGTCTATTCAAATTTAAATGGTAACATGGCAGCTTAGTCCAAAGTGGCTAATGGTATACAGCAGGAGATATCATTGTCAGGTTGCAAACATCTTTCATCGAACCCGGTGCTGCACTCCAGTAATGCGCAACGAGAAGTGTAGAAGCGTAATACAGTCAGATAACACATCTCCCGGCCTGCTCTCAACAAACACACAAGTGCATATGTGGCAGCAGCCTGAAGATCTGTATAGCTTTAAAGGGGTTCTCAAATACTCTGGGGTGCGATATTTTGCCATAGTTGGAAGTAAACACTTTCCTGAGCAGGCAGTAGCTTAATGGTAATTGCTATTTCATGGTACTAAGCAATCATACCTTTCCATCCTGTAGGAGCGTCGTTCTTAACTGCAAAGCCCCATTCTGCCAAAATGCAGTGAGGATGACAATGATTCCATGTATCCATACTAAAATACCAGTTCCGAATCCAGAATTTCATAATGACATCAAAGATGTGACAATTCCACTTTCCCATGGAACAACAGAAGTCCAGGCAGCGAAAAATGTATATGTCCGTGGTACAAATACACTGTAGTAGACATCATACCAGTCCATCTTCTAACTAGATAGATTGCAGGAGAAAACGGGATCTCTGAGAGGAAACCCACACAACACGGGTGGAACATGCAAACTCTGCACACAAGGGGTGGGATTCAAAGCCCCAACTCCATGGATGGAAGGCAACATAACTACCAACTATGCCAGCCACGAAAAGTCCTTAAGGGCTGATTTATTTATGCCCAGTGATAGGTCGGCCCTGCTTTTCTTAAAGACTAACTGTAACAGAGTAAAATAATGAAACCTAAAGCAACTAAAATAATACAAACCTACACAAATAACCATATGCATAAATAGCCCTTTGACTCACGATGAAACCTTCATCTGAACCATGGATTTTACCAAAATCACTGCCTAGTTGTTTGGGGCTTTTTCTCTTTTCTCTTTTTTCTCTTATTACTGAGTTCAAGGTCAACTGTGAGAGTGACTTGGAGACGCTTTGGTTGACATGAGGTTGGGCGGCTTTAATACCATAAAATGTTTTCTACATCCTTGATTTACTATTGCAATATCATAGCAGCACATAGAAAGTTTAGCCATTTCACGGATGAACCTTCAACTGAATAGTGTCCAAAACTACAGAATCTCCACAGAAACTGTGCAAAATTCTGGCATATTGCGTGATCCTTCTTTCGGTCTCAGTTTCACCCTTTCTTAAATTATATCTCTGCCTTCAGAAGTTTTGGTTGTTACACTTGGCCAATGAAAAACAATTAAAAATCATAATGTACGCAAAATGTATCTGCAATGTTTCTGCAAAGTTCTTCAGACTTCGTAAACTTGTATTGCAGATTTATGGCCAAAAAGTCAACAGGAGAAACTCCAAGATGATGTAACTTCAAACATTGCTGACTCTACCACTGAGAGGAGGAGACAAACCATTTCAGGGATGAGAACCATGTGGCGGGTTATACCTCAGCACCACACTAGTCCAAATAGACCAGTGTGAGGTTTTTTCTGGTGGCTGTAGTCCCAATCCTGCCACCAAGTTTTTCCCCTGTAAGTTCGAGGGCCTCCTTATGGAGTTGAATGTAGATTATCATCATACCCAGGATGAAGCAATCGCAGGTTAAGGGTCTTGCTCAAGGGCCCAACAGAGTAGAATCACTACAGACATTCATGGGATTTGAACCAGAGCCCAAACCCACAGATATAAAACTAGATGATAGAAATGGCATATTGATTGATTGGCTTTATTTTGTTATTTATTCTTTTCAACAGTGTTCCTTTGTATAAAGTTGATTGGCCATTTCACTGAATGAAATATTATTTAGGGATAAGCACATCTGCAAATTCAACAAAGTGCTTTAATTAAGGTCTCAACTGTGTATTAATTAATACATAATAAGTGAACAATCCCCAGCCCTTGTGAGCTAATTTGGCCCATACCTCCCCAACCTCAGTCTGTGCTTTTCATTCATCTCTTCATCTGCTGAAACAGCTTCTTCTTTCACGTTTCCTTCTGTGTCCCCATAACCCATAAAAAAGGAAAACCCTGTGCCGTAATAAGCCATGATTCCACGATCTATTCCCGTGTCATATGGTAATGTTCACTGAAGAGATTTCCATGTTGTTCCACTTTAAGGTTTCAAAGAGCCCCCGGGGGAATCACTGACAATTGAATCACTTTGCTAAGCTTTCTGACAAAGGGCCGTCAACGAGCATTGTCATCTTAAGACATAATTAATCAACACCGTGCATGTAATGTTTGCACACGTTGTGGCTTCTCATTTCCAAATGCAAACAAACAGGTTGTGAATGATATTCCAGAATGATCCCGATACCCAAAGGAAAAGACGGGGAATATTATTGGATGTCACCCTTCCACATGCGTTACATTTCATTACCAGTCAGTTGGAGGCTGGAATGCAGAGTTATAGCCTTTGTTTTTTTATCTAGGGCGAGTTATTCAATTTCCCTATCTTTAGAATGACACACAGTCAGGTTGATGTTCTCCATAAATGAACTGTCTACGTTCTTGTGCTGTGCTCTTTCTTTCTCCATGTCCCTGTAGCTGCTGTTGGGCTGGAGGCATCGATACACAATCCACATTGTGCTCAATCCATATTGTTCTCAATCTACTTTGTGCTCAATGGGCATTGTACTTAATCCACATTGTACTTAATC
>JAODJX010000001.1:27836446-27855618 GCA_026776945.1 Isichthys henryi
CATTGCTTCCGGGATAGGCTCCGGACCCCCCGCGACCCAGTAGGATAAGCGGTTTGGAAAATGGATGGATGGATGTGTGGACACGGTCAGATTTTACTATCTGTCATGATGAGTACTCGATCGCAAGTGCCCAGTGTATTAGTACTTTTCTAATTATAAAAAAAACACGAGATGGTATGCGCTTTAAAAGTACTATATGACTATATTATACATCTATAGATCTATAATCGGTCTCGTAGGATACTCCCATATTCCATTTTCTCTTAATATCTAAAGAATAACTCTTAAGGTGAGTTGGTGACTTCAAGCTGCCGTTTTAATTAAGCTACTGCCTGTAAGTCGTCTCATTGTGTTAGCTGGTGTATGTGTGAGCGAGCTGGACTTAAACCTGACTGTATACTGATTTGTTCTCCTTTTCCAGAATCCCAAGTAATATCTCTGGAGATGCATTTGACTCGGTCCTTCCTTTCATGGATGCCTTTGGCGTGGTTACCCATGTAAAAAAAAAAAAAAAGTGTAACGAAATAATAAAACGATCCAGTTTGAAATGGGGAGCTGCTGTGGTCACCAGTCACACTGTAAAGGGTCTGCTGATGAAGGGAAGAGTTTGCTCAACGCTGCTGGGAACGCAGACACAAACAGGAAGCAGACCAGTACTGAAAATAATAAAGAGGATGGAAACCAGGACGCTTCATATGAAGAAAGGTGAATACATAAATTGTGATTTTCTGATTTCCCTTTGGGAATCCTGTGGGAGATTTTCACCACTTTACCTAAACAATGAAGCCTTTACATAGGCCTCTCATGCTGGTACTCTCTTACACGTCCTGGCACATGACTCGCAGACAACAGTGGCCTGTGTTTTGGAAAGTGGAAGTTGCCATGATTGTGGTTTTCTTTAAGTAATCGTGGCATTTTGAAAGAAATTTTGCCCACATATACTGGTAAATACGGTACCAGGGAAAGGACTGGCACTTCCCCAGAAATGTCGGTATAGGCACCTAGGATGTACTTGATTCTAGTGTTTCGTTTCATCATAGGATGTACTGTGATTCTACTCAGAAGGATAAATCAACCTTTAGACTCTGCAGCCTGGCGCAGTGTTCTTAGGTACCGTATTACTTACAGATTTGTGTTTTTAGAGGTATACTTAATTAGGGCACATAGGATTTTGACATAACAGCCTTTATGCTTGTTTTAACTCTTACTCTGCACTATGTTAAATATTTTTCAGAGATGTCTTACTTGGGAATATTTACAGTTCTTTTACAGTAGATACTCAAACCAGCTGAAAAGGTTTTCCTTGAAGATGACCCAGGCTTCTGTCATATTTGTATTAACATAAGTTGTGCTATGAACTAGAGTCGTCCGATTATTTAAGCTGTGCAAAAGGGTACTTTCTCTTTTTTTATTTTACAGATCTAGGAGGAGTCAGATCTTTGTTTTCTTTTCAGTACCAATGTTTTGATTAGTTTGCCGTCTCTCGTGCTTCAGTTTGTAGATTTTTATTTGATATATATATAGCAAGGTTAATTAAATAACTTAAACAGAAGTTTCTTGCAGTTTTTGTTAATTACAGCTTTAGTACACTATGTTGTGGAAATGAGAAGACTTTATGAAAAATTAATATTTTAAGTAATTGCTGACGTTGAGAGCAGTAAACGTGTTATTTTAGCTCTTAGTAAGAACATGTAGTGTCAGTAATTTATGGAATTTGTTTTTTTTTTTTTTTGAGTTTGCAATATTCCAAATAATTGTCTCTCATGGTAGGAATCTCAGAATACCCAGCCAGCTGGACACCGCAACGAAGATAGAACGGTGTGGTGTTGAAGACCTGAATGAGTCCTCTCCAGAAACAGACATCAGTTATACAGATGACCCTATTCATGAAAATCACACATGCAAGAACCAAAATGGAGATTCTGAGACAGGGAAAGAATGTGTTGAAAGCAGAGAATGCCCTATTCCAGACCATATCGAGAGCTTGGCCACAAGTGTAGATGCTTGTATTCAACAGGCAGGAAATGCACCTCTCCAGGACCTTCTCCATGATCCTGCAAGTGTACATGGAGAAGCTCTGTTCCCAACAGCCACAGATATCTGGTCACACAAGCCTGGGCATGAATGTAAAGATGAGAGGTCCCCTACATCTGGGAGTGGACACTTGGAGACACCGTTTCTAATACTTGAAGCCCAACAGGACGTGAAGGATACTCAGGGAGAAGCAGGTCTTTGTGAAAATGTACCTCATCTAAATGTCACGAGTACTGCTGGTCATGCTGCCCTCCTGCAAACTCACTCTGGGTAGGCCAATTGTTAGCTGGAGCTAATAGCTATGGACACTTGTAAATGTATCCATTCTATAGTATAAATAAAAAAAAAAACATATTTAATACATTTTCTAAAGGATATCTAAAATCCTGATTGTCTGACAATTTATTTTGAATGAAAATTGCAGCCATCTAGCAAAATAGCCACTTGTTAGCTCTAAGATGGCGTCAGCTTCACTGGCTGTACCACGTTTTTTTCTTTGTACAATGCAAGAAAAAATTACTAGAGAGAATTTTTTTGGAACTTTTTTTTTTTTTTTTTTTTTTTCCAGGAATGCTCACATGATGGATCTGGGGGTCATTGCTCCTGCGACTGATGGAAAATCGCAAGAAAGAGGCAGCATTGGGCAAGACCGTTTGCTAGAACCTGCTGTGAAGTTGCTTATTAACACAGTTACAAGTTCTGAGACCACCGGAGTAGATGAACAGAACTGTATAGTCAACTGTGTGAGTGAACTTCAGGCACCAGAACTTGAAGAACAGGTTGAAACCTGTGAGAGGTGGGCACAGGAAAGTCATTTTACTGCCTCACAAGTAGGTGGCGCCATAGACCACCAATGCTAGCATCTTTAAACCTAGATTGGGGGTGTACATACTTGTGTTTAAGTTGCTTACGCTAACAGATAGAGGAACACAACGTAATGACAATGTAAAGGTCATGGGAATTAATTTGTTGACTTGGAAATTTTTTGCCAGTTGTTGGTTGACCTTCTGACTTTGTTGTTTAAGTCTTTGTTGTTTAAGATTGTTAGATTTGTTCAGGGTGTGATTTTGTTGTGACCATAAATGTGGGTAGGAGGAGTGGAGACTCTCCAAGTTCAAAATCATAAATCAGTTTTGCATCAATACCACCATTACCACTTCCTGCAATTCATTAGCCTGTATAAACTAGCAGCTTTTTCAAGGTTTTTTCAGGTTTTCAAGGCGGTTTCAAAAGTCAAAGTGAACTTTATTGTCACCTCCGTTATATACACGTATACAGAGAGACGAGACGACGTGGCTCCAGTTTTACATGCAGTGATGCAGTTAAAATGTATTCTACTGGGTTTGGTGGTCTTTCATATCTCTTTAGGTATCTGTATACAGGTTTTACCTTTTGAAAGGCTGAGGTACTCAAGCTTCAGTCGGATGTTGTGAATAACAAATTAGCTTGATGCCTTTTCATCACTGTTGGTGGCCTGCAAGTTGCCAGGGGAAATTTTCACAAGCAGCAAACCCTATATTGAGGGGCAGCATGTATACTGTGAAGTTCAGAAGAATGTTTTCAAAACATGACCCTAGCATATATATCGTTGAGTTCCATATTGAGAAAAATGCAGAAGTCAACAGAAAATATGCGGTGTGCAGTGCAGTGCAAAAGACTATCGTATGCCTGAGATAGCGTAGCTTAAGTCAATAAAATAATATGGTGTATTCTCACCATAACAGCCGTTATGTTAAACAATATTGTTAAACTCTCTTTTTCACTTGTTTCTGATAGTTACTCAGGTGAAGAAGACTTGAATCAGCCTGTGGTTCTGCAAGAAGTGCCATCCCTGGATGACTTGGTGGGAGAGGAAGCTGAAGAGCAGAAACCAGGATCAGAAGAAGGAATAGAGGAGGAAAAGGAGGAAAGGACTTCAGCTGAGGAGAGCAAGGCCAGTGCGAGGGGGAAGGACCAGAGCAGCCCGTCTGATGTCCCGGCTCAGGTTCCGGAAGAAGCCGAAGATGTAGACGCCACTCAATCCGTAGAGGTGACAGCAGAAATGATAGCATTAGAGAGTGAAGACATCAGGTACGATTTGATCACTGAGTCGGAAAATGTGTGTATATAGAAACAAATAGTTTTGGCAACATTGTGAGAGTCTGACGTTATTATTGTGTGCTCAGGTTAGACAGATGGATACACGGAAGTCATGCACACCAAATGAGAGCTACAGTTGTAAGCTGTATAACTGGGAAATAGATGAAATATCTAACTGCATGACATCCACATTTGAGGAATTGATTATATTACAGTATATAATGAAGGTTTGTTAGATAAGTGTGTCTTTCATAAGCAACAATTCAGTCTGTCTTGATCATTGCAAGTTTTTATTAAAAGTGACTATCATAAACAAAAAACTGTTTTAGTATGTTTTGGTCTGTGGAATTCTGAACATGAGGCCACAGTGGATGGTTACTGATGTATATTAAAATGCTTGCTGCATTTGACATCTCAAAGATAACCCTGGGATAGCGAAAATATATGATAAAGGTATGTGTGACCTGACCTCCATTCATTCATTGATCATTGTGTGTTATGTTTGTTTACTTTATTCTGACCAGTGAAGAGGACCTGTACCGAGATGAAGATGAAATTATACAAGAGAATATTAAAAAGATGGAACTACTTAGTCAGGTGGCCGGTGAGTCATTCTTTTTCATTTCTGTTTGAATTTAAAGTAATAAATGCTGCCTCAGTTCATTGTAATTAACACAGGAATTATTAGTAATGGATTTAAAAAAAGGGAAACAGTAGACTAGATGAATTGACCAATGATGATTGTGTTTGTAATATACAGCATTCATCATGCCTGTGAACATCTCCGCTCCTGACTACTCATTATCCTCATTTCCCCTCCATTTGTACAGCTACCATGTATCGTATTTCTATATTACTGCATTACCTATCATGATCTGCATACTTTATCAGATTATCTGTATATTTTCCAGTTTTTATTACTACCATGCTAAGTGATATACAGATTAAATGTATATAATTATTATTATTATTATTACCATAGTTAATAATAATCATCATCATCATCATATGTTCGCCTCAATTACTCATTGTACAGCATAGATCAGCATATCTTAGAATGCTATGAAACACCCCTTCGTTGCATTTTGTAAAGTAGTATTCTTGGCGTGTGAATAATGAAACATCTCACGTTTAGCCCCAGAGGTACAAGACAAGTGCAGCGTGAAAGCTGAGGTCGACGTTCTCACGTACAGTCAGCGCGAGTGGAAGAGCAACACAGCCAAATGTACCTTGATCAGAAAGGTGAGCCGAATAGCTTTAACTGCCGATCCTCGTGTCACAGGTTTATGTGGGGGGGGGCCGGGGGGGGGGGCACCAGTGACATCTTCATTCGTGATCATTCTGAAAGCTTCCATCAGAAATAAACTGATGCAAAACCTCAGAGGCTGCAGTAACGTTTGACTGGTCTTCAGGGCTACGAGGTGGTAGCACAGAATTTTGGGAGCCTTCGAAGAGTCCGAGGAGATAATTACTGTGCCCTGAGAGCCACCCTCTTCCAAGTCCTCACCCAAATTGAAGAGCTTCCTGCCTGGATTCAGGAGGAAGACCTCACTCTGGTAGGTGCCAGACATCATAGCATTGCCAAGTGAATTAACTGTGGATGGTATGTAGCTTGGCAGGGTAGGGATCTGTATTCATGTCCAGAGGGTTATGAGGTCAGATCCCATCATATCACCATTGAGCCCTTGAGCAAGGCCCTTAACCCCATTTGCTCCAGGTACTCGCTGACTCTGCTCAACCAGTAAATCAATAGCTAGAATAAAAAGACGCCGCTATTATCTTTTTGTATGTTTATTCCTATTTCATTTCAAATCTCCTTTGTAAAGGCTGAGGTCCTAGAACCTGATTTGTCAAGACTGACATAGGTCTGATCAGTGTTATCCATGTAAGATAAAGGGGAATAGATATTACCTCATCCGTTTGACCTTTTGTCTGCTTCTGTTAGATACAAGTGTTTTATTTTGCATTCATTTATTTACGTCTTTTAAAGTCTGCTTTAGACCTTTAGACAATGAATACAATAGTTTCATTGTGGTGTTTCCCTAAAGCCAGTATCTGCTCTGTTTTTATTAGTTTGCCTTTCTGTTTCCAGCACATTCCCACCACAACCTGAAAACATGTCTTGGCTAGAAGCTGTACGCTTCCGGATTCACCGTTAGCATCTTCCTGTTAGCATCTCGGTTTTCTAGGAAACCACAAAGCTACCACTGCCATTACTGCTGCCAGTGAACAATGGCTGCTTTTGTTTTGAGGCGCCGCTGAATGAGCCCACTGTACTGCTGTCCCCCGAGCTAATCGGCTTTTCGTAATCGCCTTGGCCTCACGCGTGCTGCCAGCGGCCTCTCACTGTGGCTTTTAGGTTTCCGGTGACGAGGGGAGAGGGGCTGTGTCCTGGAGGCTGTGTGTAGCTCAGCAGGTCTTGGATCTGTGCCCATGGCCACAAGGTCATGGGTTTGTATCCCATGGCTGGGAGAGTAACTATGACACCATTGGTTCTTTGAGCAGGGTTTGTAACCCCAAATGCCTCAAAGGAGTCAAAGAGCCGAACCTACACTCAGACCCCACGCTTTCCGGACTTGTGCATTTGGATAAAAGTATCTAATAAATAATGAATGTAAACTAAACATTGTTTTTCCCAGTTTCAAAGAGATTATACATGCTTAGACTTAAGCAAAGCATGAAGGGAGTGAAAATTTAGCGCAAAATTTTGTGCAAATTTAGTGGTTCCTCGGCGTATACAATTTCATCTGAGTCTCTGACAGAAATTAAGCAGGGTATCACTTGTCAAACAATTCTGAGAGAGCATCAGGCACAATGGACATTGCAAAAAATTATGTATTTGTTTCTCATTCTTCTTGATTTGCTCTCCAGCCCAGTAAATAGACCTTCCAAAGAAGCAACAATTTTCAGTATATTTTGGGTTTATCTTCCTGCAACGTCTGGTGGACTTTGAGGGCTTGTTTTTGATCTCTCAGCCGCCAGAGAAGATGCTCGCAGAGAAGGAGCTTGTCGGATCGTGGCGGTTTCCACTGCAGTGCCATGCAACCGAAGCACTCAGCACCACGGAGCAGCTGACGCATGCCCTGCAGCTTCTCAGGAACACGGTATTGCGATGTCGCTGTCAGCCTTCGGCTTGCAGTCCGCATCACTCATGAACACGGTATTGCGATGTCGTTGTCAGCCTTTGGCTTGCAGTCCGCATCACTCGTTTCCGAGAATACTGAGTCATAAGTGTGATTTTATGAGAATGATCCAAATGCTCAACTTTGTCTTAATTCTACATTAATTTAAGTATTCAATGTGTAAATATTTATGATTTTAAGTACTGATATAAGGTGTGATTAATTGCAATTAATCGAAGAAAGCCGTGCAATTATTTGGTAGATTTTTTTTCCTGTTTTAGAGTACATTTTAATCGATTCACTGTTCCCTCAAGACAGTGGGCCAGACAGCTGAACTGAATGAGCTGTGGAAAACTGAATGGATGGGAGGGAGAGGTTTACATGAGTCTGACTTTAGGCCTTGAATCGCACATCCTGATATGAACCGTGTCAGTCAAACATAATTATCAATGGTAAAAATTATAATTCATACACTATTGACTGATCTCAAAATAATTTAGTATATGTAACCCATAAAGTTAATATCATACTCTTGACATAAAAATAACAAATATGCAATACGTAATGTTTATTGAATCTGTATACAGTAGCATGTACAATATTCTTAATGTTTATTAATTAGAGAAAAATTTGTCAAGGGTCATTTAAACACTTTCTTCTTTTCAATATAGATTCTACAATAACAAGCAATCTGATTCTCTGTACCACGTCAAACGAGCACGTTTCGCTAAAGATCCGGATCCATATCCGTTATCTCGTGTTCAATTGATTCTAAGTAACTAAATATTCCGTTACATTTACCGCTAAGTGCTTTGGCCATGGTATTATTGGTGCTAATGGAAATTCACTTTTGATTACAATCTTCCATCTTAGTCATTATTGCAATCTGATTATGCATACATTGCATACTTAGAGATGAAGATGTACATTTATTTTGCTCACAGCACGCGTCTTTGCTTTCAGCAAAATAGCCTCTACTGACAACTCGTTAAAGCCTACCACTGTTCCAGTCTTACTTTCACTCTTGCCACGTTTAAATCATTGAATTATGTCAAGTTTAATATCTTAAGTAATCACTTTATATATGAAATCATCTTTGGCTTGCAATAGACTTAATAAACACATGAGCTTTCAATGCATTTACTGTGTGTGTTGATCAGACATTATCGCCTCCTCTTCATGTTATGTAATTCTTATGTATCACTGTGTCTGTACATTAGAGTATCGCCTTCATTTCCTTGGTAACGTCCTGCACGTCTGTCTCTCCTGGATCACGTGTCCTCGGTGCGGTGTGCAGTTCCAGGAGGCAGCGCAGGTGGGTGACGCCGAGGAGAGGCAGAAGATCTGTGAGCAGGTCTTCCAAGGTGGCGAGGAGGAGTATGGGCTGCTGGAGGCACTGAAGCTGCTGATGCTGCGGGCAGCAGTGGAGCTGCATGCTTGCATGCAGCGTGGCGACGATGTGCCCGTCTTCTGCTGGCTGCTCTTTGCACGCGACACGTCCGGGAACCCAAGCACGTTCCTTGCCAACCACCTGAGCCATGTGGGTTTCACCGGGGGTCTGGAACAGGTGAGCTCTACAGTGCCCTCATCTGTAAGCCGCTAAGTTTCAGGCCGAGAGAGTGAAAGTCCAGATCAGGATTTTGTTGCAACCAACCAGATGAATAATCTGTGACTGACTCTTTATGCTGGTTGGTTGAAACAAAATCCCAGTCTGGACTTTTACTCTCTGGATCTGAATTACCCAACTCTGTTGATTATGCAAGTTGAAAGACCTAATGCATTTTCTTTAAGTTTTTAAAATTTTTACTCCATTAGTTGAGATGCATTGCTGACCTGTCATTCATTAATTTTCAGATTTATTTACAGCACTATAACACACTGATTATACGTCTAGCTGGATGATTACACACTATAAACCTCTTTGATTTATCCTGCTGGTGCAGTCTGCAGTCATTCTCCAGGGGACATCACTGTGGCCACCCTTTCAAAGGGAAGGATGCTGTGTGCCAGGCTACACTGAGCTGACTGATTCCATGTACGACACTGTCACTTTATCACAAGTTATGTAATTTGTGCATTTCTGCTGGATCTTCTGACATACAGCATTAGATGTGCTCTGTATGTCTTGTGATTCACTCTCAGATAACTGAACTGTTTTTATATCTTCAGTATATCTAACACAATAATTAATGATGCATTGCACACTTTGGTGAAATAGTATGATTGGGAAAACACCAAATATGCATCTTTTAATTTCTCAAGAAGGGAAGGCCAGTGGTTTCTCTCGTCATAATGGTCTCACCAGAAGCTAACCAGCGAAAAAAATTCCCCTTGATGATTAATGCGTATGAAAACACGGTCTGTTTAGTGTCAATTAGCCTCCCTATGGAAAATCCCGTCTTTGTTGACTGAGACTTATGCCAGGAACCCAATTCAGTTGGTTAAATGCTTCAGTTTGCTGGATTTTAAAAGGTTCTTAACAGTATGGCATCTGGGCGTGTGGTCATACTGTAATCAGTAATAACAACAGAAATAAACAGCCTGCATGGTCTAATCACCGTGATATAAAAAATAAAACTATTAAAGCAGACCTCTGAATACCTTACGATTAGCTGAAAATGGAAGAGAATTTTAAAACGATTATCAAAAATGTATGAAAGTAAAAGTGAAGCAGCCCGATGTAGATGACAGAATTGTTAAACACATATCTATTTTATTTCTGTAATGTATAGCTCTAGGGATTCTAGCAATTATATTCAAATTTTCTTCAAGTTTTCTTACATTTTCCACTGGGGATTTTTTTTCTTTCGTTTTTTACAATGGCAATGGGTAGAAGCAAAGGGAGAGTCTAGTCAGTGCAGATGGATGTATTGAGTCATAACAAGCTTAGAATTTAGTTACAAGACCCTACATTATAAACATCATAAACATGATATAAACACTATCAAATACATCTTAACACTGCTCACATCCTCAGTATACATCCAAAATCATTGCATCCTGCCTTGTTAGGGGTCCACCCATTTGCAATTACGGCACATATCCTGGGTAGAACCTGCGTACAAGCTGTCAATAGAATCTTTGGGCCTGTTGACCAAAAAAAAGAAAAGAAAACAAACACTCATTGGCTGCTGGGAAAACATATCACAAAATTTGTTCAGTGCCTATAGAACTGGTGAGGAAACAAAAGACCTTTCGCCTGCCGTAGGTGGAGATGTTTCTGCTGGGGTACACCCTGCGAAGGACCATCCAAGTCTACCGTCTCTATAAAGTGGACACAGAAGAGTTTGTGACCTACTACCCTGACGACCACAAAGATGACTGGCCCTGTGTGTGTCTTGTCACCGAGGATGATCGTCACTACAATGTCCCCGTGAACAAACTGGCAGAACCCAAAATCCCAGAAGCCCACGTAACATCTTGATTTAGGCGAGGCAGCCCCACAGATGACCACGCTCTGAAGGAATACCCCCAAGCAGCTGACACTTACCATAAATATGCTCAAAATATAATTCTCAAGCAAATATCCATTTTAGAATCCATGACGTTAAGTATTATTGTTTTCTGCACCAACTTCCTTTAGCTCCAAAGCATCATTTTTCTTCCATGACAAAAACAAGTCTTTGAACTGACATCTTTGGCAGATGACAGCAAAAATATCAAAGACGATTACGGAGGGAATCCGATTATGATTTTCTTAATTCCCCCAAACTAGCAGTAGCCAGCCTCCCAATTTTACAAAGATTTTCCGTTTAACGTATAAGAATCAGCCCTATATTGAAACTGAACTACAATTAAACTCCATACAAAATGTTTATGGAAGAGAATTTACAGTTAAATCTGAGAAATTAACACCAATATGCTTATTTTGCCCCCATTTGTGTTTATGTGAAATTACAGCAATTCAGCCTCTGCTTACTTATTACACTCTTCCACATCTCAGGCTATCCAGATTAAAAATTTCCAGCAACTACCTATAAAGAGTAATGAAGCTGCCCTACCGTTAGGTCAAGGCAGACAAATTATATAACGGCAAATATATATTTTTATAACTTCAACAGTTTTGGGTTTTCAGTGTAATGAATACACATTGGCTTCAACAATAAATAAGACAAACATTTATTAACTAAACATTGTTCTGATATTATATGTGTTTGAATTGGGGTGTACCTGTCTCATTACCGAAATAAAATATTTATTTTTGTGCTTTGTATGTGATAGTAATTATATAATATACTAACCATCTGAAAATAAGACATTTAAGTACAAATGATCCATAAAAGGGCTTTTCTCATTTGGTTCCAGTATTTTAACATAAGTCAGAGTTTGGTGATATTTTCCAACCCACAAGGATGTTCAGACTAATAACAATAACATTAATAATAAATACAACAGAAGCACAGTTTATGAATGCTTGAACATGCTGAACTCGTGAATCTTTGCTGGCATAAAAGAAACTGTAAATTAGCATGCAAGTCATGGAGACATGACTCATCTCAAGCTCAGTTCCCAGACGGAAAGGAAAACCTGTTGTGAACAGACATTTAAGCTTGATTTTCCAAGCTATCACAATCAGGCCTCACAAATACTATGTGTCACCCATACAAAATAAACCAGAACCTGTGTATTCGCACAATGAAATGAAATGGAGAAAAAAAAAAACTTAAATGTCTCCAAAGCACCAACTCAGCAGTCAAATGCAATTAAAACAATTGTTTCCATTTCACACTCAGCACAATATAATGACCATATATTTTTTTTAAATCTACTCTTAGTGTGATGAAAGCCGAAATGTTTAAATCGGGAAGAAAAGAATTCTGTAGCTTAATGACAGACACAAAGCCCAGATCCTTGAATGAAGACCCCAGTCTGCTTCTTCTTCGTCTCCCTATACATTCAACAAAAAGCCACAGAATTCACCAAGAAATCACGGCCGACACGTGTTACACGTTTAAAACCGTTTGTCGAATGTGGGACAGCAGCACAAAGGAGGGGAATTTTTGACATCGCGGTTGTGGACGCAGAATGTTGCTCTACTACAAGCCTGTCCACTGCCGGTGCCCACAAGTCGGGTCATCTTGGCATATGGAAGACCTGTGCTGGATGAGCCAGAAGGACGTTGGGGGCTGGCGAGCCACTCAAAGCCATCTCGGTAAGCAGAAGGACACCCCAGCCTTCCCATCACCTTCCACCTCTGTGCTGTAGCCCCTCATTCGTCCTCCTCTTCCCTTATTTCCACAATGTCCTCCATCTGTCTCCAAGATCCCACTTCGTTCATCGGAGGCAAGTTCTCGCCCTCTGCTGCCATATCGTCATCTGTTTCTTTCTTTTTCTTCTAAAAAAAGATGCCAGAGCAGTTAATGAGCTCCTTCAATGTCCAAACGTACTGAATTGATGGAAGTGATTTTAGTAGACTTGATAAATCGATTTGGAATCTCAGCTATAGTTGGTCATTACTGGTCCTGGGAATATCGTGTCCAAATAATGATTTTTGTTAATCACTTAAGTTTTTAAATAGCATGTCTGTGGTAAAAAGCTGCACTTCAATCTAAATTTCAAAATCTCAATATTAAAATTTGCCATAGTTTTGAACCCCAGGGTCAGTGTGTGTCTTGAGGACCCAGACCCAAGATAAGCCTGAGGGATTATATCCCCCATCTGGCTTGAACATTGGGGGACCCTCCCTGAATTAGCTATAGTCTATGGCCTTGGATAGATAGATCTGTTATGCTTACAGTACTAGATATGCTCCCACTGAGATGCTAACCAGGAAAAGATTGACGAGGGTGACTATTGTACAGAATATGTTGCAATTAAATTATGATATTGTGTCGGTCAAAGTGTGTTAGCTTAGCCTTTTCAAAATCTCTTCTACTTCTACAGCTGTTTGCTGTATACACACGGCACTTTTACAAAATAACATTTTTTACAAATCAACATTTTCAACAGTAGTTGCATTAAAAGGATATTCAAGTAATAATGTTATCATTCTGACATGGAAACATTCTATTAACGTTACAGTAAGAACATTCTCTGCACAATGAGATGACCATCACATAACGCTGGCTAAAATTCTGGGAATGTTCCCTGTCAGCTGGGTACTAGCTTACCATGTCTAGCTAGTCGATACCTCATAAAATCAGGATCCTGATTAAATATAATCTTACTATCCATATAAATAGCTTTAAACATTTTCTTTGAAAGTCTTTAATACAGTACTGTACATTGCTTAGAACAGGGGTATTCAAGTCACGGTCCTCAAGGTCCGATCCCTGCTGATTTTCCAGCCTCCCTTTACCTGTGAACCAGATATGAAGCCTCTGGCCAATCAGAATCAGTAATTATTAAAGTAGCTACCTCGGAGAACTGAAAACAAGGCCTGGATTTGGAATCGAGGGCCATATTTATGAGTCCTGGCTTAAAATACAACACTGCTAAATTAATATGCTAATGTTAGCTAAATAAGTGTAAATGTGAACAGCTGGGTTAAATGTAGTATTCTGCTACGTTCCACTTGCTGTTCCATGTGTTCTGTTGTCAGTCTGCTCACACTGATGCGGCCGGTTGCTTCTCACCTGCTTCTGGTAGACATAACAAGCTGCCACCGCGACCATCGTGGACTCGCCCAAGAAGCCAGCAAGCAGAGAGCCCACCCCCAGCGTGGCGCCATGCACCCTACAATGCAGAGCAGCCACCCTCAGTGCTCTACCTTCAAGAATGTATTGAATGTTTTAGCGGTATCCTGCAGTATCACGTCACTATTATATTACTTAATTGACGAATTCCTGCTTGTTTATAACACAATTTCATGGTAGCCGTGTGGGGCATGGAACACCAATGTTTGTGCTCATGTATCTATATATGGCGAGATGACAGTGAAAAATCTTGACATAAATCCTGACAGCTTAACAGAAGTAACCGGTCACAGCTAGTTAGCAATGGTTAACTATTCTGCATATTTCATCAAGTGCTTGAATAAAGACCAACTTGAACTTAATTTTCTTTTCGTGATGATTTCAACAGATTTATAGACGAACCTTAGATTGTCCAACTACCCAGTGCATCTTGGGATTGGCCCGAGGCTCACGATCCTGTACTGGATAAGCAGTTATGGATGGATGGATATATGGGTGACGTAAACACTGCGCTTCCTGAAAACTTCAGTTTGTGCAACAGCCAGATCACCGCACAGTTTTGTTAAATTCTGATTTAGTCCTTAATACATCATATACCTATTTACCCACTGAAGAGTAAATCACATTTACTTCCTAAAATAACAATTAGCCACAAACACTCTGCTACACCCTGCTTCACTCACAACACACCACTGTACTGAATCTGAGAAATCCCACACACTTTGCACCTACTATGGTGTTTGCACTTTATGTACATTGTCTGTTTGTAAATAAGATATATTTTATATTGTATTTAATCTGTACCATTTTGTTCTATAGTATTGTAATGCACTGGAGAGATAGCAACTGCTGGAGACAAATTCCTCGTGTGTGCCACACACACACACTCGACCAATAAACCTGATTCTGAAATACACCACTCTCAATGAAATACATCTATTTCTTCATCACCACAGAATTCCCAAGATCTTTCACAATGTCGCAGGTTCATTGCTACCACAGGAATGTTCATATCTATTATTTAAGCAGTTGTTAATAATTCAGCTTTACGGCATTTCACAGCTCCAGCATCATGACTACCAGCATTCAAACAGCCATGGGGAAGTTCTGCTATTGCCCTTTAATCATGTTTATTAACACGGTTCATTAACAAGAGACCAAACCTAATGCTGTTAGACAGACAATGGGCCACTGTGTTCATGCAACAAGCAGGATCAAATGCAAACTTCTGCTTTCAGAAGCAAGCTGAGATTGAATTATTTATAAAAGAAAAATGAATACTATGACCGCAGCAAAACGTAATGTCAGATTTATACATATATTAAAAAAATATTTTTAGTTTTTAATGTCCTGGTAGCACATTTTACTATAGTAGATAAGTTCCGTGATCTCATTTCTCTCATAAGTGCAGAACCCATTTCTAGCTTTTTAGGCTGGACAAAGGGGCTATGATATGGGCTACGGTTCTGCATGAGTTTAAATGACAGGATGCAGGACAGTTTTATTCATTTAAATACAAATGCATTACTCACACTTCACTAGTTGGATTATGCAGGAATTTCATCCAATTCAGCATAAGATAATGGTTATGCAGTTTAATTATAAATAGTATTTTGCTTGCTTTTAATTCTTATTGAAGTGTTCTATGTTCTGGAGTGTATATACAGTAGAGGAAGGGCCACATGGACACTGGCCCCAGCTGAAAGCTGATTGGCCCTTGGAATGTCCCCTTACTTGTCATTCACCAGTTCAAAACATATCATTGGTTAGCCCCACTGCAGAAATAATGGCTTCCACTGTGTAAAAAAAAAAAAAAAAAAAATCCTAAACCCATTAATTTAAATTTGTACATTATTAAATCCACTGTATTCTGTTTTTAAGTATAATATATCTGTATACTGGCATTAATTACATTTGGCCATTTCCCCCCTCAGATGTCATTAAGTCACCAGCTTAACCTCATACTGTAGGTCTCAATGGGATTCCCTCAAGTTGGTCAGTTGGGGGGGGCACAGGCGTCGGCATGGAAACGTACCCCAGGTAGGGCAGCACGATGAGGCTGGTGATGAGCACGACGATACGCAGCACCGAGCTGGGCGCCAGCACCGACGTCTTCTTCAGTGTCATGAGCCAGCCAGTGAGATGGGCCCTCACGGTCACTGCATGGAGACAGAGCACTGGCCAGGTTACACTGCAGCCCATTCACATCATGCCAGCAGTCGAATGCAGGCGGTGGGTCAGCACAGATCAGAGCAGGGAGATCCAGATTGGGGCCAGCAGACTGTAGGATACTGTGAGTAAAACTCATGCAAGGTCACATGTTTCCACCAGTTTGGGACAGACTACTGACAGACAAAAAACCTTGTAAAGACTTTTACGTACCGCAGCCTGAGATTGACAACTTTTACTTAAACACCCCCAATCCTTATTTACGTGACTATTATTTATAATAGACTTCGTTATTTTAATATCTATGGCATGTCAAAATTATTATCAATAAAAGCTGAATGGTTGATGACTAATATAAGATGGTGTCTTTAGAATAATTTAATACCCTTTACCTAATCTCATATATGACATTTTACATAGAAGTTTATACAATTATCTCTTATGTGGCTCCCATGCTAAAATGTTCCGTGTCGCCATGCCCCACCCTCCCAAATAGGGGCGGCAGGATCATACCAGGCAGAGGGAAGAAGGAAAAGATTCTCAAGGGGGCGACGCAGAGCTCAGCAAATGCGAAGTCCACTCCGATGATGTCCACCAGGATCTTCTCAGAGATGTGAGGAGTCCAAAACACCACAAAGCACAGCTTGGAACATACAAAACAGGTCATCACAAACTGTGTTACAGGAAAACTCTCTCAATAGAAACTGATAGACAATGATAGGAATTAAAAGTCCCACCAGCTACAGAATTAAATGCTTTCCAAGACTGCAGAATTAAAGGCACACAAGAGGGTCTCACACATGAATTAGCACAGTTACTCATAACACCAAGGTTAATAGGCTACAGTTCATGTACACTGTCAAGCGTCTTGATTAACTCAAGGACTTCGGTTAACCCTAACCCTGCTGCTCTGTAGAATCAGCCATCAGAAATAAATGTCGGGTTCTGAAGTTTATAAATTACCGGAGGAAAACAAGCATAATCAATGATTACTTAAACTAACACAATCCGGGTTGTGAATATAATGTTCTCCTGCTTGGCCTCATTGTTAAGAGAAAATTACTCGTAAATGAAGGAGAGAAACTGGACATGTAACAAAAGAGGATATTTAAGACCAGAAGGACATCAGCAGGCCACTTATAAATGTGCCTAGGCTGTGTGTGTGGCTACGCTGGTGAGCCAGCTGTTTGATTATATAACAGAGCACACAGTGTACACTGCACATCTCAGTGTGGCTTTTCTTTTTGGCTTCTGTAACCGGCTTCAAGAATCGGCCCTTTGCAAAGAAAAACAAAAAAACAGTTCTCTACCGCCTTGGAAATATCCTCATGAAACACTTAAAACCAGATGCAGTCCACTAGCCACAAAAAGCGGGAAAACAAACATTCAATTGGCATTATTCCAGTTCAGTACATAAGTTCAGATGACCGGGGGACTTTGCACGTCTGCGGAATTGTGTGTGACTAACCTAGAACATGATGTATTTGGTCTATTTGCATAAGAGAGGACCGATGAGCAACGTTACACTAAATATTCAGCCAAGCGACACCCTTTTATGAAGACAAAGACATTATATGTATGAATCTCATTACTGCTCATTTATCTAAAAAAATATAGCCATTTTTTTCTTTGAGTTTTAGTTACTTTATTTAGACTGGTAATAGATGATTTTTTTACATTTCGCTTGCAAAGCCAGTGAAAGTTAAACTTAGTGCCTCCACTTTATTAGTCCTTTGGCAAATAGGGCTTTGACATTATTATTTGTTAATAATCTTCCCATAATTTTTTTTAATGGTAGAAAAAAAGATAGCACTATGCTAAAGGCTAAAGGTGTGCTAAGACAAGGAAATGCCTGTAGCAGTTAGCACTGGGAGTCACTGCACCAGACATGCAACGTGGAATCACTGGAATCCACTGCACTGTCTGTGTGTGTGTGCGTGTTTTTATTTGTATAAAAACAAAACAGTGATTTCTTTGGTTGCTTTGAAATGTAATGGCAGTCATTCTGCAGCTCATCACATCGGCATACCCGAAAACAGGATGCCCGGCTGGTTTTCTTTGGCACTAACTCACACCGACTGCACGTGTATAAATCATTATGGTCTTTGTGCATTTTCATTGCACACAAAGGCTTCTAGTCCTTCCTGCTGCATGCACAGTTTTCTATTAAAAACATATCGTTTGGTGAGATGATCAGTTTTAAGGTGGTAATGAAATCTGTGTCTAAAATGAAGTCAGGCATTTACCTACTTTATCATAAGAACCTTTTCCAGTCTAGAAATGCCAAGCTGATAATAATTTAACTACTGGGACACACACATATTTCCTGCCTGCTGCAAGAACTCTGTCAACAAGCTACCAGTCTTCTGGGTTTGTCTGTGAGGTGGACCTTTGTCAAAGTGTTCATTCCGATTAGCTGCACTTTCACATATAACAACAGGAGTAGAACCTGCATCCTGAGATTTTCACTCTAGCTTGTGTGGGCTAGAAGCAAAGCTGTTTGCTTTTTCCTTTCTGGTGGGACTCCGTTTGTCATTCTGATGACGGAGCATCAGAGCACTGCCGCAGCAGCAGAGATAGTGAAACGGGGCCCTGGCTGGGTACAGTTGGCTGCGACTGACAGCGAGCGGTAATCTCACCGGCTCAGAGTTTAGGACTCTCATTTCCCCCGTCGCTACACCGCAGAGATTTTGGATGCAAGGTCACTTAATTCCAGCAGGGGGCTCCTGGCCTCCCCCCTGCAATCTGAAACATGGACTTGCTTGAGTATCTCTCATCCATATTTACTGTTGCTCTTACTTGATTTGCTTCTCACTGAGTTTTCTGCAGGCTGATTTGTATATTCAAATCCTGGGTCTGCTTAAGGCAGCTGTCCTGCTTGGATATGCCCACTGATTTCCCTATTCACAGTTCATACTCATCCTCCATACTATTGTTACTACTGTCAGACTGAATGTGTCAGGCATCCTGAATGTCCGATACTCCTGATGATAGATGCTGCCACTTTTCAATAAACGTCTCAATGGCCTGAGTTCCCATGATTGCAGTGTAACTTTTGAAACTGGAGGAAGATTATTTTGTGTGTGTGTGTGTGTGTGTGTGTGTGTGTGTGTGTGTGTGTGTGTGCACTCAG
>JAODJX010000001.1:27877062-27903530 GCA_026776945.1 Isichthys henryi
GGCTCCTTTCATTGAATATGTAGCAACTTTCATGTGTATGCGTGTTCCATCCACACCGGGCCACCTCGCCCCCCCCCCCCCCCCCCTCTTTTATGGCGCTGATGGGGATGTATCTGGATCGTGTTTCACTGTTGCGTTGTTCATCAATTGACCATTCGAATGCGATTTGAATACGTGGAAATGCGGCTATTTATAATGTGAATAGCGATCTTCAGGTGAGGGCGGCACTACACACCCCCCAAGCAGGTAAAACAAAGTAAGGTGACATGGTTTACTTTTTTGCCAGTTTAACCTAATTTTAAAAACTTTAATACTTCCGACAATTGACGTTTTGAAAAGAAGACAGATTACTCTTCAGCGAGTTATGAACTGAAATACAAGAGAATCATACCCGGCATCGCCGACAATGCCATCGACTCCTGAGGGTTAAGTACTCTGGTATCTAGTCAACTTGGTGCAAGCATTTGGCAGGGCAACACAAGTACAGCCATTATAGGGGTCTACAGCTGCTCCCACGCCAGTCATGTCGCGCACACAGATAATCAGATTGGGGCTGGCATCTGGCAGGGCAGCCCAGGCACAGCCAAAATGAGGGCCTGAGGCTGCTGTCACAAGTCATGTCAAGCACACTGACAACACCAAAATAACATCTGTTTGGAAACCTCTTATACAAACATATTGAGGAGAACCGACATCAGGTCAACAGTAGCTCTTACACTGATGGTCATTAATGTTTTGACTGCGAGCTACTAGTAACCCATATAAGACAAAATTAGCATTTTGTATATAAACGTATATTTGACTTTGTGTTGGATGATGGGAGGATGGTAGGAAGCCATGTGACATGATTGAACCTTAAGCGACAATGTTCAGGAAGAAGCGATAAAGAGTCAAAGACTGAACCTTGGGGCACACCAGTTTTTACCAGATGTAACCTATACACCACTGCACCCCAAGAGAAGGATCTGTGTGATTCGGTAAGAGTCAAACCATGACAAACCAAACAGGATCCTCCCCAGCTTAAAGAGAAATTCTGCCTAAATGACAATTTATTACATAATAAATGTATTCTAGTTTAATATAACATCTATGTTGATCGTACAGGACAATTTATCATACTGTACAGTCCTTTGCAAACTGAAAGCCAGTTCTAACCCTGAATAGATGGCAGATGCTTTGCCCTAGGCTGCTTATGACAATGTAACATCTGGCCAGAAAATGCTGGCTGTGAGCATCCCGGAATACAGGAGCAGCGTGTGCTGACACATTCTGGCCTGCCTCTCTCACACAACAATATTCAGTCTTCCTTTCACACTCTGTCATGATTTTTACTGAGTCTGAAATTCCAGTTCAGTTACTCAATCAACTAATGAAATATAAATAACCTAGCATACTAACAAAATGCAATTAAGGCCACCTGACTGCATCAGAATCATTGTCAGAAATCATTTACTTAAGATTCAACAAATGTTGCAAATTCATATAATTTGCATAAAATACACACTAAAACGAAAAGCATTTTAATACATGACTTGAGGTATATACAGACATGCACACACACATATATATATGTGTGTGTATATATATATGTATATATACTAGATAACTTATATAGACCTCTTTTTCCTTACTACGATGAAAGAGAATTCAGCTTATTATATCCATTTATCCATTGTACAGATTTATTCTGTGCTCACCTTTGTATATTACTCACTATCAGGGCATCCAGCTGCTGTGTGTCCTGTACTTCTTGTTATCTATGCTCATTATAACACTCTACTGGAAAAGTACCTGGAAGATGAGTGGATGGATGGATCTTAAATCATCGCTGATGGATTCTCTTTCACTGACAGCTGTTTTTGGCTTAGATGACTGACCATCAGTCGAGCAGTGACATTTTTGCTTATTGAGTTAAGCTCACCTGTCACCTCTTACAACTTGTCTTGCCTGGATTTTGGGTCATTTTTCATCACAATGGCAGCCATCAGCATGTCCGTAGACACAGCGGCAAGCCCCAGTAATGAAGTCAAGCCGGTAATGATTGCACTGATTGCATTGTCCAATTACATTTCGGGAGAGAACGGGTGGCTGAAGCTGCAAGCAACTTTGTAGGTAGGCAGAGAGACAGATCCTGTATAGAAACAGGAGGCCTCTTAAACACCAGGAGTAATTACTGCTTTGTTGTACTCTGGGATATTTATTAAAGCCGAGGGGCATGTCTATATGCGCCTTACATCGTCTTCTCTCAGCTGCTGCAGAAAGGATGCTGGCAGTGCATGGACCACAGCCACCGACTGATGATGCGTCTGCAGACTGCAGTGCAAAGGGACCTGGGAATAAAAGGGAATGTGAGATCCTCGGGTGTCATCTGCAACAGCTGTCTACAACACCTAGATGTATTTTATAGCATCTGCCAGTCAACAGAATCTTAGTGTCATTACAGTAACCAGTGTTAGTGAGTAGAGTCCTGACCACCTGTAATCCAGACCAGGATACCTATCCTGTCATAAGAGGCTCAAGGCTCAAGTGAACCTTTCTCCTGCTAATAGCAGAATAACAGTCCTTAATACCATCCATCCATCCATCCATCCAACCATTCATTTTCTGAAACAGTCATATTCAGGGTTGCTGGAGCCTATCCTGGAGACTACGGGCACAAGGCAGGGAACAACCCAGGATGGGGCGCCAACCCATTGCAGACCCTTAATAACAGCAGGGGTCAATTATAGAAGAACCAGGACTACATCATCACTCCTCCAAACCAACTTCATCTCTGACCATGTCTGAACCCCGATTACAGAAAATAGCTCATTTGTTGTGCATCAGGTTCATCATTCCAGCCAAGAGATTGAAAATGATGCTCTGTTTGCCATTTATACTGGCACACTGGAGTGCTTGTTTTTGTAAATCCCACCTTTCTCTCCTTTGAGACGTGCAAACATGTACAGCTGAGAGTGAAGCCTGGGGTCTGAGTGTAGGGTCAGCCATTTATCTGGCACTCCTGGTTAGTGCCATGCTCAAGGAGACAATGGAGATGTGATTGTTCTGCTGAGGTTGAGATTCAGCCTCCGATTACAGAATAGAACAGAGCAGGACAGAACCTCTCAGTTTCATAAGTCAAATCACGTAAAGAATGATGTTAAGGAATGTTTTAAGTGCCAATACTAATTTGTTACTGCAGAATTGGGCAACAATGTTTTCATACTGGAGGCATGCATTAGCATTATTAGATGGTAAACAGGCCGAGGACTGGGCTGACATGGTCTGTCCAGTATATACTGCAGAACATCCAGACCCAGTTCAGCATCATGCTGAGGTCTGACACCTCAAAGCTAAAACACCCAGCACATTGCTCACCAATTAAAGTTAAAAAAAGATTCTCTTTTTCCGATGGCACATGTGATGCTGATGAGCTGCTTGTTACTGGCAACTCAATAGTCAGGAATGTCAAAATATATCGTAAGTGCAGTTCAGCGGTTTCAGCCGAATGCCTCCCCAGCGTCAGGGAGTCTGACACTGAGGCTCAACTGGATGCCGCTGTCAGGAATAAAACCCCCACCTTAGTTGTCCACACCGGGACTAATATTATATCCCATTAATATAGGGTATTAAAAAGGAACTTCATGTCTGTGTGAAAAAGCTCAAGAGCATGTCAGAATGTAGCTGTCTGGTTCCTTACTGAAGCTGTAAAGAGAGGATGTAATGTAAGGTATACTAAATGCCACACCCACGGCAGAACTCAGTCAGAACTACCAGAGGGTGTCACTGAACAGCACTGCTCTTCTGGAAACTTCCTTCACCCCATAACCACACTTGCTGATTGTTACCTGCTCGTTATAGCTGACTGCTTTTCCTTCAGCCTGCACTCTGTCATCAAAGACATTCAGTAGAGTTTTCCAGACCACTGTGTAAGACCCCCGATAGCCAGTGCCCTGTCTCTCCTGAATTATGGTTGTGTGTGTATAGGTGTAAGACCCCCCCGATAGCCAGTGCCCCCTCTCTCCTGAATTATGGTTATGTGTGTACAGGTGTAAGTTTCCCCCCATAGCCAGTGCCCCCTCTCTCCTGAATTATGGTTATGTGTGTACAGGTGTATGACCCCCACCCCCGATAGCCAGTGCGCTGTCTCTCCTGAATTATGGTTGTGTGTGTACAGGTGTAAGACCCCCCCGATAGCCAGTGCCCTCTCTGACTCATAAGTACAGCTCCATCTGCAAGTCAGTAGAATGGCAGCGTATGAACAGGGTCCAGCGCTGCCTGCTGTAGCACGATGACCAGACTACTGAGATCACGATTATGAATGCAGCGAGTGAGGGTCCTCATTCAGCACCTCACACACACACACACTGAGGCAACCCAAACGCTGAACTGAAAATAAAGGTTTGGTCTTTGGGTCATTTGCTGTGATTCACATTTTACCTGACTAGTTCTTTCGCTCCAGTATTCTGAGCATCAGCTGAAGGATATTTGCATCTGGCATTTTGTGTAGTTGCTGTTTTCTGAGACCATGATGCCAGTAGAAATTTCTGCAAATGATCATACAGAGACATCTGGATCCATGCAGCCCGCTGTGAGAAGGACAGGACAATTTATTACATGTTTAAAATAAATAATACTTACAGTGATCTGTGGGACTGGTGTTTTCTTTAAGATAAAGGATTATACAAGCATTTAATTGCACTCATTGTGCCTTATATGAGTAGCCCAGCCACTGGTAACTTCCTTCATCACTGTAATAGGGGTTTTGGAGTATTTCAGTAATGTAGGGATCCATTCTGCAGCCTCTCGGTCAAATCTGTTGCTGTCATTTCCACCTGACTTCCAAAGTCTTACTATATATTCATTAGTGAATTTTCCAACTTTCTCTTCATTTTCTCTGAGCTAAAATTATGATTTTCACTGACACAAAGAAGCTGAATCTGCATCCTGAATATCTGAAAAGCTAAACACAATTAAAGTTATCTAAATACATTCAAGATATACAAATGTATCAAGATATACAGAACTGAGAAAGTCTTAGGCAGACAAAGAAATGGTGTTTCAATGATCTTCATATTAGTGTAAAAGTATGATATTACGTCTAATATAAAAATGAATTGTTTACCAAAAAACTACAGTAAAACTGATGTTGGCAACATAATTTTTTGAGATCATGTAAGTGTTTTTAGCAACAACATCATGTAATACAGTGAGACAGCAGCAAAATTGTGCTAACTTTGCAGACATTAGCAAGTAACAAAATCCCTCATCCTCCACTATGAAAAAAGACTTAATCGTCCAATGCAGTCATCTCCATTATTTTAGTAGTTATCATTGGCCAATACTGATATATGTTACCTGACATATCGTGCATCGTGGATGGATAATTATATTAGCAGAAGCAGTAAATAGTTCATAATGAATAGTATAACCAATGAACATAACGGAAACTGACCCTTTTCTGTTATGAGGTGATGTAAAGGCAAAATATTAAATATTATAAGAAGTGCAGTTTTTGAGGAATACATGTATTTTAATGCAGTTTTCATCAAAGTGCATCTCTGTAAGCTACTAGAAGACTGAAAGGAGCGAATATGTAGCCCACTTATTGCACTTACAAGCCCACTAGCAGCATTTATTAGAAACCAGGGTAAATTTACTAACTCCTCCATCATAGTTTTCTTTGTAGATGTAGCTCTCATCTTCTTAAGTGGGTGCATGTATATACAAGTACAAGTACAAGTAGCCTCATCTGGTACAGCTCCAGTGACAAGCAAAGGCACAAATTTTTACCCTTTTTGTCTGAGAGTGTACAGGGGGAATTTTGATTGTTAAACCTGATTGTCACATGGTCAGTTGGAGATCATAGTGTTACAACTAACATTTCCGAGCAAAACTGTTCTTGTCACATTCTGCGCATATTAAACTTCACAGGTCACTTTTGGCGGCCGTGGTTGTCCACTTGTCCATCTTGGTTTTCCTCTGGTTTTCTGCTTCTTCCATTAGCGGCTCTCCTGATTTTGCCCCAGTTATTTTTGTCCTGGGCAGAGTGCAGCCGGACTGCCTTGTAGCCAAAGTACCTTGATCATGATCAGCAGAGTTTAGAGCTCACAAAGACCAAAGGGTGGAAAAGGGTGACTGGACTGGCCCTGTTAGTTTATGCAGTTTGGAGAGTTAGTGTTTTCTCTGATGTCTCTGTTTATTTTGGAAAACGTAAATTATAATTCTGTCCCTGAACTCAGGCAGCTACTCAGCTGACAGATTAAGTGGCAACTTATTAAAATGCCCCACAGAATGGGCATCAAATGCTTTACCCCTTATGCTTGCATCCTATAAAAGGCATTATTTATACGAGCGTTTGTCATCTTGCCCCAGTGTGTTAGTGACATTCCTCTCTAATTTACTCCTTAAATAATAAATTCAGCACTGTGACTCTAATAATGTGTGTAATCACTCCATTAGCTGTTGCATTATCTCTCTGACCGCTTCCATTACATATTAATCATCTTCTCTGCCTCATATCTATTGATTATGATGCCATATCATGGCTGTCTCTTCTCCTGCAAAATCAAACTACTTACCAATAAAATAGCTTCCCATCCCCTCTGATCTCTCCTACTGGTAGCTGACTGGTCCCAAGCACCAAATGGCATTAATCTTCCAGCAGGATCCACAGGACGCATGCGTGCATTAATCTGATCCACTAAAACGATCCTGGCACGTGACCATCAATGAGAAGTCTCAGGATCTGTCAGCCTTTGCCAGAAGAATATAGAATGTTCTGTCATATTGTGCTTACATTTTAAATTAAGTTCTAAATTAAAATATTAAATTTGTGCATATTTATATGAACAATATTCTCCTCTTTGAATGGCCTGCTTGAATTCATGATGGGCCAGTTCACTCTTTTGACATAATGGCAATTTGCATTTTCTGTTTTTGCTTGTTCTAATAAAAATTACGCAATAAAATATTACATTTTGTGCAGTATTTTTACTACCACAAGAGGGCACCAACAAGCTGCTTAAAACGTACACCACACGCAGCACTGTATATGCAGGTTTGATGATTCTTGCTTGGTGTGCAAGGGGATCAGTCATGCAGCCTTCCGGATGCAAAAAAAGAAAAAAGTTACTGCCCCCCCTAGTTACCTCAAAACAAATAAAGGGATAAGTATAGTCAACTGCAGGGAACAGTCAAGACTGATCTGAGCCAGGATTGTCCTTTATAAATATTTGTTCATACCATCAAGTGAGTGAAACTGTCAACACACAAAGTCTGTAGACAAATCATGCCATGACCAAAGGAAAGTTCTGAAGACCTCCTGATCAGAGGTTCTGATTTAATTTGTTTTACAAACAAACAGTACAATTGATTGACTGTGCAGCAGTAATACATATAGAACAGCAGTAACAAAGTCTTCATGCACTGTCAAAATAATGACCACAGGCCATGATCCAATGAAAATGTCCCACGACTCAATTTGGGGTCACGACCCACCAGTTGAGGAACAGTGTTGAAGGAACCTCTTGATAGCTGTCAACCTAGAAAGGGTTATGTTTCCCTGTGACTCACCAAACCCCACTCAGCACCACACTGGAGAATGTCAACAGTGAGTCATCTCTGGAGTGGTCATCCTATAAAAATCTTTCCAGTGAAAAGGTATCAGGACCCGGATGATTCGCCATTACTGAAGGAACGATAAATTTTGCTCATGAATCAGAAAATTCTCGAGCAGAATTTCAGTCCGTCAACTGGAGCTGTAGCAGAGCTGAGTCATGAAACAAGACGAGGACCTGGGACACATTAGCAAGTCTACGTCAGACTAAAGCATGAGAATCGTTAAGTTTTGAGCTGGCCAAATCAGCGCTGAGACAAAAACCACATTCTGATGTTGTGAAAGTACTAGAAATGAGCAATTCAAGCCAGCAAACACTGAAAAGTCACTGACTTAGAAAAAGGAGTCGGGTGGTATTACTCAACAGTGCTGCTGCAGACTGAACAAAAGCTACTAACAGGAACCGTCTGGGTGCAGTCAATGCTACCATACTGTATGCTGTGATCCCTGGTCGGCGACCAGGCAGGACGCGGGGAAGGACGAGGCTGGCAGGCGAGGATACAAGATACGGGGTTTTACTGGGGAAAACATAAGGAAAACGGCGACGAACTAACATCAATGACAGATCTGGGGAATACGGACTCAGATGCGGATTAAATACACAGAACACATCAGACTGAAGGAAAGCAGCAGGGCACAATGGGGGAAGCACACGTGGATGATCAGGGGGCGTGGCACACATGAGGACTGGACGAGCTGGGCGTGACACTGTAGGTCGTACAACCAGTTATGCAATGCTAATGGCTGGTTACTGTTTTCCACTTTAAGCACTGGGTATTCTCCAACTGTTTTTAATTAAAATGACATCAGTACAACATTATGGAAATTTCTGTCAGGTTCTGGTTCACCTGATGTTTATTTTTACATCCAAGGTCAAAACCACTACTTCATTGTGTTGTATTTTACATTTGCTTCACATGTGCTGTGTTTTGTTGATTGATAATCAGCAATGATACAGGAGTCTTATATCACAGATTTGCAAATCAAACGAAAGTAAAAATACATCATTTAATTACATGAAATGAAATGACATTCACTAGCTGGCTGATGGACTCTGACTATGCTCACGGTTCACACTGCACTTTACTGGGCAGCCAGTCGACCTTCGACCCCGAGAGGATTCTTTCCCTGGAGCTTTTGGTTCCTCCTCCTTTTGGTTTTTTTTCCCTCATCCCTTCTTTCCCTCGTTTGTATAAATGATGTAGTAATGTATTGCCACACACTCTTGTCAAGTGCCTTGGAGTGACTCTGCTGTAAAAGACATTATATGAAAATAAACTGAATTTTACTGAAGGCAGGGTGGCGCACTGGTTAGCATACTGACTGTATACCTCTGGGACCAGCGTTTGAGTCTCTGCACTAACACTACCTGTGTAGAGCTGTGGGGGTTTCTCTGGCATTTCCTCCTCCTCCCCAGTTTAAAAATATGCTAAGGTGGCAATTTCTGATTTGCGTGTGGTTGGTGCCTCATCCTGGGCTGCTGCCTCGTGCCCATAGCTTATGGGATAGTATCTGGACTCCCAATATGTTGCATAGAATAAGTGAGGATGGATAAATTGAATTTAATATCTTTTACAGCAGCATAGAGGGTCGTTGCATGTTTTCCCCAGGCGATCTGACAGGGTGAATATTGCCTCTACTGTGTCAGTCTGTGCATTGCAATGAGTTGGCATCTCAGGGTGGTCCCAGCCTCGTGTATCCTGTGTTTCTGTACACAGGTTACATGTCCACTGGGACCCTGTGCTGGATAAATGGCTGTGAAGACGGATCGATTATTTGATTAAATTGCCTGATATGTATTTTGACGATGTGCTTTAAATGTCACCGCATGGAAATGATGTGCTATTGTAAGCACAGTCAGACACTGGGCAACAAAAAGAACTCAAACCCATTAACATCACATTGTGAATATATGCAACTGTTTGTAAATAAATCTACTCTCAAAGGAAATACCTAAGTCAGTATAAAAAGTGAACACTTGCTGATATTCAACAGATGTGTGATGAGCCATAAAGAGTTTGCCTACGTGGATAGTCCTTTCTGCGTGTTCAGTTTCGCAAATCCAAGCAAGTACTGTCACATTTCAGGAAGCACATTATGACACTGTCAGTCATTGTGTTGATTACCCATGAACACCCACATATCACATGATAACCCCAACTCCCACTACCCTATGAATTACGAAAGAGCTTTTGTTTGCAAAACATCTGGACGCAACACGCAGATTGGAAAGGAACGTAAGAAAAATACCTCAGAGGTTCATCAGAATTAATGGCAAAAGCAATTATTAATTAATCAGTCACAGCTTTACTCTGATATACCTGCAGGGAAACACAGCTGTTAACGAAATGAACTTCACACCATAAGGTTGCTAGCTGAAGCCTTACAAAGGGTGAAAGATGAGCTTATTTGCTTCACCATAAAAATCAAGTTAATGAATGGATGAGAAGTACAATATACAGTACAGCGTGTAACACAAACTACAGGCCCGATAAGGTGTCAGTAAAAAGCACAGTCATAAAACGAAAACACAGTCTGTATTGTAGGTCCCCATTAGAATGCAGACTCCACCCAGTTAAACCCGTTTGAAAGTTGCAGACAGTTTTCAGATAAGTTTGTTACCACCACAGACGCGCCAGCATAAGGGCTGAGTGATACCAAAACACTGCTATACCGTTTCGTTTTGTGTAAGGGGCAAGTTTTCAGGGAATAACCCAGCAAATGTGGCTACAAGTTAATTTGTGCCTATTTAACGTCTGGGCGGAACTGCTGCATTTTAAAACATGTCTAATGCACTGTTACCTTTTTCCTGTAATCCGTCCTCATCCAGGTCAGGGTCATGGGGGCAGGGTCTGGGTTGACCCTGGACAGGAATACCAAGCCAGAGCAGGACATACACACAATGGGCAATTCACACATGCCAGTCACTCTGAGTCTGGCTGTAGGAGAAAACGCTCAGAACCACATGCAAACCAAACAGACGAAAGCAATATCCAAGCCCCCAGCTCTAGAGGCATGAGGCAACAGTGCTACACACTAGCCAGTGCACCACCCCAATTTCCAGTAATGATGATGCATATTAACAGATGGTGTTATATTTGTGTGCGAAGAAAGAGCGTGATATGAGTTCCTCAAACGGAAATATTTCATACCTCTCCAGATAACTTTAACGGAATCTCTAAATGAGGAATTACATTTCTGACCATTTCATGTATATTTCCTTTCATGCAGTACTGTTGCCACCATGACAAGAAAATACAATAAAATCCAAATTTCTCGTTATCACGTAATATAACGTTAAAACGATTAACTGGACAAAATTTATTTTCATCGTGATGGCAAAAATACGCAGCGCTGTATATTTAAAGACAATTTTGGAAGCATAGGTATAACAACAAAACAGAGCTTGAGGATTTGTCCGTTAGACGTTTTTTAAGCATATTCCGCTAACTTGCTCCCTCTGATGATATAATTCATGACCAGCAGGGGGCGCCACACACCGTCAATATTTAACAAGCCTTGAATCCGTACCACCCATATGCAGCGTTATAAAGCCAACCCGTTAGGAAACATGCACAGCAGAGAGGCGTTGTTGATTCAGAGGTCACTCATTTTGAATAAAAAAATTACACATTTCTTTCCAGTGCAGGTTTACCGTTAAAAGATGCATACATTGTGTGACGAAAACATTTATTCCCGCGGCCTCTTTTCCTCAGTCATTCTTGCGGTGAAGTAGAGGTGGAGTACACTGTTAATTGTAATTATGGACGATTGTAACGTCTCAGTCTCACCTCCAAAATTAATTGAAAATCTCATGTACCGCAGACGGCCTGATTTTTGGATATGTAGCTTGACCACAAACGGAGAAAATTTACGCTTAATATGAACAATATTCAACCCCCCTCCACCCTACTTTTCTATACTCGGCTCCTTGATCAAAATGTTTAAACGCCATGAAACGTAAAAACAGAAAAACTGTATGTGACTCGGGCAATGATAAAATGGATCAGTTAGGCCTAATCTTTTTATATGTAATATCTCTTATGCAGTTTTACAGCAGGTCGCCGCTTCTGTTGTCCGTCGTCAGCCTCCAAAAAGCATCTAAAGTCAAAGGCATAACTGTATACTAAAAATGTTTGGCGTTTAAGATTAACCCGCTACAACTAAGTCGAAATGAAGTACAACCACCACCCTGATCCTGTCATTATATACACTTGACCAATTAGTTTTAATATAAAAACATATAACAAGAACCAAAACGCCTTTCCTCATTTTTGTAAGTAGTCATGTCTTTTATTGCTCTAGACCATAATCTAAAAGCCTATGACATATTACACTGTCATAAAGGAAAAAAAATGAAAAAGAATAAAACGCAAAACCGCTAGTAAATATAAAAATCACGTCTGTCCAGGCGTGACCAACACAGCAATAACAAACACGCCTCGTCGTCCCCATTAACCCCGGTTACTACAGCCGCCCCTCCCACTTGTATATAAGGAGGGACGCGCCGGGGTTTGTGCGCCTCTGGTTTTACGGCAGCACTCCGGCGCTGCGTCTCCGCGTCCCCGCCGCTCACGGCCATCGTACAGCAAAGCGCGCTGCGTTCTTCGCCGCTCAGGCTCGGCTGACGGGCTTCGCGTAGAACGGCGCTCTACGGGCGGTGGGATACGGAGCTGTGGCTTGGCGGGTGTGCGTGCGTGTGCGTGTGCTTGGGCGTGTGCGTGTGGGGTGGGGGATGCCGGCGTACTAAAAGCCATGTGAGCGCGGCGCCTCCGCCTCTCCCCGCAGTGAATGACAGCGCACGGCGCGGTGCAGCTGCGCTATACTGCCCGCCGCCTCTTACATGCGCAACAGCCCAGCCGGGCAGCGGCACTTTCTCCCACTGCGGAATTTACTTTCATCTATCACTATTTTCTGTGAATTACAAACCGACAAGCTTTTTTCAGACCTGACGTTTCTTTTTTATAATTTTGTCACTTACACGGTAAGAGACTGTTGACAATATTTTATTTCATATTTCATTTCATAAAATATTGTTACATTATTATAATTTAATTTTTTACCCCCTTTAATTGATGTTTTATTTAGCGGTCTACGTGTTTTTTTTGTATTCATTGGCATTTATATGAAAATGATGAGTTGCTCTTTGAATTTTAATGTAGTATGTAACGCGTGCCTTTTAAATAGCCGGCGTTTTGCGAGATGTCAGCTTATTGTTTTTGGACGACTTTTTTCTTTACAGTCCACCCCCAAGTTAACTTTATAATCCGCAGCGTTTGATACCTCTGTGACTTTAAAATTGATATTTTTTTCCGATTTCGCTCTGACTGTACAGATGCATTGCCGGTTATTTATGCAAAACACGCTGATTCGTTATGCTTTTCCCCCTTTTTTTTGCGATGATCAGTGATCAGTACAAGTCAGTCCCGGCTCTGCACGTCAAGTTTCCCGGCTTACGTTTACAATTTCCCTCTTATTAATCCCTCAGGCAGACAGCATGCCGCTCAGCTCCGGTTTGACGAGTACAAACTACGATTACGACTACGACTCCATCCAGCCCTACTTCTATTTCGACACCGAGGATGAGGGTTTCTATTACCAGCAGCACAGTCAGCTCCAGCCCCCGGCACCCAGCGAGGACATCTGGAAGAAATTCGAGCTGCTGCCCACGCCGCCCCTCTCCCCAAGCCGGCGCTCCTCCTTCCCCGGCATCCTGCCCTCGACAGCCGACCAGTTGGAGATGGTCACCGAGTTCCTCGGGGACGATGTGGTCAACCAGAGTTTCATCTGCGACGCAGACTACTCCCAGTCCTTCCTCAAGTCTATCATTATCCAGGACTGCATGTGGAGCGGCTTTTCCGCCGCCGCCAAGCTGGAGAAAGTGGTTTCCGAGAGACTTGCGACGCTCCAGGCTTCCAGGAAGGAGTGCCCGCCGCCGGAGCCCCCCGGTCGGGTGAACGCCAGCTACTTGCAAGATCTGACCACATCGGCGTCGGATTGTATAGACCCTTCTATAGTATTCCCGTACCCGATCACCGAAAACCCGAAACCGAACCAGGGGACCCCATCTTCGTGCTCGCCTTTGGATACCCCGCCCAACAGCGGCAGCAGCAGCGGTAGTGATTCAGGTACGTGTAGCATTATTACTAACCTGACGTGGAGCGATCGGTCTGATGATAGCGAAGATCAGTCATGTGGCGACGTTGCGCAAGTTTCCTCGATACGCTGGTCTAAATTAAAGGGTCCCGATGCTGCAGCGTTTAGAATTAAAGGGGCAAGAGAGTTAAAAAGCGTCTCCACCCTGGGAATATGCACGTATCTATAAATGTCGCTTTAAATTCTCATGTGATGCATTTTTTTTATTGCTTTAGAAGAAGAGGAGGAGGAGGATGACGTTGATGATGATGATGATGATGATGAAGAAGAAATTGACGTGGTGACTGTGGAAAAGAGGCAAGCGCTTAGGAGGTCTGAGTCATCGGGGGTGGTCACAAGGCTGCACCAGAGCCACCTCGTCCTAAAGAGATGCCACGTTCCCATCCATCAGCACAACTACGCCGCCCACCCACCAGCGAGGAGCGAGCAGCCTTCCGTCAAGCGGCCAAAGCTGGAGGGGGGTGCCCGGGCACCGAAGCAGATCGGTGGGGGCCGCAAATGCGCGAGCCCGCGGACGTCAGACTCTGAGGACAATGATAAACGGAGGACTCACAACGTGCTGGAGCGCCAGAGGAGGAACGAACTGAAGATGAGCTTCTTCGCGCTGCGGGACGAGATCCCCGAGGTGGCCAACAATGAGAAGGCGCCCAAGGTTTTGATACTCAAAAAGGCGACCGAGTGCATTTTCAGCCTGCAGACGGACGAGCAGAGACTGCTGTCATTAAAGGAGCAGCTGAACAGGAGAAGTCAGCATTTAAAACAGAGGCTTGAGCGACTGAGGAACTGTCAAGGATGCTGAGTTAGATTTATTTGTATTTAAGTCCTTTATTTTTATTAATAAAATATAGAAAAAAACAGGGCTACATGTTTGTCAGCCTTAACTTAAATATTTGTTATGTTTTGTATATAATATTTACAAAGAAATGTATTTTTGGATTTTAATTGAATGTTCCAGACACGTTTCATGATTGTTCAGCATAAATGTTCTATTCAATCTGAATCATAAACACATTTCTTTATTGACATTGTGTGACTTATTGATTCCTAACCCCATGACATTCTGAGTCTGTACTTAAACTGTCCAGATAAGTGTTTAGCTAGCTGCGTATAGCAGGTGAGTTTTACTGATGGCAGTACCTTGGCTGTACGCAATGCGTGGTTTCGGAAGCTGTACGTTATAAAATTTTAATCAGGTTTTCTTTCTGTCTACAGTTTTGAGCATTGGCACTTTCCTTGTCTTTAATACTGATTTTCTAATTCTGAACAGCATGCAGACTGGATGGGAAAATATTGACCCTTTTAAAAACTGTATATGTCTTTTAGTGGATTTCTTAGTTTTAGAACTTTCGGGGCCCTTGCACAACAGTGACCCTACTTTTTACCCTAAGGATGGAACGGTGAAGCTCTGTGCCACAGTAGAATATTTTCATCCAACTGGAGAAGGTCTCATTTCCCTTGTCTAAAACTGCAGCATTAACTTCATTCACTGGTATTCATCCACAGCTCAGAAGCCACCAGCACTTTCACGACAAATCAGTATGTTCTCTGTGAAATTAGCTGCTAATTTTCTAACCATAATGCATCTGTTTACCATGTGCCTGAGTGTTAACCAGTGTTTCCCAACCTTGTCCTCTGGGACTCACAGATGGTGCATGTGTTTGCTCCCCACTTATCAAAAACATGGACAATCTGTGGGTCGCCAAGGACTGGACTGAGAAACACTGGTCTAAACCATTTATATGACATATCTGTACAGCTGTTTTATTGGTGTGACTCAGGTGAAATTCTCATGGCTGTTACAATAGAACCACACCCAGAATTCTCCCTCACACAACAGGAAGTTCACATGAACAACTGTAAATACTGGTTTGTTTTGAAATTAACGTCTGTCAGCTTGTTTCTCAGGCATTGACTTAGAGTTACTGTAGCCCGAACATGATCCTTTCCTTGAAACTAGGGACATTGATTTGGATAGGATGACATAATTGCTTTTTGTCACATCAATCTACCTTCAACCTGAAATCCAGGTCTTTGATGGGTTTTTGTTTTGACAAAAAATATGAATATCATCTAAATAGATATCATTGCAACTTTAAAGAAGGAATATGAAAGAAAAAAATAAAAATAAATTATAATTATATAAAGGCAGTTGCTTCTGTTTGTTTTATTAGAAAAGTTGAATTCTTCTTGGCTTCTTATATTAGTCTTTAAGATAATGAACAAAAATGTTTGTTCATTTGTTTTTTCATATCCAGGAGTTGGAGAATGAATTTTCATTGTACCGAGTTAGATTAGGCTTTAGACTGACCTTGTTGACACTTTATTAACTACATACACTTATACAAATGGCATCCCCCCACAACTGCTTGGATAGGGAATATGTTTGACCACATTGTAGTTAGCCGTTTATACATGGAATGAAGAATATTGTTAAATGATAAGTATCACTGTCCATTATTGTGTAATTAGACTTTATGTGGGAATAATGCAATAATTATTACTGTGGAGATTACAGCTATGCAAGGATCGTTTGCCTTTACAGCGCTGATGGCTAAGAAGCGGATGGAAAGGTGGAGATACTAAAACGTACAGGTTAATTCCTTGTATTTCATCAGTTTCATGGTGAATTTATTTCGGTGTGTGTCTGTGTGTGTGTGTGTGTGTGTGTGTGTGTGTGTGTGTAATAAAGGGGAAGTGCAAATTGGAGGTGGCAAACTCCTGATTTAGGACAACGTGACCCATGTGAGTGTTTTAAGTGACACCTTCATTTTCCCCCAGTCATTAACAGGCTATTGTGCTTCAGAATACAGTTTAACATCTCAGAAAGCCTTCATTCCAACTGCTTCAAGTTAACCGACAGATACCTCATTCATTATGTTTATGCCTGTCAGTGCATGCTGGCTTGGACAGCATCCTCAGCAAAATCCACTGCCCCCACCCCCCAGAATGATAATGTAACAATCAAAAATATCAATGCTACTCTTTCTGTTGCTCACCATGTGTACACAAGATACTTATTTATGTGTGTGTGCACAACTAGGTCATACGCCCCAAGCTCATTTATTTAATGACTATAGGCTAGCAGAGTATTTCAGATATACAGTTAAATTGACTGACTCTCTTGAGATAGCTGGACTAAACATGATGCTTAGTAAAATGCATTAGAAAGCTATTTGATGTGAAACGTGACCAATTATATTTAATATAAATATGTTTAATGAATATTTAATATTTATTTAAGTATAGGTTTTTATCCCTGGGTAAGAGTGACGTCGATTGATCGGATTTGTAATTGTACTGAATATTGGAGCAAACGGTTTTGTTTGTTCCTGCGGTGTATTCGGCTTGTTATAAATCCAGGTGGAAAGTCCTTATTAATACAGAGATTTGGTGGGGATTAGTGGCTGGTATTCCTGGGTAATGTCACGGAGCATTGCACACAGGCACCATCAATGGAGACCGGACGGGCATTACGTCATTTCCATCCTTGTCGCGCGGGATGGAACGCGGTGAGCTTCGCGCGCACTTGTTACCAAAAAACCAAACATATCAACTGGGAAATCCCGACAGGTTAGGCTTGTTCCTCATGCCTATTGTTACGTCGAATGTTTTTTGTTTGAATTAGAAAAAAGGCAAATCCAAATTTAAATCTGTGTTCCACTAGTTAGCATGCGACTAAGTTATCTATCTATCTATCTATCTATCTATCTATCTATCTATCTATCTATCTATCTATCTATCTATCTATCTATCTAATCTGTATGTTTATCTGTCTGTCAGTCTTTCTATTTCAGTTATAATTTCAGCAACGTCAACTTCATTGAGAATCAGAATCAGGTATTTTGACCATGACTATATCTATAATGACTTTTGAATATGTTGTGTTCATCCCTGTTTTTCATAGCAACAAAAATACCTATGAAACAAAATAACTGAAGCTGCTACAGAGCGGTAATTTAACAGAGCAGGTGGACTGAGGGTTGAAAGATTAAAATAGCTGTGTTTTGGGGTTTAAAATTCTGTAGAATGCACAGATGTAAATGCAAGTTGTAAAGAATTTTAAACCAATTTGATGTTTTGTCGTGCCCAAAACAGCCACTCGTCTAGGCATGGTTTCTAACCAACTGAACTGAAACTGTTCTTAGTGAAAAGGTTTTATTGAGTTTTTAGACAACTCCAAGCTGCAGTCTGAATCGTTACTGTATGTAAGATGATGGGCCACCTTAGTTTCTTTGAATCTTTAATACGATCGAGATCAGTTGTACATGAACCTCATCGATCTCGGTGGGTGAGAAAGAGCCTCATTCAGGAGTCAAAGATTTAGAAATTACAACCTGTGAGGAATTCTCTGTTTTGTAAGACAGAAACCTCACCATAACTTGAGCTGTCCGTTTGCTTTCAAGAATAAAGTGAACTGAATTGCATAAACACCACATGACTTGAGTTAAATTATTTATCATTTATCAATTGCATAAGATGACTGAAATTAAATGACTTTCCAATTAAATGTTCTTTCTCGGCTACAAATTTGAATAAGGTAAAAAAAAAAAAGGGTATTGCACAAAAGTGCAGCATTATATTGAAAATGATACTGCTTCATTGCCGCTAAATACCTGTCAAATGTTTGTGTTGCTTTGCAACCCAGAGTACAGCGTGTGGAAGCAGCTGTTTGACGTCTCTTAAGGTCTCTTAAGGTAATGCCTTTAAAGGAGTTGGTCGGGTTTGTCACACCACAAAGCAAAAGCGAAACCAATCAAGCACATAGCCAGACAATAAAATGACGAGTTTGAACCCTCCTCAAAATTTCCTTCAAGCCCCCCTGATTGGCAAAAACTGCTTTAGGGATCCCCCTTGTCAGCAGAATCGTCTGAGAGGGACCCATCGGTAGGGATGCCGGATCCCCCATGAAATTTTATTTCTGGCTACGGGCCAGGAAGAATGATCCATGAAGCAGCTAGCCTGAAGCCACACTTTCTGGTCTTGCACCTCCCCTGTCTCCCTGTCCTGCCTCTAGCTAGCTCTTTACACTTTTCCGTCTTGTTCTATAGCTATGCTGAATCTGTGTGTTGAGGGTCGGGGAGGGGGGGTGAGGAGAGTTGGACTTGGCCATCTAGTACATTTCTCCTGATGGGGATAAACCCAAGTCACAAGCTCTCATTTCCACTAGCCTGCCATAATGTATTAAAATATATGTCTAAATGATTGATGTCACTTGTGATTTGTTATATTTTGCCTGGTTGGTGGCATGTGATTTGATTTGATTTTTGAGAGCTCAAGGTCATAATATATGTGATAATATATTTGAGCTTTGTTCAAAATTATTTATTAGGCTATAATGTAAATCAGAGTCATATCTTACTCTAGCGAGTGATTTAAGAGGGGTTTGTTTTTGGTGTGTTTGGTCTCCCTTAGGATATGTGATATGTGGATATGTGTAGCGCCCAGGGGAGATGTAAACTTCCAAAGAGTGCATGCAGAAACCTACAGGGCAACAAGTACAAAAGGAGCGACAAGAATGATAATAGAACATATGTGAATTATACATGACATCACAGTAATACACAGGACTGACACACCTTCTTGCCATAAAGTGTCATTTGATCATACGTTTAGTGGGTGGAGCATAACATGCAAAATTCCCCGGAAGTGTGTGGCCACGGGATTGACTAGGAACGCATCATGTGGTGTTACTTGGGTCTTGGTTCAGTGATGGAATGAATACCCCAGTTCATAGAGCAGTTGGTAGGTCTCAATGTGAAAGGCTTCTTTAAGGTAAGGACATAGAAAGTATCTTACAAGTGTAACCCTAGTACACTATCACTACAACTGTCTTTTACATATGACTTTGCCACAGTCTGTGACAATAATATTTTGTTAATTATGTGCATATGTCTCTTTCAGAAACTGTGAAAACATTGTATCCTGTAGAAAAAAAACAGTGGATTTCCTACCACAACCAGTTTCGTTTTGCAAATAGTTTGCTAGTAATATAACAAATACCTATGACATTAAATTAAGGATATATAAAAGGAAATGTAACAATTTATGATGTCACCGACGATAAACACTATGCATCGCTGAGGCACTGAATTTCTTTATGAGATCAGTTTATATTTAATAGTTCACTTTCTATCGGGGGTGGCACGGTGGCTAAGTGGGTGTCACTATAGCATCATACTTCAGCGGTTTGGAGTTTGAATCCTGCCTGCAGTTCTGTTTGTGGTATGTGCACATTTTTTCGTTTGTTCGACTTTCGTCTGACTGCTTTCGTTGTCATGAGCGGCCCAGGAACGCACAGCCTGTTGAATTGGAATCTATAGCTTGCACGTGCTGACCATTGTGGTGTATTGTATTAAGAAATAACACCACAGAAAACCTCATTCACTTAACAGGATGTTTAATGCTGTGAGTATGCATGTTGCCTTCTTGGTAAGTCTTCCAAGTTTAATTCCTTTGAAAAGTTCACTATGTTTGGTCAAAGGATAGATCTGGCAAAAAAAATAGTAATAAGTGTATCAATGGTTTTTGTATAATCTCTGCAAATTAATTTACAATAAAATATGAATAAATGAAATGAAAGTAATAGCGCAAATGTATTTCAATCTTAATGAATGGAGAATGATGTTTATTAAGTCGGCTGTGAGAAGCTAAGGGCAAGTACCAGCTAACCACTCCAGGGTGTGTGGAAATTCTGTGTTGTTTATCGTCCAGATGATGTCTGTGAAGTTCTAATGTCATGTGAAGTGTCAGTCTTGTGACAGCACATGACACAATGTGTCGGGCAGCACCACAGTCCTGGGACAGCACCGCTTCTCGGGGAGTGACGTGGCATGTCATTTTTTACTAACGGCTTCTTTGTTTGCTTCCCCTTGGCAGAGTCACACAGGCCCATCTGGCAGCTCGCTGACGGATGGAAGGTTCTGTGTCTTTCTCAGCAGGATTAAAGGCAGGATTTGCCGGCCGGGTCCCTCAAGGTTATATCTCCTTCCTTATTCTTTAACTGCACTCTTGTAGCTCAGACCTTCTGCTTTGGGTGACCTTCAAAAGAAAAAACTGACCTCCTATAATTTTCGTCTGTGCTTTGTTCTTCCGCAATAGTGCCGCTACAGATTTCGGGCCGTATGAAAGAATATCATTTTGGGGACGCAACCCAGACCAATCGAATTATGTTCGAAAATTTTTGGGGCCAATCATCCTTCCTTTCCCACTCTATACAGCGCCCCTGTTCTACAACTTCCCTTCTGATCACTACTAAGGAGAATGATAAATGGTTCCAACGCAACCGTATCTAAGAATAGTGTTGATGGGATTGTGTCCTACACCCTGTTCTGGATGATGTAACTAGAGTTCCAGTTTCTCATTGGCCAGAAGGTATTGTCCAGGATTGCTGAGTTATTGTAGTAAGTCACTCACATGGCTTATTTTCAATGAAGTCTTCCTTCTTTGCATTCTGTCATACCCTGTAGAACTGTCAAGCATGCTCGGTCCATTTCCTTCTGTTTCGCAATGTTTTCTGTCACGAAGCTGGAAAGACTTATGCCTTACAGAGACTGTGCTGGGGTCGAAACTCATACTGATCCAGATGCTGCTCAAAGCAGAGTTGTGCGGACCGAGGATGATCTCATTTTTAAAGAGGTTGGTTGGATCCACTCGGACCAGAAATTAAATGTAAGACACCCACCCTAGATAAATGTCATCCACCATCACAGTTTTTCTCGATTTGCTTTGGAACATAATATAAAAAGTGCTTAACATTTTCAAGACTATAAGAGCATTTCTCAAAGCAGTCCATGCTTACAGCACAGCAATGTGGTTTCGCTACAAAAACCCGTAACATACCCAAAACGATTGCAGTTTTTTTCTCAATTGCTTTGGAGCATTCCTCAAATGACAATTAACATTTGCAAAACAACAAGTGTAATCCCCACACCACAATGTCACTTCTGCACAGCAGAACATCATGAAAAATGTGCCAAATGATGACAGTTGTACAAAACCATTTGCACATATTTACTAAAACATTTGGAAATTTGTGTGAAGCAATTAGAAATTATGTTCTGCTGTGACATTATGGTATGGGGATTGCACTTATTGTTTTGCGAATGTTCATTGTCATTTGACAAATGCTCCTAGGCAATCGAGAAAAACTGTGATATAGGAGTAGTTGTGATATTTATTCTTCTATGGAATACTTAGATCAGGATGGGTATCATTCAGTAAAAATTGACTCAGGTTGACTCAGGTCATCAACGGTCTTCATCTATAAATCTTTTACCTTTTACTAAAAATTTCCATGGAGAGAGACAGTGATAAGTTCACTGTATTTTTGGCAATTCTATCCAAACAGGGCTGTTGTTTGTCTCAACAGGTAAGGACATTGTTCCTGTGGTCAGAAGGTCATTGGTTCAAGTCCTGTGGCCACCACAATGATCATTGGGTCCGTAACCCCAGTTGTCACAGAGACTGGCCGTTGCTGCTTTATCAGCTGTGTGTAACTATGAATAAAAGTCTCTGCCAGGTAAAACACAAATTTGTTCAGTGTGTATAAAGTCTGGATCCTCTGGCCTTTATGACGTTCTTCTCTGCTGGATACATGGAGTGTAAGACAGCTTTGGAGTTAATCAAAGGATTGGCATAGGGTAATTCAAAGTCGGCAGCTAGCTGACCTTTTCCTTAAGCAGCTGAGGTCTTCTGCTCTGCAGACCCAAGGGACACAGCTTAGAGGAGGGCTGACAGCTATCAGACTGCACTTAGACAGGTAAACCGCCACCTTTCAAGGGATGAAGATGAGAGGAAAAGAGAGATGACAGGTACCAGCTATATTGAGAGGTAAGCAACTACCTTTCAAGGACATGATTAATCTGAGATTTCTGAGTTATTAGTCTTTGTTCACGTTGTTGAGATATCAGCCTTTTTTGGAGCCCAGCTGGTCTAACGAAAAGCCCTTGAAATTAGTGGATCTGATGGCATGCAGCTTAGGATGAAGGGCAAGGCTGATTTTTTTAAATCCGTCTGCTTGGACAGTACTCCAGTTTCCTGGAAAAAAAGGGCATACAATAACTGACAAATATAATGCGTTATTCTCAAGAACTGGTTCAGTTCTGCAGACTCAGTTGTGTTCTGGATCCAAGAGTTTACCTGATGAAAACTCTTAAAGGCTGCTCGTAATTATGTCAAACAAGTCATTCTCCAGTTCACCATTTTTTCACGCCCCACAAGGGGATCCTCAAATTTATAAAATCTGTGACTGCAATCAATAAACTAAAAATGTCAAAAGTCTTGTATTCTGTTTGGTTACTTATGGTTAAGCTTAGGGCTGGGTAAAGTCTAAGGTTGTCATTATTGGGATTAGAGATATGCACATAGAAATGAATGGATGGTCCCCATGAGATATGAGTACAGGTCTCTGTGTTTGTTTGTTTGTGTGTGTGTGTGTGTGTGAGCAGGTATACCTATCCTTATAGGAACACAATGTCCCCATAACGTGATAAATATCAGTTTCCCCATAAGGGAAAACTCTATTTTATAAAAATCAGTGACTGCTCAAATCAGTGACTGCTCAAAATGCAAAAACACTTATATTTTGCTTGGTTACTTAAGGTTATGGTTAGGGCAGGGTGGGGGTTAAGGTTGTCATAGTTAACATTAGCATTTTTCCCATAGAAGTGAATGAGCAGGCCCCATAAGGATATACCCTACATGTACGTGTGTGTGTGTGTGTGTATGGTGAATGAGTACTGTGATGGGTTGGCAGCCCATCCTGGGTTATTGCTTTACTTGCGCCTGTTGCTTCTGGGATAGGTGGATGGATGGATGGATGTAATCACTTGTATTTCCTCAACAATACAAGGAGCTTGAAGGTTGTCCTCTAAAAGGTGAATATGAGTGATCAGTGACATCTTACCTAAGGTCTGTGAGGGGAGATTATAAGCATACAATCATGCAGAGAGCATACAACCTTCACTCAGACAGAGTGGGATTGAATCAAAAGCTCTGTGGGTGTGAAGTAAATACAACCTGACGGACCATCACACCTTCGACAGGAACGTTGACGAGAGTTTCAGTTTTACACATTAAGAAAATACATGTTTAGTTGTGGTGAAACCTGCACACTTATGAATTGTAGGATGTTAGCATGAAGAGCTGAGTTCAGCAGCAGATGGCCTTGGTCCCTAGAGCTTCTCTTTCTTCTCTAACTATCACAGCAGTTACATTTCCTCTCCTTTGTTGTCCTGTGCCTTTTCTGCACTCAGATTTTTACAGCTATATAACGTTAAGCATCTTCACCATCAATTACGCTGTTGTTCAATTGTCAAGCACTCTGAAAGCCTGTATAAACCGGATTGAATATCGGCTGATATTTGATAACATAATAATACTGCACTGTTAATATCAAATTATTCTTGTGATGCATTGAGTTTAAGAAAAGCTGACAGTTCCTTTTTCAGAGATCCCCTTGCGTGGCTCTCTGTGTTTTTCATCAGACAGCCTGCGGTGTGTCTCAGATTACTGTAACATTAAAGGATAGACTTCGAATACCAACTGCAACTAATCTGTCAAGTCGCTACGGGAGAATAAAGGGAACGTCTGGGCGAATTCTTAGAAAACATCATCGAGAGGAAAAACTAGTTTTCTCTGTCTTTCAGGTAAACATTTTCTACAATCTGACTGAAGCAAAATACCTGTGTAACTGTCAAGATGCTTTTCATCTGCTTGTTAGCACATGTTTTGCCTGGCTGTTTACTTTGGATTGCTGATAAGAGAACCGTGTGATTGATTTTCTGGCATTGGGGGCACCTATTTGTTTGTTGCAGGACTGCATGGAATGGGTTTTTCTGCTGAATCATTCTGGAATGTTGTCGTAGCAGGTTGAAATCTCAGGCCAGTGGCCTGTACTACGAAGCAGGGTTACTGGCTTATCGGGGTAACTTGTCCGATTTGAGGTACCACAGTTTAAATGGACTTCATATTCGTTCACTTACATTTTGCCCAGACTACCTTAAATCCGACAAGTTACCTCAATAAGCCAGTAATCCTGCTTTGTAGTACAGGCCACAGGTCTTATTAGAAGCTGTGGGTCTTTATTACTGTTTATTAAGGTGTTTATACATAAATATGTATAAATCTCTATAGGTTGAAGTCCTCAGTAAGGACTTCAGCCCCCCCAGACCACAATGCATGCACTGCATGTCCATGATATTAATATGACAATTAATGAACACAGATTTTTAGGGAATATTCACCAGGCAAAGTTACAGCTTCTGTTTCACTTTCAATGATTCATAAGTGGATACTTCGAGTGACGCAGCACCTTGACGGCTATACCTGATATCTCACGCAGCTGGGTCTGGGTTTTCCAACCCCAATTATCTCTTCCTGTCCCATGTGAATTTCCCTCTACAGTCCAAAGATGTTTGGTTTGGGAAGTTGCCATCTAGGAGCTGCCTGTAGTGTACGTACGTGCCCTGTGATGTACTGGCTTCTGACATCTGGGACCTGCATGACGAAGCTGGATTTCTTGCTTAGCTGGATAATTTGTCCGATTTAAGGTAGCCCAGTGTAAATGAACTTCATCTGCGTTCACAAACATTTAGCTCTGACTACCTTAAATCCGACATGTTATCCGGCTAAGTGAGAAATCCTGCTTTGTGATGCAGGCCTTGGACTTCCCTTGGTTATTACCCAGCTAACTTTAAACAAATCTATTGTGGTATCTGTTGATTCCAGCCATAATGCCACACTAAGAATACAGATATACTTAAAGCTCTTTTATTTAACAGTCCTGAAAAGGACTACATCAGGCACCCAACGAGCACCAAACTGATTACATATATGAAACACAGGGTTGTTAGATGCTGAACTCTAAGATACACACACGGTGGGATATTTATGAAAGCTAATTACACATAAGGATCAGACAGGACACACGCAAGACACGGGCAACCACACGTGCAACAATAAAGAACATAACTAATAACAATAACAACAGCAACACAAGGGCTATTTAACCCTTGCAGGTGGAGCATGCTGGGATATGTGGAAATCGACCAGATACTGTAGGGCTTGGGTCACCAACGCTACACAACCCCCCCTTAAGGGTCAGCCGTCCCGGCGACTACTAGAGCCAGTCTCACCTTAGTCCAGCACGAAGTCCTGTAAATGTGATGGCCGCCGCCGCAAAGACCTCCTTGGCCGCCGCGGGGCAGTGCTGCTGGGGGACGATGGGACAGGTACAGGCACTGGGCCACTGGCAGGGGCTGCTCAAGCAGGACTGCTAGCGGCCTCTGGGGACAGGCTGACCTTGGGGTGGTAAGGGGCCAGTCTGTCCCGGACCGACCGACCGAGACCCAGGGCCAACCCGGACCCGATACACCACCTCTGACAGCCGGTCCAACACCACACAGGGTCCTTGCCAGCAGCTAGACAGCTTTGGAGAGTAGCCCTTCTTCCGCCGGGGATTGTACAGTCACACTGACATCCCAATACCCAGCGGGGCCCCCCGACAGTGGGTGTCGTACGCTCTCTTTTGCTTCAGACCCGCTACCATCAGATGATCACGGTTGAGGCGGTGGGTGGCCTCCAAGCGTCACCTTAGGTCCCGCACGTGCCCAGAGGTGGTGGCTGGCTCTGGTTCAGCCGGACAGCCAAAAATTAGCTCAACTGGGGTACGTAGCTCCCGGCCTAGCATCAGCATAGCTGGTGTGAACCCAGTTGA
>JAODJX010000001.1:27903630-27916547 GCA_026776945.1 Isichthys henryi
CTGCAGAGTTCAGAGCTGGTGGGCAAGGACTTGTGGAAGGTAGACATGTTGACCGAGCTTCTGGTGGGTGGGGTCTCGCTGCCTGTGGCAATGGCTCAGCGGCCAGGGTAATGGTATGTCCCCCCAGGGACAGGGTCATCTGTCATAGGTTGAGCACCGCCCTCTGGCAGACAAGAAGATCCATTCCCAGGATGCAGTCATCTTGGATCGGAGCAAGCCAGAAGTCATGAGAGATCAGCACGCACCCAATCCTGAGTTGTAGTCTGCAACAGCCTTGCATAGGGATAGTCTCTCCTGTCACCGAGCGCAACTGGGCGGTGGTGGTCCTCCAGCCTAGTGAGGAGGGTCTGTCTGTCCCAGGCAAGAGTCCTGTCCTCACTATGGAGACTGTGGAGCCACTGTCTATTAGACCACGGCAGGGTACCCCATTGATGGAGCAAGGCAGAAAGGGGCTCCGCAGATCTCCAAGCCGACCAACAGGATAGATGTCCAAGAATGAGCCTCTGGCCTGAGGGGTTTTGAGAGGTTGGGACGACACTTCCCTCACTGCGCCGCCCCTTGGTCGTTTCCCGATGGCGAGGGAGTGGGCTCAGGGCAGAAGCGAGCCCGGTGCCCTCTCTTTCCACAGTGCCAGCAGATAATTCTTGCATCATTGGGGTAAGGGCCACTGTCTCGCCGAGCCACTGAACGTACTGCAGCGTCTTCGTGGGTTGCCGCACTGAAGATCGCCTCCACCCTCTCTGCCTCAGCGAGTGCCTGCTGTATGCTGGCTGGTGCTAACAGTCGCACTTGTTGTTGCAATACTGTTAGGTCACCAACGCCACAGTATTATAGCAGCTAGTTTTAAAGTGGTATTATATTTTACTATTATTTTTATGTTATTTTACTATTTCATTTATTTATATACTACCTTTCATAACAGTTGCCACAAGCCACTTGACAAGAATTTGTGGCCATCCATTACCAAACACTGATTACATTTTAACATGGTTAAACATTAAAGATTTGATTACTGTGCAAATTACACGTTAAAAGTCAACATACATCGTAATGATATAGGTAATGTATTTTAATGCTAAAAATCAGCATTGAAAGATATCATTTCCTTAATTAGATCTAAAGTGTAAGGACACAGGTGACTTTAATTTAATTTAGCTTGACATGAGACGTGAGGAGCCAACCTCTATAGTCCTGGGACCTGCATGCTGTTACCAGAATTTGGCTGTATGACACAGTGAAGTGTTTTTCCATTTTCATAAAATGCCATTAATTGTCACCTTCCATCTGATTAATTAGTGGGACCTCCCATGAATCTCGGCAGGTGACTGTGCAAAGTCAATGTTATCCTGGGGAGAGAGGCGGGAGGCTGCGGATTAAGCTCAGTAGTGCCCCCCGGAATGGATAACTTCCTGGTAACAACACAGTCCCCTTATGAACAGCACCTGGGTAGAGATGCACAGCGATTTGGAGGGAAACGCTACCTGTGTGCTTGGTGGTTTGGCGGAGGATGTCTGGCCCATTCCTGTTTGCAGTAGGGAAGCTGGGGAGATGAATGAATGCGCAAATTTTAATATGACCGGTTATTTCAAATTAAGTAGGGAAGGCTAGAGACAGAAAGGTTTCATTTAAAGACCATTACATGAATAAGATCAAGGGCTATTTTTTTCCACAGTGCTAAAAAACCTTGAATGTATGAAAATCAGTCAGAATTTATGATGATTAAGTGCTGTAGAGACACTAAACATTGTTAAATTGTGGTTATCCTTGATATGCATGATTAAGCTAACTAGTTAGTTACAACTAAATGTAGCTTTGAATCTAGTAAAAACACTGTATGCTAGACCCAATCTATTATCACGACAGTTAACAGTAAGGTTTTATGACCCTCTTAACTAATGCATTACATATAGATGATTATAGTTATCACATTACCATTTGATACTAATGAATATGAGCTGGCAGGTCCAAATCGACATGGAGACCCATGAGATCCCCAAGCATACGTATCTACCTGCATTTTAAACATCACCAGAGGCCGTGCGGTGCCATGACAACGTTTCCTGCGGATCACGGGAATCCGAGTCTGAGTGTTTTGCCGTTTCCCATTTTAATAATCAGCTGTTTTGTAGTATAGACTCACCTCAGATTTCGTGGCATAGACCCACATCAAATGGTTCAAAGAGGGGGTTATTCAACTCTCGTTCTAAGGGCTCAGTTATTGAGTAGTTACTATAACAGAAAAGGAGAGAATCAAAGGGCTGCTTTGGTAGCCTACAGCCATTAACTTCTTCCAGCTATATAGCTGTTCCAGTACAAAATAATAGGTCTGGGTTTCCAGCAATCAACCTATAGTAACATTAACACTGGTATAAGCCAGTTCAAGTTAAAAACACTTTCATCAGTATTGATAGCAGCAATGGAAGCACCTGGAGGATTACATATGAATGTTGTTTTCTTTGTTTCACTACATTGTTTAATCATTTTATATACCAATGATACAGCTGAGCCCCACACTCTATTTGTTGTTTTGTTTTTTGCTTTTCATGCCGTTAAGTCGAATCCCAAGAATTTATCAAGGAAATGTACACTCAGTAGCCAGTTTAACAGGTATCTCTACTTAATGACACAAACAGGCTGCTCCTCTAAACAGTGACTCATGTGACTGCAACTGAATATATGCTGCATGCGGACAGGGTCAAGGGGTTTAGTTACTATGTGGCTGGGCATCAGAACCGCGAAGACATGTGATCTGTGTGATTTTCTGCGGTTGCAGCATCTCAGAAACAGGTGGTCCACCTGGGATTTTCTCACGCTACAGTGTCTAGAGTTACAGACAATGGCGGGGTAAACAAACAACATCCAGTAAGCAGCAGTACTTTTGCTAAACACATCGTTAATGGGGACATCAGAGGAGGATGGCCAACTTCATTAAAGCTTACTGGACGGCCACAGGTGCAAAAGTAAGAGCTCGGTACAGCAGTGGTGTGCAGAAAGGCTTCTCTGAATGCATGACTCACCTATCTTTGAAGTGTTCCTGAAGACAAAATGAGGTCCTGCTCAGTACGATGCAACGGTACATAATAAAATGTTATTTGCATATTGTTTATACACGGTGCCCTCAGCATTAAAATCAGCAATAAGTCCCATGGTTACCTATTTGTATTAACATAATAAATAAGTCCACCCATCTTCCATACTGGACATTCAATCCAGGGACTATATAGGCATTATAAATAATTCATTATAAATGCTTGTATAAATATTACATAAAAAGACCGTACTTCCTAAGAACCTTGTAGTAGGTATACTAGTCTCATGTGTATATTTTCTTTTCATTAAACCTGTATCTAATTTAGTCAGGGATCTGACTAAACTGATATGTGGTTTGTTGGTTTTCATTAGTACCTTATACCAGTAACTACTTCAAAAAGAGATATTTTGAGCTCTCTGTTACTGTGGGTTCAGCAGCGGCTTTAGTCCAAAGCTACCTATGCAGTTCACAATGCAAGTGTCAGATTAACGATGCTCCCGGGTACAAGTGCTTTTAATGTAATAATTAGAAAAGAAGAATGGGAGACTTTAATCATATTTACTACTGATATCGATACGGCACAGATCTTGTCACTGGTTCTCTCTGCGTTGCTTCGTAGGAGTTGCATGATTTTACTTCTTGAGGCAGGAAGTCACTGTCATTCTCTTCCCCAGAGGGAGATTCATGGTGGCCTCCGAGTCTTCAGTGGTGCGAGTATGACGCGATGCCCCTCTCAGGTTCATCAGCAGCATCTGCCGCCTTCCCCGCCCATTCAGAGCCACTGAACGTGACCTTTATTCTGCATAACCGTAACATGAAAGAGATGCAATTGTTTCTTAGAACTGCTTAGAATTACACTATATATAGACACACGCACACACTATATGGACAAAAGTACTGGGATACATCTCATTGACTTCAGGTGTTTCATTCAGACCCATTGCCACAGGTGAATTAATTTAAGCACATAGCAATGCAGTCAGGTATAAAGTAACAAAGTGGGATTGCAGAGTGCTGAAGAGCATAGTGTATATGAGTGCATAATGAGGTTGTTTTTCAGGAGTTGGACTAGGCCCCGTAGTTCCAGTAAAGGGACCACTTTACGCTTCAACATATCAAGACATTTTGGTCAATTCTATGCCTTCAGCTTTATGGGTACAGTTTGGGTCCTTTTCCGTTCCAGCATGACTGTGCCCCAGAGCACAAAGCAAGGTCCATAAAGGCATGGTTGGGTGAGATGGTGTGGAAGAACTTGACTGGCCCACACAGAGTCCAGACCTCAACCCTATCGAACACCTTTGGGATGAACTAGACAAGCCAGGCCTTCACGTCCAACATCAGTGCCTGGCCTCACAGATGCTCTTCTGGATGAATGGGCTAAAATTCCACAGACACTCCAAAAACCTTCAGAAAGCCTTCCTAGAAGAGTGGCAGCTGTTATAGCTGCAAAGGGGGGACCAACTCCATATTGATGCCTATGGATTTAGAGTGGGAGGTCATAAAAGTAATGGTGTAACATTCAGGGGTCCCAATACTTTGGTCCATATCATATATGTGTATGTCTAAAGGGAGAGCATGATGGGATATCCGAAGAAGTGTTCCTATGCACACTGTAAAGCTTATTTTAGCGGATCCCATCTTCCCTCCTTTATTACTTATACAAATAAAGCCTCATTTCATTTCCCTCTTCAGTCGTTTATCCTTCTCAGGAATGCAGGAATTCACATTCGTTCGGATTCCTTGTATTGATGCAGCCTTTCCATAGCTTCGTGTGAAAGTGAAGTGAGCCGGTTTCTGCCTGGTGCCCCATCTCGCGTTTCCAATGTCAGTTTGTCACCCAGCGGGGAGCTCTCAGTGACAACCTGTTGGCTGCCGGGCCAAAGAAAGCCCCCATCCCGGGGTCGTCCTGGTCAGAGCCTGTTCAGACCTGAACTAGGCGGGCTTGAAGCAAACCACCCCGCGGGGAGGCACTGTACATGTGTGACCATATGAGACCATATGATCCTGGGGGGGACGACCTAGCACTCTCCGGCTCACACGAGGCGCTGCGTTATTTTAAGTTAGTGTGACTGTGCTTGAAAGTGAGACAAAATGTGGGGCCACGAGGGTCACACAGGGCTGGTCACCCGGGAAGCAGACACATACGATGGGACCTTCCTTTATTCAGAGCTGTCATGTGACATGTTTCTCAAAGTGCTCTTTTTCCAACTAATATTCTTTAATCACTTACACAATCTGAATACTTCAATTTTTCTTAAAATAAATTACTAGCAAGATCATTTATCAGTGTCCCATATAGAAGAAATACCCACAATCCTTTGGGGAAAGGCATAGTCATAAGAATGTCACACATGTGATAACTAATAAGTAGACCGGTTAGACCAGGGTAATGGGCTTCCATAAAACTCAGCATTAAAAGGGCCCATCATAGCCTGGGTTTGAGAGACACAGCCCGCCCCCCTATTCACCCCACCCTGGGATTTCCCTGCTGCAGGTTCGGACAGTCAGCATAAAGTGTAACGTCAGCAGAACACTCCACACGTGTCATTTCCAGGGCCTGTCAGAATCACACGGAAACAATTGTCGATCACCTGACTGCGCTTAGCGGTGATGGAAAAATGTTGGAGGTGGGGCCAGGTGGAAGAAGCAACGCTGGATTGGCTGGTCCCCTTGACCCCAGTTAGGTAGTCGGACCTACGGTATCTTCTCTCCCTGGCTCTGACTGTTGACACAGCCCCCCCCCACCATGATGGGTTACTACGGACACAGTGATCCTGCTCCTTTTGCCCGACTTAGCCTTTCCCTGGAGGGGGGGTGCGTCGCCTTTGCACCCACCATGTAAAGGAACAGGAGATGACTTGCCATCTGAAGAAAACGATATGGCCTTTGGCTGATTCATCCCGGAGGTATCACCCCCCACCACACACACACTCAGTCATTCACAGCCCACCCAATCATCGGCAGAATTTCTGCCGCTCTCCCCTTTGCATTTACAGGCCGCAAACAGGGTTTCTCAGTTTCTCTTTCTGCGCTTAAGCCACCAAAGACCCCCAAGAGCTTGAAGCTCCTGCCCACGACACAGGAAGGAAGCTGGTGTAAAGCCGAGAAAACCTCCAGTTTCTGGGTGTATTCTCCAAACTAACCATTTTTCCTAAAAAGTGAAAAATAACATACAAATAGAAAATGCAAAGCTGGCATATCGACCATGAAACCATTTATTCGAACTTCCCCCGAGACATAACAATCTACTGACAGTTATTTTTTTCCCCATATATATTTTTTTTTTGTAGAAAACAATGAAAAAGACAATAGAATGATCTCAACGCACAGGCCTTGAGAATGGATCAGTGTAGAGTTCAGCCAGGGATAAAAAAAAAAGGCATGTTTGGGGAGAACCTGCTCTTCTCGTTGACCCCAGGAGCTGGTTTATTTTTGTAGGACATTTGGAGTCAGGGAACATATGTTTACACCGTTCTTGTCAACCTTTGTCACTTTCCTCATCTGGGGTGACAGAGCTGTACAGTGTACAACACGTGTCACCTTGCCCAGAGTTTCCCCACCGTGGGAACAGAGCAAATCCGGCCAGGGCAAATGTCTCACTCATGATGAGGATGCTGTCAAAGGTCAAAGTTTTAAGGTGTTGAAATGTGCAGATGTATCTTTTTTTCTAGAACTATACTTTAATATTATACTCAGTCTTTTGTCAGTTAAATTGTGCTTATTTAGTGAGTGATCAGAGGAATATTGGAAGTCAGCAGGGTGATTAAAGGTGCAATACAATGAATTTATTTTCCATATTGTTCTCTAGTGTCTACATACTGTAGAACGTATGTCAACTTGAATTGGTCAAAAAATGTCTAGAAGTAGTTTTACAGTCCCACGTACCACTCTGTAATTTGGCCCTTGAATGAGAGGCTGTTCCCTTATTTGGTGAGCTCATTAATATGATAATAACCTTTGCTCTGATTGGCTGGTTTACAGTGAGGCACTGCAATGGCTCACGCAATGAATTTTCCTCACAACTCAAGTTCTACTTCAACCTAGGCAGAATGTTAGTATAATCTTAACTTTGTGTTCAGCATTGTAACAAGACCATTGGAATAATTTTACAATGCTAGCCTGACCATGCAAGCTGAGAAGCTTGTAAATGTGTTTTTAATGAATTTGGAGTTCTGCTTTCATATTTATTTTGCTGCAGTATCGATTTTGCACAGAAACCTCTTGTCAATGTCATAATCGCAGACTTCGTGATGTTGTTTACTACTCCCCTGCTAAACTGGGGAATGTTTTTCCAAAGCATAGTTGCTAGCAACGTAATTAGCAACTTACACAGTTAGAACCACGCCACTGAACGGTTCCATCACACGTTGCTAACAGGAGCTTTACAGTAACGTACCCCTGACTTATTTATTAAATAAATGCCTGCTGACAGTTCGATTTCTTGGGAAGAGTATGAAAAGTGCCGACATTCCCGTCACAGCCTCCAATGGCAGACTTATAGGCTGCCATTTTCGCTGTTGTCCTTTACCGTACCCGCAGAACTGGTTACGGTCAAATGCGCATGTCCAGTCAGCTTGTATGTAATGCATGGAGCGCTGAATTTTTATCATTCTGTTTAATGGTGATTTGGTGAGGTTAGTATTTGGTGTAATAATTCCGTTCTGGCACTTGATTGTTTAAGTGTGCTGAGTATGCGGTTGCCGCGTAAAGAATTCAGGGTCAGGGTCATCTATCATGTTCATCATATGACTCTTTATGAGTTCTAGGTTATCATACATTTTCAGTATTGCTGCCTTTACTGTTTTCCTTCAAGTACTTAAAACCTGTGGAAGGTTATTAAGAATTCACCCCATATGATGGCGTGATACTGTAATTAACGTATCGTACTCTACATGTATGTTAGGGCAGCGCAGTGTCCTCACACACCCTGGCAGGGCTGACTCTGTCTATTACCTGCTCTCATCTTTTCGCTGTGTCGCACAAATTTCCAAGGTCATGCAGTTAGGCTAATCAGTTTCTATAAATCGTTCAGGGTGTGTGTGTGTGTGTGCGTGTGTGTGTGTGTGTTGGAGGGAGGGGGTGGTTATACATATATCATTGTGGGGACCAAATGTACCCACAATGTGATAAATACCTGTTTTTTGGCATTGTGGGAACCATTTCTTTCAACGCCCACAAGGGGAAACATTTTCTAAATATCTGTGACTGCAATCAATCAATATTTTGTTTGATTACTGATGGTTAAGGTTAAGGTTGTCATTTTTGGGATTAGGGTTTTTCCCATAGAAGCGAATGGACGGTTCCCAGAAAGATATAAATACAAATGTGTGTGTGTGTCTGTCTGTGTGTCTGTCTGTCTGTCTATGTGTCTGTCTGTCTGTCTGTGTGTCTGTCTGTCTGTGTGTCTGTCTATGTGTCTGTCTGTCTGTCTATCTGTGTCTGTCTGTGTGTCTATCTGTCTGTGTGTCTGTCTGTCTGTCTGTGTGTCTGTCTGTCTATGTGTCTGTCTGTCTGTCTGTCTATGTGTCTGTCTGTCTGTCTGTCTGTATCCTGCCATATACTGGTATGCCCATCTGTGTTATACATTGTGCCCTATGATTCATGGAATGGGCTTCAGGCCCCCCAGTGACCCTATATAGGATAAGTAGCTGAAAGATGGATGGATGGATGGATGGATGGATGGATGGATGGACGGACAGAGGAATGGATGGGATATTTTATAAGCTTTGTCACTTTCAAACATTTGATTGACCCGCATGAGCTGCATGGCCTTGTCAATCAAAATAATATCTGCTTTTATTTTTTAATGACACACTTCTTCTTAAACCCACTGTGGAAATACATTAACGGTCTTATTTAATCTTTATTGAATCATTAATAAGGAGTGGAAGAAACATTACACTTTTTCCCCAATGGACGTTTAAAGAGGAAGAAAAAAGTGACCCTTTCATGACTGAATTCCCCCACGAATTGTCTGACTCGAGGTGACTCACAGAAGTAACTGCTCAATTAACAATGGCTCCTTACTGGAAAAGGTGCAGGCCGGATCAATTTTGCTAAATGGTTTCAGTAACACGTTTAAGTTAAACGAGAGGGGGGACTAATTGAAGTGGCTAGCTAGCTCATTTTATATGTGACATGTGGCTGGGATATGTCACTCACTTTGAAAACCGGTGATTAAAGGGTCTTAAAGAAATGTTATGGCAGCTTTGGAGACAGACTGTAACTCAGATATTACAGTTATTCCAATTTACAGACATAACAGACACACAGTGGTGTTTATACCAACCCTTCCATAGATTAGAACTTAATAAAATAACAGCTGCTTGGAGATCTTCATGAATATCAGATTGTAGTATGTTTTTCACTTGTATTGTATCAGGATCTATTGTTTGTCAAGTTGGATTTATAAAACATGAAAAGAATCATTCTTTGTCAGCATAATGTACTTATTCGAATAGGACGCTACATGAATGGTGGCTTTTAACAGAATCCATGCATATAAAATCTATTGAATGTTGAATAGAATAGAATTTTTTCTGTGCATGGGTTCTGAATCGTTTTCTTGTTCTGTAATCTGAGTAGGTCAAAATAATTACCCCAATGAATCATGCGCCTTGGTAATTCGATAAGTGATTGAGGTATTTGCTTATCGTTAAACACCTAATTAAATTATAGTGTACGCTCCGTCCCTCTTACAAATGCACACATGCCTGACCGAGAGGCGAATGCACAAAGATACAGTTTCTCTCACAGTAAAAAATATCTGTTTCAGTCATTGTTGGGGACTTTCCATGGTCTTCACATTTATCTCTGAACCAAAAAAAAAAAAAAAAACTACAATTAAAAGAGAAATTAAAAGTGATAATTGGCTGACTTTAAACATTTTACCTCATGGGAATCTCCCAAAAAGATCCCATGTTAACTGGCCTTGGCAGGGACATTTTCCCACAAAATGTCACCAGGAGGGCAGAGAGATGTGTCTTCAGAAACACCAGCATTAAAACAGTCCTCATTCCTGGTGCAGGGGGGCATCTGAGGAGGAGTGCCAGAGTCCCCCCCCCCCAGTAAATTCCTGGCCACCCCTGTTGACACCCCCTTCAAAATAATAAATTGAAACATGCATTTTGTTTTCTAAGCAAATCATAGAATGGACAGTATGTGACGCAGTCCCCAAAATTATAACTGTCCCCAATCAAAATTCTCCACTGAAGGTAGCTGAAAAGCATAAGATCTGGGTGAGTGGGTTGCGGGCTTCCTGTTGCTCTCGGCTGGGCAGCAGGTGGTCATCGTAAAGGCAGGCCCCTCCCTGACAGCTGATCCTGCTACAAGGCAGGGGGGTGGGTCACCGTCAGGGGATTTTGCAGTGACACTGGAGCAGGACACAAACCCCATTATAGTGTCAGGATCCATCTTTAGCACCCAGCAATCAGGACGTTTGTACGGCAAAACGACCTTTGGTTTGTTTCCTCCAGAGTGTAAGCATGTACACGCGGAAACGGCACTTTTCCATCAACGTTTTCCTGATGCCACTCCCACCACGCCACCAACCTCCCGCCCCCCCAAAGTTCTCTGCATGCTTCTGGCTAGTATTATTTATAGTCTCTCCGCAGTTAGTGCTCGCTGTGTTTTTCTATCAAATTTATGACCAGGCTGTGCATATGCCCCATGGCGTGATTTAACATATGAAAGACTTCCTTTTCCTCCACTACGCCACCACCACCGGAGGCTGCTTTGGGTCGTGCGGACAGTGTTCTCAATCACCCGCTAATGTACGCGATGATGGATGGCGGCTATTTAAATCTCCCTGACTCACGTAGGTGATAATCTTTTAGTTGCTGACGGATAACTTTAGGAGGCGATATCAGAACTTCAGCCGCCGGTCGGGCCACCTGGAAGTTTGCTGGATAATGCCCTCAAAAGGAGGTTGGAAGGGGTAGGTGAGCTCTCTGTTCTTCAATGGAAAGAGCGGGTCTGGCAATCATCACAGGCAGAGAGGCGTTTTGTCTAAACTGTGTTGTAATTGGCTTTTTATTTTGTGTTTGGTTTTCACAAAGAGTGTTTCCAACATTAAACATGCAGAGGCTGCAGTGTAAATATTTAGTTCTCTCAGTTTTAAGAGTGTTTTAAAGTATCTGCAAAATGAATGGAAGACCTTTTTTGGCCCTGCCAAACACTGTGTCTCAAACGTATGCTTATACAACCAAGAGCCTGAAATGAATGGCCGTAGCTGAACATTAAAAGGTAATGCAGCCATATTCCATAGCAACCCTTAATCTAAACTCTGTGATTCTTTCACCTTTTACCATAATAGCTGCAGATTTCTTACAAAAGGATGAACTGCAGGGATAATGTGAGGATCGTGACCTCTTCTACCTTGTTCAAACAGTCGTCGTTGGGAGTGAAGGATTATGGTTCAGCCCAAGCATTACTCATTCGTGTTCATCGATCTGGGCCTGGTCCCTAATCTGTGAAAGGAATGCCACCAACAGTTCTTTTACTGGCTACAATGTCATGTGATCACTGTACCATAGAAGTTATAGATCACCTGAATGCACCATTTTGTCAGCATAACTAATCACTTGAAAAGAAAAGTCGCAGTAAGTTACGTTTCGCTGATCTACTCTGATTAGTTCAGGGAATGAAACAACAGTATCATTTTCCGGAAGAATAACACGTTCTTGTTTTCCATGAAATTAATTAATCCTGCTTCGGCATGATTCCAGTTTTAATAATTTAGATGAACTTGATTATTCTAGGTTAATTTTCAATGCGACAGCAATAAAATGATGGCCCTGTATTTTAGGCATATGGGATTATGTGTTTTTTAAATGTCTGGACTGTCAATTGACTTTTTGTACAATCACTGAATTTCGCCCAGACTTCTAAGTCAGCTTTTTGGAACATCTGAAATCGGGGTTTTAGCCATTAAACCACATTTTAAAAAATTAAATATTGCATTTTTACATAAATAAATGGCTTTTATAAATGTAGAATTATATAAATAATACACAATTTGGAACTGGCACCATAAATAGCACTGACTAAGCACACATAGTTAAGAACAGTTTTCCTCTGGGCTTTAAAGTTAAAGGGATCTGATCCACACACTGCTGTTCATCCCACTGGTCCAAGTTGCTCTAATACATAGCCTGTGTCTCCCGCTTCATGTACAGCACAAGGACACTCAGGTTATCTGTAGGTTTCTGTACACTGTGACATACATTTCACCAAGAAATTTCACCAAGACACCTGTCAACAGCTGTCAATAGCTTTGGAAACTCACACTGTTGCTGGGGATTTTGCTTAGGAAGGCCTTGTGTGATCAAGTGTGGTCGATGAGAGGAGAATGTACATTTTGATTTATCCAAAATTGACCTGATTTGTTTGGTGTATTTTACTATTGATGGCAAAACCCAGCTGTCTTCCAGTGTTTTTGTGTTGTTCAGTTTTCAGATGTTCCCTGTGCTGTAGGTCAAGGGTATTTTTCTATTGAAGCAATGATAAATAAAAAAATAATGGTAAATAAAAATACGTGTACAGTACTGTGCAAAAGTCTTAGGCAGTCCAAAGAAATGTTTAAAGCTGTTTATCTGGGTAGCAAGTGAATTTTGGCTTAGAACAAAAAAACACAATGTAACATTATAACATGTGCAAATTTAGAGTAACACAATAAAAAAAAATAAGGTTCCATAGCACTTCGTGCTTTGGACCCTTAACTATTAATAATTTCTTCTGTTTTCTAAAAAGTTACTGATATCTAGTTGGATGACTAGATGAACACAGCTTCAGTTCTCAAACTTCTCCTGAGGGGCACCTCAGCCGTTCCATGATTTTGTTAAATTTCACCAACAGCTCAATTAAATAATGAAATATATTGGTTTAA
>JAODJX010000001.1:27919187-27934233 GCA_026776945.1 Isichthys henryi
GGTTACTTATGGTTATGGTTAGGGCAGGGTGGGGGTTAAGGTTGTCATAGTTAGCGTTAGCATTTTTCCCATAGAAGAGAATGAGCAGGCCCCATAAGGATAGGTATTGTATAGCCTACGTGTGTGTGTGTGTGTGTGTGTGAGAGAGAGAGAGAGAGAGAGACTTTGTGCTTGTCATCCCTAGGCAATGAACCTGACTTTTTATTCAGTTACACTAGAATCCTTCATCATAAAATCACATTTCTTTGATGAACACCACAGTAATAATGACAGAAAGGTGTTGGTCTGGTAGTGTTTTCCATAAACTTTGGGAAGAAACTGAATATTTTGAGGAACAACTCATAGCTTAAAGGGTGCATCTTCCAGCTTCACCAGCTCCATAAATTCCTAAAGTCTTCTCTACTTTCCATCAGCTACAGTATCAGCAAGGACTGTGGTGCTCAGCTCTGCTGGGGCACTGGACGGTGTCTTTGCACAGGACTGTGGAAGCGATGTCACTCTTCTCTTTTCCTCATGCTTACAGATTTGGATTCACAGCCCCTGCACAGTTCAGATGGCTACAGGTTCATTATTGTTCGGTAGTGCATCATAATAATGTTAAAAATGTGTTATTAAGATGTTGAATACAGTGTATTAGGACTTAAAAAGGCTGAAATCTTCCATGGAACTTTACAACATTTTACATCTGTTTTGTATAAATAACATTTACATTGCAAAAGGAATTTTGTGAATATTAACCACAATTGTGTATAAATTATTACTTTTAATGAATGCTGAGTTCTGAATGCTTTTATGGAATATCTGACGTGAAATTCCTGTTTTCATAGTGACACAGAGAGGCGGCAGGGCTGGATCAGAAACACAGAGACAGATAAAACACTTTACTATTTAGTTTTTTTTTTCTTCACCAAAATAGATAATCCTGAGCTTTATATTAACACTCTCCATGTCTGCGATGGAAGGATATTTTCTCTTATCCTATAAATACGACAGGGATTCTCGTCACGCATGGATGAGAAAGATAATCTTAGATTGTGTAGCGGATTCTTCGGCTGCCTGAGATTTACACAAAACACAACGTGGATGGATGAGAGCATCCATGCTGAGCTGGTGACCTCTCGCCAATCGATCACTCTTAATCGGAAGTGTCTGGCAGATTCTCTGTTCCCCTATGTGTAAGCAAATAGACTGCTGCGCTGTCAGTGCAGGAGAGAGTCACCAGCAGGATACGTCCTCGTCCTCCAACTGCTGGCTGCAAGAAATAAAGACATGATGAATTCTAGCCAACACAGTGAAAAATGTCTTGGAATTCCTGGTGTGACACTACTTCTGTGAGTCCCTGGGGGAGGGGGGGCTGTTGGCAGGATTGCCCCTGTCCTGCTCGCTGAGCCTTACGGATCTGTCTTCTGCTGGCTGTGGGCCACCTTGGGATTACATCCAAAAGGCACCTTAAATCCCGAAAGAGGCCGAACTACTTTCAAAAGCACACGCGCAGCACAAAAGCTCTGTAGCCAACTGCCAGCCCCCGGCATTGATATGAAGACCACAGCATTAGCTAAAGTCTGCCGACGACCCATTCACTGTCATATTGTTTCTGAACTTAAATACACACTCAGTCACCTTTTTGTTTGCCAAGCGGCAACGTGTGCTGTCACAAGGGGATGGTTGGCAACACAGCCTCATTGATCATGCCTAATAAACAGTTAATTATGATGAATCTCCCCAGAATAATCTGTCATGTACTTGGTACAATTCTCATTCATTAAACTATTCATTAAACACAGTAAAGGTTTTTTATACCCATCGTACTTGCAAAGACACTTGCTCACCCTCTGTGTTTCCTTTGCCCTACAGAATGTGTTTTTTTTAGCCTTTTAGATGATTCAAAACAGAGCTTTTGGTCCTTCTTTCAGTGTCTTTCCTTCTTATCTGACATATACTGACTTGTATATAGTGATATTCGGCAGAATATTAGCAGCAGAAGTAGCTTATGGACGGCACTTGCAGAAATGATGCACGCTCTTCTACCAGCATCTCAATAAGAGATTCATAATCCATTAAAAAAACCACAGTGAATAAGTCTAAAGGTAAACGTATATGGCTTATTAGATTGAGATATTCCCCTGAAAACTATTTCCTAACGGGGAAGTCCTGGAATGATGTGGGATGTCAGGAATGTTGGCCTCGTCGTAACCTCACTCAGATCCCAGTCGTTATCCCAGAAACATCTGCCAGGGTAGGAACTTGGAAAGCCGTGCCGCAAACTGCTAAAAGGGCTCTGCATCAAGACCTGTCCAGGAGATCCAACACAAGAGGCTTCTTTGACCATTTGAAGAGATGCCTCTCTTTATGCTGAATTGCGCACCGCTGCTGTTGAAATCTGGATCAAAAGCAGCAGGAAAGCACCTTTTGAGAAGATTTCAGTGTGATTTCATAGCCTATTATTCTATTATTTAAATGTATCCCTAAGCCCCAAATTTTCTAAAGTGACTATACTGAAAGCTTCTAGTATGCACATCGCTACATATTTTCAGTTTTCAATCTTTCAGCTTCCATTACCCTCATTTTCATGAGTTTGAACCTGTTAGTTGCCTGAAAGTATCTTGAGGCAGTATGGGCGCTTACAAAGGGAGAACGCGAGCACTCTCAGCTTATTCTCGAGCCAGGCGAATGTGTGAAGTGTGGTTTGCTGACTGTAATTCTCTGCAGGAAAGACAGTTGACAAGACAGCTACTTGAGAGTCAGACCCATAGTAGGTTCGATTATTTTATATTCTTAAATACAAGGCAGCCAATGGGAATCCTCCTCAAGATAAACCACATTGTTCCCCACTAGGTTCCCATTGGGTTAAATCAGGTAAAGAGTGGCAGTGTATGGTATTTCTACCATTTTTTTCCTAGCACTTTTTCAATCATTATTAGCAGCTGTAATGCAGCCAGAATCGAGAAGTTCCTCTTAATACTGGACAGAAAATTGCCAATGAGTCTTACAGATAAGGATAGCATCAAAGGTCACACAAAGGTCAGCGGATGTGCTGTTTACATAGACGCCGTTCCAGGATCGTCTTTGCGGTGCTGAAATTATAATGGTTTTGAGCTAGTAATGTGAATATTTCTAGAAGGCATTCTATGAGGAAACATTGTTTATCAGCAGCATTATAATGGTTTAAGGAGAGAATGGTTTCTTTGTAATGAGAGAAGAGGATGGGCTCACCTTTGTTGTTCTTATTGGATGTTGACTTTCACTGAGTTAGAATTTTGATCCAGAAGCAGGAGTGTGGAAGCGTGGGGTTCATTGAAAAAGCACCAGTGTTGAACCCTTGGTGACCTTCCTCTCTAACACTAGTGGCTGAATTGCCAGTGGAGAACTGAAGTGCTCTAGATACCACAGTTGTCATGCGGGATGTCTGTTGATAACATCCATCAAACAGCCTTTCAGCGACAATGAGGGTTGTAGGAACAGACCATAACATCACTGAAGGGCTGAGAATGTGAATGAGCTGGCCTGCTGTAACAGTGGTGTGGAGGAGCATCAGATTATCACATCAGTGAAGGGGCTGGGAACAGCAATGTCTGTCCCTGAGAATCAGGTCCCAATTTCAGTTATACAATTGTGAGGAACTTAATGTGAGTCATGGGTCCTAGAATACAATGGCTTTAAAAATCATGGTGGAACATTTTAGCAGATAATGCTAATTGTGTTTTGAAATTTACATCTGAATCCTTTCAGTTGAGTTTTTTTTTTGTTTGCATAGCCTAGTACGTAACTCAATGTGTATCTATCCACTACACATATGGTGATGAAAGGCAATGATTAAAGTCATCGTCGGGTGATACCACATGCATTGTTCGGTAGCATGTTGCATGCAGCTGCAACTCATGACACAGGAACTCTCAGTAAACGTCTAGTGTTAGCAGCTACTGAGTGTTTTCTCATGTCAAAAAGGGGTCTTTAAGTTTATTACTAACTTTTACTGTTGAACCAAAGGGAAGGAAGCATAAGGAAATACTTATCGGGCAGAGAGTGTATTCTTGGAAGACCTCAGAAGATGAATTTACTGCTGCTACTGGAGGTTATTGTTGGAGCGAACCCAGCTGGCCAGCGAGTGAATGAATGAATCGCTGCATGCAGTTCAGCTCCAGCCTTTTAAAAGCTATTCTTTGTTTCTGCTGGAAATCCTCGTTCCCGGGCCACATTATCAGGTAATTTGGATGCCAGAGAACTCTTCGAATTTGCATTGCGGCATTAATGCATGATACTGTATTTCTGTGCAACAGGGCAGGCATCATGAAAGTGGAGCCAAGCGTAGAATCGTCGAGGAAGCAAACGTAAATTGTCGCAGTTGTAACTTTGATCTCTCGTCTATTTTTAGATTCAGCTTCCTAAATAGACTTTAGGGAATAGATTTACTAGACATCTGCAAATGTTTGTTGTCTCTGGATTTCCTGATCAGATGCATGTTTTAACACGTTCACAGGGTGCATCGTGAGTTCAGCACTGGTGGGATGGTAACCCAAGGAGATGCGCTGGCATTGAAAAAGAGCTGACTTTCAGCTGTGTCACTTCGACTAATGGCTGGTGGACCACACCCAGCCTCCCCGAGACGTTCACATCAAAGCCCCTCTACCAGCTGTTTTAAATCTGCTGTGATGACTAAAAGAGTTGGCGAGTGACAAATGAGCATGGATGGGATACTGTTACACTGCATCATTGCTGGCTGGGTGCCCTTATATCCTGGGTTTGTTAAATTGCAGTTAATGGAGAGGATGTCAAATCAATCAAGAAGGTAATTATTATTAGGTGATGTCAAGTCAATCTCCACTAAAGATGGCATCTTTCCAAAATGTGCTGTCTTCAGTCAGGATCTTCACCATCAATATAATACCTTGGAAATCAAGTTAAAGCAGGCTTGCGTTATTGTATTATTGGATCACAACAAATGATCTGATGTCCTGTCATTCTTACGTGAAATATTTAAATAATCTATATTTTAGATCCTGCATCGAAGACTACAGATTCAGAAGAAAACTATACTACAGTGTTGACTTATAAATTTACAAATGGTTTTTCCATATTTAACCAGAGGGCTCAATAGAAGCATTTTCAAGGGGATCTGAATAAAAAAAACGCAACTTTCTGAGTGTAACATTACTGTATATGAGTTGAAAAGAAATCCAGATGACTGATGGGTAAGTGAAATGAGACTTTGTTTCCATGGTGAGTCGGATGTAGTGTGAGCAGTCAAACTTTGTCAGGCTTGATCCAATCGGCACTCATAAAGTGCTCAATGAGAAGGCGATTGGTTACTCGCAGCATAGAACATTCCCGCCCACCACGGTTTCAATGCCTCATTCCTCCAATCACTAGTCAGAACTACACTTTAAAAATTTCATTTGGCTCAATAAACATTTTTGATTTTTACTGTTTTTCACTCTTTACTTAATTGTAATTACTGTAATTAAGTAAAGCTTTGACAGTCACTGTGACTCATTAGAAAACATTTTGTGGTATTACAAAGGGTGAGTCATCTATCCTCAAGGTTCTTTAGTACCATGTGATTGTTTTTCTCTTTTAGTTATTATTAGATAATAGTCAACAAACTAGAGAAAAGTAGTCAAACTGAAAATTAAACAGAGGTTTCGACTGACTCACTGGAATTCCTAAAATATAATTATTTTTTTTTACTCACAGCTTAATACTTAACACATTCGCAGTCATCCAATCACAAATGAAATCAAGCTGCACAGTAAAGAACCCAGCTAAGGTTGAACATAATTATATTGTTTCAGCAAATACTTTTATCCAAAGCAAGGTACATATGAGAAGTTAGGGTCAGACACGCCCTGGAGAAATGAGGGGTTAAGGGCCTTGGACTGGAGCTCAAGAACCTCCTGCTCGCCAACACAGCATCTTACCTCACTGAGACACACAGCATTCCAACAAAAAATATGCTGTTGTCTCCACAGGTAACATGTTATCAGTAAGTTCTCCTTGCAGGAGAACATGCTTTAGAAGTCTCCTGTCCTGGAATGTACTCTATATGCAGCACATAATGCTGTACAAATGTGAGCCTAATGATTGCAGAAGAAGAAACAGTGTTTGACAAAAGAATGTAGTTATAATGTAAATGACTTTACATGCAATATTAATGTAGTTTAATGAACATTTTGGGAGAATGTCCATCCATCCATTTTACATCCATTGCAGGGGACACCATGGATAGAATTGTAGTCAATCACAGAGAATACAGTCACAGCTACACAGAATGGGGAATGTAATGCCTCCTCTATGTTTATCTAACTGCATGCTGCATGACTGCATGATGATGGGTGCAAACTGGATTTCCTGGGTTGCATGTTTTCCACACAAGCATAGGGAGAAAGTGCAAAGCCGACAGTCAGAGACGGGAGCTGGAATCAAACTTAGAGGTGTGAGACTATTGAATATTAAAATGATCCGTTTCTTAGGGCAGCCTAAGAAACAGGAGTTTAGAAAATACAAAAAAAAAATCTAGTATCTGTTCTTTAAACCTCTAGTTTGACATTCATTAGTTTAACTCAGTAAAATAAATTGTTCATATATGAACATACACACACATACACGCATACATACATAGTGAACAGATTTCATTTTTACAGAGTGCATAATAAGTTATTCAGGGTTACCATTTAAAAATACCATGAGAAGATAATGACGGCCATGGAGTATTTTGTCCTTCACACTGTCAAATTTCTGGGATTCATAAAAAAAATCCGCAGCAGAGTCAGCGAAGTACGCTTCACGCTAGTCTGTCTTTTTCTGGATACTGTCTGCCGTCTGTTGAAACATTAATTGTGTAGGAGATTTTTGCAAACCTCAGCATTTCTGCTAAATCAGTACTTCACACATGGTTGCATTATCCAAAAACTAGTTCCATTAATAAAGGCATTTTTAACTCTGTTACTGTATACAATATATGGTTCTTCTAGGTTTAGTCGGCATTTTGGCCTTTTTCTTGTCACATGAATTAGACCCTGTGTTCATTAGGGTCTTATGGGATGTTACACATCAAAGAATAGTTTCCACTATAAAAATGTACATATGAAACATTCATCATGAAATTAAATCAATTTTACAGATTCATCAAAAAAATATATATTGGTCACTCATACCATTCATACTCATGTGAGAACTGGCAAGAAGTAGCACTGGAGGAGAATGGATTCCTCGGGAGATGGAAAGCTAAAGACCCTTGTGACCTTGGGTTTCTCTGCGTTTTCCTACAGAATAGCAGCGCTAAAGTTCACAGCTTGCACCGTCATCATGAATGAATGCTCTGCCGCTCAGACTAAGGGAAGAAGCAGTACTGCTGGAGCCATCTGAGAAAGCATTGGCCACGCAATCAAGGTGGCTCCCAAACGTACAGCAGACACACCTACTGCTAACCCTTATCATAGACCCCTCACAGGGCACCATCTGCATTAGCTAACATAAATTCACAGTGATTTTTCCTGAAACTTCAATATTTGATGGCATAGAACTGAAGCTTGCTGTCAGTGCATCTCACCTGTCCGGTTACTTTTTCATTTTTTCTCTATAAAAGTTATAAAGAAAAAAAATATGATGTGAGGCCGGTGCTTTCAAGTTCTTCCTTTTTCCTGGCGGTCCTACTGAGGTATGGTGAAAACCAGCCCAATGAGGTAATAGAACAAGGTCTGACCTCTGTGGTTTAGTAGCATCTGGGATGACAAACATCCATTTGTACCTCAGTTGTGGTTCCCCAAAGTCTGTAGTTGTAGAGGGATGGCATGCATAGAGTCATGCACTTTATATCACTGAGCTCTTCATCTCGAGCAGGTATAAGACCCAGCAACATGCTTAAACGATGCAACACCAAGGAAACCCAGTGTCTGCAGAGGGTTATGGTGGGCGAGCCAATGAGTGAAGCCAGCTACTCTTACAGTGCATCATTCTCACCATTCTCGCTTGCTGTGGAGTTAGTCATACAAGGACGGGGAGTGTGGATTTAATCACAGGAGAGTCATACTTCTCTACTGGGCTAGAGGGACAGCCCCTATAGCAGTATGCTAGCGGTAGCAGCCCTTCACTAAAAAAATTTCCACCACAGTCGATGATCTTCATTGTAGGACAACACTTGATTTTATGAGGCTTTTCTAAAAGTGAAACCGAATCACAGAAGGTCCCCAGAAATAAGGTAGAGTAAACGAGATATGAAAGCAAACCTTTTGTTCAAACCATTCATGTCCCAGGGGTATGTTGTGTCAGTCACCCCGCAAGACCAGAGTAGGGTGGAGCCTTTTATTCTCTAGTAACCTGTACATGATCACATGACCTAGTACTGGCCGACTGCTGAGCCTGGACCGATGACAAGACAAAGTGATTTATAAGATAAACTGAGATAAAACTAATACAAGAACTAAAATAATTAATCACAGACTTCTTCTTAAATGACACAACACCTTGACAACCATAACTAAAATTATGAAATGACACAGTTGTTGCAGAATAATTAATCTGTATTGAAATACTGCTAAATTCATCCTGCAAGCAGAGAATAGTCTGCTATGGGAAGGTGGATTTGTGCATTATTGCAGAGAGGGAAATGCATTAAGACATGGTTTGAGGCCGTAATTGAGGTTGCACACGCCACATTAAAAACCTTGTAAGTGGTAAAACCACAGAAATATTTCTCAAGGAAACAAAATTCCTGGGGGTTTCAGCCACAGTATCAGCACCAAAAACGATCTCTGGGGTTTATTTGTCTGTAAAAACCATTGGTGTCTGACACCAAATTTTTGGGGGGCAGTGGGTGGGTCACCAGCTTCGCGCACTGTTCGTCGTCAAAAGTTTGCTAACCCTTAACCCCCAAGTGGCTTCAGGAATGGGTTGATCTTGCTTTTTGCAATTGCATATTGCTTTGAATAGAAACACTTATTTACTGTAATAAATGTGAAATAATACAGCCTGGTTTTTACCAACGGACTAGTAAGTAACAATTGATTTTGTGTATTGTAATTATACATAAAGATATATAATTAAGGTCTGCGTAATCCATAATTAATCATATATTCAACTGCTTATGTAATTAATGGAAAGGCCGCACCAGAGACATTTAGTAGAATGTGGTACCCGAGACTGCTTCGCCTCTTACAGCAGGTGATGCTGGTGGTGTGTAGAGATGGAGGGGCCAAAGCCAGCATCAGAGGAGGTCCCAAGGGTGGGGTGGAGAGCTGGGTTTCTTACTTGGTGAGGTGCCTTTGATCTCCCAGCACTGTCTTCAGAGCGAGAGCAGGGCGGCGGGGTGGTGGGGCGGCCCGACCGCATAGCCCTGGAGGAGCCACCGGCACTGGGACAGGGGTGGGGGCAAAGAGCCTGTTTGTGCATAAACAGCACACGGCATCTCTTTTTCCTCTGTTATAAAAATGCTTTGTTGCACACATCGTGCACTCAGGCTCCTGGGATCTGACGCTTGCTGGTGAAACTGGATTCTTTTTGACAGCTGGAGGCAAATAAAGTATTTCCCCTCCATGTTTGTTGGTTTTTGTGAAAATCCCCCCATCCTTTTTTCCCAAGCTTCGCGTATCTCACCACGTTTGTAGCATTAGCCTTCGAATAAAGGATTTTATTTGCAATTCAGTATAGTTTTAAGGAGTAAACGTTCCATTATGTTATTCTCAAACAGCTCTTTATCAAGTCAATATGCCCTTATTCTCACGGCTCCTAGATGTACCAGTGAGCTTTCTGATTCTCTCCGGAACATTCCAACTGCAGTGATTTTCCCAGGTTCTTGATAAATAACCTATTAAATGACACAGTCTCTGCATGTTCTCTTACCAGGTGCATCATCAATGGAATATGGAACTTCTACTCCTTTTCAGTAGACAGCTTCAAATTGCCTGCCAGTTACATTTTGGATCCAAAGTCACCCGAGACAAGGCAGAATATCACGTGTCTGAAACCGGCATTTTCATTTGATATTTGCGTCATGTGACATCCCTGTCCTGGTCACCTGCCTCCTTCCTGGCTATCTGCTAAGTTGCTATGATAACAATGAAGATCCTTCCAAACTACACTGAATAAATCACTTTGGGCCTATTCCTCTTGCCCCAGTTGTTCTTGTTAGCAACCAAACAGCAAAAATCCCTGTGATAAAAACATTGAAACATGTGTCACCCTGCACAATTCGGGGACCTGATGGGGAACATGCGTGTAACATCTAGACTGTGACAACCTCTGTGTATTTTAGCTGTTCAGCTACAGTTCTGGTGGGAAACCTTGAGTAGCTGAAGTACAGTACTTCCCCAGGCAATGCTGCTCTGAACTGAACTCTCTTTCCTCAGCTTCCGAAAGTTCTCCGAAAGTATCTGATGGTCCATCATTCCCACTCGGTCCTTCAAAACTCACAGCTGTTGACATCCTCTCTAGTGTAACTGTCAGCACCCTTGCGTTAGTTGCATTATGAAAGTCTTGAAACCCGAGATTACGTTGACGCCTTGTAAATTGAAAACCGGTTTAAGTCATTAATTGCTTAAGTTATCAATGTCTGAGGCTTCTCAAGCATGTTCATTTGTGCAGAACCTGTAACTTCAAAGATTTTAATTTGCTGTGACAGATCTCTCTTCAGATCATGAACAATGGGTACCGATTCAGTGTCTCTCACAGTAGCCCCAAATCATTTGTCCAGCAATGAACATCTTACCATCACAGCTAATCATCAAAAGTTAACCAGGTGTGAACCACATCTTAAGGAACTCCATGAAGCAACAAGGCACATGTTTAATTCGTCACAGACAGGGACCCCTGTTCCTGTTATATTTCAGAATCACAGACCCATGCATCTTATTTGGATTTGACTGCAGATTCATGGTTTAAACTAGACTGACTATGATTTTTCTACCAGGCCATTTGTTTTCCATGTTGCCCATTTTTCACAATTCAAATGACAATGACAAAGTTGGATTGCAAATGTCACATTAACGTCACTTGGCGGCCAGTTTTTCCATAAAGAATCCCGATTATTCAGTAAAATACCAAAGAGATGCTTGATTTAAATTCCATCTTTTAGTTTATTAACCATGTGACTGGGATTTCATTCATGGCCCATAGCTGGCAATTCGATCGACAATGGTTCTGGGTTCAGGAAGTGGGTTTGATTTGATGCACAGTGAATCAATTCATGGTTTTCATGGTTGGAGATTGCAGCCTACAAACACATTAGTATGGAGCCCCATGTGTGACTCGAGTGACCTGGTGCCTCCTAACAGAACCAGCTCTATGGAGTTTAGCACCATTCTTTTGTCAAATACTACTTAATACTTATAGCTTATTCTATGTAATTAACTGTAAGATAAAACTATGTCATTTTCTTACCTTGATGCAATGCTATTTATCCACAATCATATTGAGAGCTTGCTGACGTCATGGGGTGTTACTTATAGAGGCCACAGACCAAAGGTGTGTGCCTTAGCAGGTTAAGCTGGTACCCAGAAGGTAGTTGGTTCAAACCCCGGGGTCAGTGTTGTAGTTTTATTGTTGGGTGCTCAAGTAATGGCCTTAACCCTCTGGTTTTCTCAACAAATAAAATGCACGCTGCTTTGGGTAAAACTAAATACTAAATAACTTAACTGCGAAGAGGCTTTGGGATGGACAGGGAATGAAGATAGGTACCTCAAAAAGGACGCTGCACAGCCCGATGCCATCATGAATGCCACTGTGAAATACATTATTTTTGTTTTTTTTTTCGTCTGTGAAAGTGTTGCAATTGAGTCCCAGCTATGAATACATCAGAGCCCCCAGGGGCTGCCCTGCAGCTGTACAGTTATGCAGATGTTATTCAATGTCAGCCTGTGAACGCGGAGCTTGCAGAAGGGGACTTCCAGAAGCCAACACTCTAGATCGCTATCTGAGAAACTGCCATTCCTGAGGCCCCAAGCGCCCTGGTTCGCCGCCCTGCTTCTCCCAGCCGGATGTACCTGCCATTTGGAGAATATCAGCTCTGGCTGCCCCCTTTGAAGTAAGGCATGAATGTGAGGTCTGAGACGCGACCTTGTAAAGGCAGAGGCTCAAGTTCACCGCTGCAAGTTCTAGTGCCTCACCTAACCCAGTCCGGCATGCCAAACGCTGCCCCTGTGTTTACCTCCGGGGGGCTCCTGTATATATCTGAAAAGCCATGTTGGACAGAACGGAAGTGAATGACAAGCAGAGCGTGAAAGCATCCGTTATGACAGACTTTTTTTATATTTACATATTATATTTGCCTGAGGTACATGAGGTAAAAGAAAATTAAAAGAATTAAAGGATCTGGTTTCCAGTAATGCATCTTTTCCTTACACATTATACTCATAAAGTCAAGTCAAGGATTTATTCAAATATGCCATGGAAACTAAGAAATGCAAGATGCTTTTAAAACCAATTGTAATTATACATAACAATTTATAATTGGTGATTATGCAATAATGCAAGGAGAAAGATATTATTGGCCATTTTGAAGAATCTCAGTCTATAAAATTGCATACTAATTAATCGCGTCAATTAATTTCAGCACGATGATCATTTCAGGGATTGAAGTATAAACAATAAACATGTGAATAAACTAATGATACATTCTAATGCTTTATTCTTGGTTGAAATGACTCTCCCCTCTTGTGGTAAGTACATAATAGAGATGCAGCACCGGGGAATTCTTGCTGAAAACGATGCCCTTGTTTGCCTTGGTGGTCCTGAAAGCACACAGCTCTGTCCACCACACGGCCACTGCCAACACCTGGCTGCAGAGACGTGTGAGGTCAGCAGGCCTCGCAGAAGGTGGATCATACAGTGCAGCATGTTGCATGGCCTTTCAGTTTTTTCCATTTAGTCAGCAGAGGATTTTTGTCCAAAGCAGCACAGTTTTCCCTTCTCCGAGAGTCCCTGGAACAATTGGAGTTTAAGGGCCTTGATCAGGGATCCAATGGTGAAATCACTCTGTCAACCATGGGAATCAAACCAGCAACCTTCCAATCACAGGCACAGCGTCCTAACCTACTTTGCTGCACACTGCTCCCAGACTCTGAAGTAGTGAGCCTTTTCCGACATGGCTAACCAGATGGTGTAAGTGAAATGGTGGATATTGCCTTACGGCACTAGGTGAGAGGTCTGGATCCTATCACAGCTCGGTGTGAGTGGATTTTGCGTGCTCTACGTTGTGTAGATTTTCTCTGAGTGTAGTTTCCCTCTGCAGCCGAAAGACATGCAACTGGTTGAATTGGCATCTCTGAAATGCCCTCAGCTTGTGTATGACCTGTGATGTACTGGATGCCTTTCTGGGGGTATTCCTCCCTTGTGCTGAAGGACCCCCTGACCCTGACAAGGGTAAATGGTTCCTATCAATACACCCTTCCTAGGACCAGGCCCTCCAAGAACAAAAAAATTGGACCCTAGAGCTAACCAAGACCAAAGAAAAGGTTGTGGTGTACAAACCATTTTCAAAGAAAGAATACTCATCTCAAGACACACAAGTTCATTTTTGCAATCTATAATTAGTCAATGAGCATATTTCATCTGGTCATATAAGTAAATCCAAAACTCAATGTTTCTTTCATTGTCAGAGTTCGGAGCAGACTAACCGCCAAGCAGCCCATCAGTTAATACCCCATGAAACTGTAGTTACTTGTGTAGCCTTGATTTAGAGTATGTCGTTTCTGATAAGTGCCTTAGTTTGCTTTGAATAGCAGATCAAAAAACATCAGTTGCGCATTCCATAAGAAGAAAAAATACAGAACATAGCAGCCAACCAGGCTGTACAAAGTAGCGTTACAACTGTATTTTGAAGGAGCTCTCTGTCCCTAGTCTATGGAAATGCTGAACATTTTGATACAATGTGGAAAATCCGCTTATGCTCTTTCCGTTCTTCTTAATGAGCATGACCATTGTACAAAGGCATCTGCAATATGCATTATAGCAGTATTAGAAGTATTGTATACAGAACTCAGTTGCTTATATTTAAGGAGTATTTATATTAATATTAAGAACTTAAAGTATTTTATTCAGCTGATTAAGTGTTCTGTGAATGGTTTACAACAGAGTGGTGTGAAGACAGCAACACTTAATAAACACATCACATGTGAAGATGAGAATCAATGAAAGAATTTTCAAAATAAACAAATAAATACAATGCAAGATCCATGACATATTAACTTGCTTAGGTAATTCTAACATTTAAAAAGTGTTTAATGTGCGATTTTCCACTGTTCTTGCAAATGTAGATAGAGCAAACGGCTTAAAATACTCAGTTAGTTCTGTTTCTGACAGTTTTGGAAATTTTGCATTTACAAAAAAAAGGATTCCTCTGTTGAATGTGAGACGGTTACAAATGAAGTGCAAACAAATGTATTTGGAAAAGGTGGTGAGGCGATGACTAACAGAAATTTTCCACTGCAGAGAACTTACTTTCAGTGACAGCTGCTGCCTTTTGTAAAGACGAATCATAAATAAGGTTAATAAAATGAGAGAAATATAAGATATCTGCTAAAATATCCTGTCACTGTTTTTTAAAGTTATATATCTTTTTGCTCGCAGATTAATTGCAGAGGATGTGGACTGATACAGCATCAGTGACGACCTGAAGAGCCGAAAGCATGTAGTAAAATGTGGGGTAACAGTAGTGTTTGATCTGTATGAAATGACAGCGACCTTCCTGTAAGTTTATTCTGAAAAAAGGCACTCAGTTGTGATTTTCATTATTTTCTCAGAAATGCTAAAATATGGTGCATGTAATGCCTTTCATAATTATTTGTCAAGAAGGGCCTCTCCAGTAAGTGAATTAATTACCTGCATCACTGCTCTGCAACATGTGCAAAAAATTTGAGCCTTAAATAAAATATTAATTTCTCATTGCTATTGTATAAACCATTGATGAAAAAAATATTCCACCTTTGCATTAGAGCTATAAATATTCACGTTTATTTATATATAACATATATGTGGTGACAGGGGGCGGCATGGTGGTGCAGTGGTTAGCACTGTCACCTCACACCTCTGGGACCCAGGTTCGAATCCCCGCCTGGGT
>JAODJX010000001.1:27939174-27966647 GCA_026776945.1 Isichthys henryi
GCCCATTGCTTCCGGGATAGGCTCTGGACCCCCTGCGACCCAGTAGGATAAGCGGTTTGGAAAATGGATGGATGGATAATTAACCATGACAATGCCGATATGTCAGTATGTTAGTTTGTGGTCCTTAATGACAACTGCAAATTCAATTCATGTTTTATCTCTGGTTGAAATGCTGTTTGCTTAATGACAAATGTGATTTTTGACAAAACCTGTGATACGCATTCCCAGTTGATGTAGAACAAAATATGTTTTGTAATCTAAACAGCTTCCAGAGTCAACCTATATAACAGGAAGGTAAGATTTTAAATTGCGTAAATCAGTGTTTCTCAACCCAGTCCCTGGGGAGCCCCAGATGCTCCATGTTTTTGCCCCCCCCCCCCAGGTCTCGGTCAGATATTTTTGCAAAAACATGGACCTTGCAGGAGTCAAAGTTTGAGAAACACTGCTGTAGATGATTTAGCAGTTATAATCTGGCCGTGATTAACATAAAGTCAACAGCATCTATAGACCCAAACATGGAATGCGGATCGTAACTGAATAAGGTGGGGGATGGGGGGGGGTAATGTTCATTTGTTTTTAAACACTCAGCTGTAACATGGATATAATTTGGGCTTTTCTTAATAAAGGTTTGCATTAAATAATTTCTCTGTAATTATTCACAATTATTCACTACTGCATTCGTAATGATGCTCCAAAGGTTACCCAACCCAAACCCTTGTTCTGCTACCTATGAAGCAAAGGACAACTGAGGCAGTTTTAGGAGGAATTATTAGTAGCTACAGGAAAACCTATTTGGTTTGAAGAAAGAATGTAAACACAATATATTAGTATGCTGTACATACAACTGCAGCCCCCAGTATTATGTTACAGTACCATTACTTACTTAGAGGTAGTGTTGGGCATGGGGGCGGGGGGTCAGTGTTGACTTTCATGTAGATTGATGGATGACAAGCAAGCTCCATATTTGTTCGCCTTGTACGATCTGTCCTCAATGGCATATAAGGTAAAGCACTCAAAAGCTAAAGGCTTCTCTCAAAAGCAGGCTTAGAGGACATCCAGGAAGGTGACCACTCACTCACCACTACCACAGGGCCTTTGATGGGGGGCGGATTTTTGGATGTGCACATTCAGAGTTGCCAACTTTGATCAGCTTGCTGGTGTGAGATTTTCAATTCGAGACAAGTCTGCAAACACATAGATATGTACGTAAGAGTTTTTTTTTTTTACCTAGTTAATAGTTTGTGGGGTTTGCAAACTTCTCCAACGCTCTTGGTGTAGCTAATTGTAGGTTTATAGTGGAATAATATAGACTAACCGTAAGATTCCTTTCATGAGCGTGAGAATCAGAAAGCGTGAGAGTTGCCAACACATTTGACAGCACATCGCAGTTAACAATAACCTGCACTGCATCACACTGCCCTTGGGTCTGTTTCATCTTATTTTATCATTTCAAATTTGTGTGAAATATACTTCAAAATAACGACTGTTACAATGTTCATTTAGCATCTAAGCATATACAGCTAACAGTACAATTGTTGTCTTTTGGAGGAATATTTCCTTTGTTTTAATTGCTAAGTTTGAATAGCTTTTTATGTTATTATTGTTTGCATTGTATTATGGTATTATTTAACATTTTACAGCTTAGATATTTATCAATCAATCTTCTATAGCTACTTGTCCAATGCAGGGTCACGGGGGACCACAGCCGTTACAGAAGCTACAGTACAAGCAGAGGTCAGGGATTCTAATAGAAGTGTGACGCTAACCTAGTGTAGACCTTAGACATTTATATCTATTTGATTTATTTCATTATACATTAGTTTTATGGTTAATAGGAGAATAATAGAATAAACAGTCATTTCAATAGTACTCGAAGAGTTAGCTTTCACCATGTTCATGCACAATTACATTCAGGGAGGCTGATGGGAAGCCAGAGTATAGTATGGGCACTGAGAAAATTACAGGTCGTAAACACTCTTCCCAACAACCTGCAATTAACTTAATCAGATTTGCATTGTTAATAAATGCCTCAATTATGGTCAGCGTAATCTGTAGAATTTTGCAAGAAGCATAAGGCACGTTATTCTGCGGGCACATCAATCAGATTAGATATTGTGAACCAGATCAGTTTAGATAGGTAGCAGAAGGCCGGAAGGAAGCTGTCAAGTATTTACACAAAGTGTGACTCACAGTCGACGTGGGTTTGCCAAATGCACATGCTAGGATGTTCAAAAATGTCAATGTGATCCTGTCACAGACCATGGAGGTTTTCAGGGATGAGGTCTGTGGTAGGGAGAAGGCACCTTGTGCGCTAGAAGACAATAATCTCATGGGAATAAATGCATTTATTTATTTAGCAGATGCCTATATCTAAGACGATGTATAATTGAGAAAGCTGGGACAGTCAGTTCCTGGAGCAATTGGGGGATAAGGGCCTTGCTCAAGGACCCTATGCTGACATCACGCTGACAACCCTGGGATACTAGTAGCTACAGAGGCAGAGAAGCTGTCTTAGGAAACTGCCTAGATTCAGTTTTAAAAGCTAAAATTACACAAGAGCTACACACAAGAGGCATACAAATGCAAATAAAATTGAAAGTATTTAGTAATAACGAAACAGAAGTGATAATGTAAAATGCTTTGCCAAAGAAGAGTGAATCAGATTTCACTACTTAGATTGAATTGATGTTTACACTGCCACAGGAGTGATGGCAGTTGCAAATGCAACAACGGGTGATGTTTGTGTTTACTGAGAGCTGAGTTATCTTATTTACTGGACTGTTGTACATTTAGCTCATCAAAAGGAAATCATAACACGGATATGGTTTTTATTTTCAGTTTTTTCTAACAATGAAAATAATTGTCACGCCTTATCTCTTCAAGCCTGTTTAGTAAATATGCACATCACCATAAGAGTACTAAAGAAAACATTCCAGAATGTTCCAGTTAAGGTGGCGATGAAGTAATGGTTTTTGAATCACAATATGATACTCTGTCAAACTCTAGGGCATGCTACACCTTGTATAGATTTAGCAGTTTAAATATGCTTTTAAGAATATACTTCAAGGGCTTCAACATAGTGGGTGGCATGGTGGCGCAGTGGTTAGTGCTGCTGCCTCACAGCCAGAAGGTCCTGGATTCGGTCCTTTCTACGTGGAGTTTGCACACTCTCTATGTTTCTGCTGGGGGCTCCGGATTCCTTCCATGGTCCAAAAGTGTGCAGGGCAGGTTGGCGCGTGAGTCTCAAATGTGTGTGTGGTGTGTTGGCGACTGCGCAGGGTGGTTTCCCGCCTCTGGTGACCCCACTTGGGCTTAAGCGGTGATAGATGGGTGGTTTCAATATACACCTGCAATTCTTTTTATTGAGATGAACATGAAAACACTTCAGTAACTATTGCAACATGTCCTAATACTGCTAAAAAATCCAGTTTTGTCAGATTCCCAGTCAATGTTTAACTTCCTTTAGAAATTACTTTAGTGAAATCAAAGTCAATCAGTGAGCTTGATGCAGTCCTCCAGCACATTCTGGAAGAGTAAGGCTGATTTTACATCATCGATTCCCAGCATTACTTTCCATTTATTAGTGCTGACAAATCGGCATGTTCAAATTCTTTGCCACCGTCGTGCAAATTAGCACAACAGTGGCAGAAGAATGCCGGAAATAGTCGATTTAACTAGAAAATCAGTCTCAAGTTAATATTAAGGTGATGTGGGACACATGTTACACACTAGGACATGATGAATAAATCCCAGGCATGCACAGGGTTCTTTCCAATAATGTGATGATTTTTACTTCACCGAAAACACTGAAACACAAGCACAAAAAAACGCTTGTTAAACGGGACTTTGCACTGCACTCGCGCTCATTCCATTTTCACACATACAATTACTTTTAAACATTTATGTCGATTCGCTTCGAAACAACTACTTAGCACACAGATAAACACATTCATTCTTATACATATACATTAAACAATCAATCATCCCACAATTTACTTCCCTCAATACGCACACTGATAATGTTCAGGCGGGCTCGTACAACTGTATGGGCTGAGTAGCTACAGGTTTTCCCTTGCTGATATTCATTTATATTTCTGTAGTACTCATTCGTAACTGTTCTGATCGCCTTACATTTATCTTAAATAGTTACGTGAGTATCACACAGTAAGTTTCACTTTTCCCCTCCTTTTGAACAGTTTCGCTCACCTGAAACACAAGCACAAAAACCCGCTTGTTAAACTGGGACGGTATGCGGCGATCTTTGTCGAGTGCTCGGCACGACGCATGCGCTCTTTGCACTCCACTCGGTGGACCCCCCCGCGAGCTGCTCAAAGTGCCTCCACTCCTGTTACCCTACCTGCCCGAATATCATCACAGTTGTCTCTGCCCTAAACCCATACATTACAATCCTATCTGAAACATAACACTATTACAAAGAGATGAACAATGCAAATAACAGTGCAAAATAATAACATTGAACACAATATTAGCATATGGAAAACTAACAAGGGTTCCACACACACCTGGTTTCCTATCAGTTCTAGTTACTTGTAATAAAGGGGGAATGTGATGTATTACTCAGAAAATTTTCTCTTGCTTATATGCATGTCTAAATTATTTCATTTTGGTCTTTAAAAAGGTTGAACTGTTATCTACAGCTGTATTGACTGTACTGAGATGACGTGGGATATGTCCCTGAATTACTGAGAACCCAATTATTGAGTAAGTCTGACATTATTACTTTTGCTGTTTTTTATTCTGTAATTTTATGACGGATGTACTGTGAGTTGGTGGTTATATTTAATGAACTAAGGACAGTTATTGTGAGCCACATTGACCCCTGTCCTGGATAAATAGTTATAGCAGATGGATGGATAGAAATCATGTGAGGCAGAAGTTCTCTAAGGAGCTCCTTCACCTGACAGAAAGCCCCCTGAAAGCTTGCTTATCTGGATTATCTAGTCTTCATAGATTACTAAGTAAGATATGTTAGGCACGGGGGGATTGTCTTTGTTTACATCCCCCCCCCATTGTTTTGAATAGCTATATGCCTAACAGAGGCTGGAAAATGCTTCGTCAAAGTAGTGCCATATATTATAAGAAACTGAGAGATTTCAATTCAGGGAAAATACACCTCTGCATGAACTTTAATAAAGATCTCAACAGCAGTTATTGACCAGCGTCTGTGTGTGTGTGTGTATGAGTGAGTCATAAACTGTAAACTTTTAAGTCCAGGGGCTTCTTTGAAATCCTCCCTGCCCGTAGACATAACTGAATTTTTTGTGACTGTAAATGAATTTCATTGTTATTTTGTTAAACCACGCGACCCAGAAGAATAAGCAGTTTGGAAAATGGATGGATGGATGGAAAAACAAATCTATTAATTGAAACCTGTCATGCACAAAGCAGGTATACCTACACATCAGTATCTGTGATCAGTGTGTGTGTGTGTACAGTATGAATTAGGTTTTATCACATCACATTGTGGGGACCATTTTTCAGGATTAGCGTTTTCCCCATAGAAATGAATGAATAGTCCCCACAAAGATATAATTACAAACCTGTGTGTGTGCATGTCTATGCAAGATCTAGAAAACGTAATCAATCAGTCATAATGTCAGTTACACTCATTTCTCAATTTATGGGTATGTGTCTGTGTAAAATATAATTTTTTTTGCAAACTGCAAATTTTTTTGCAAACTGAAACGGTTCTTCTCTGCTTCTCACTGACGAAGGGCTTCTTCTTGCTTTAGGAGCCTGATACTCACTGTCCTAGCAGTGCATTTCACACCTGCACCTACAGTAGTGTTTCCCATTGTCTTTGAAGGTCACTTGATGGCCTCCTCTGATTCACAAGAAACTGTCGGATAAGTTAATGGCCATCTCTGGCATCTCTCTTCTTGCATGCTGCTAAGAATTTTTGAATTTCTAAGCCTTCTGCTAGCAGAACCACGATTAAACAAAGATATAAAAATGCAGATTCAAAAAAAAAAAAAAATATATATATATATATATATATGGTGAACACTCTCCCCCTTTGCAGACACCTTACTCCACAAAAAAGAGCAAATTGAGGGAGGCATAAAAAAGACAATTTCCCTACGGGGAATAATAAAGTATCAATGCTGATGATGCTGATGATGATGATGATGATGGTGATGATGGTGATGGTGATGGTGATGATGATGGTGATGGTGATGATGCTGATGGTGATGATGATGAAGATGATGCTGATGATGATGATGATGATGGTGATGATGGTGATGGTGATGCTGATGGTGATGATGGTGAAGATGATGATGATGAAGATGATGCTGATGGTGATGGTGATGAAGATGATGCTGATGATGATGCTGATGATGATGAAGATGATGATGATGGTGATGATGATGATGTTGATGGTGATGCTGATGGTGATGATGGTGATGATGAAGATGATGCTGATGGTGATGATGATGATGTTGATGGTGATGCTGATGGTGATGATGGTGAAGATGATGATGATGAAGATGATGCTGATGGTGATGATGCTGATGGTGATGATGATGAAGATGATGGTGATGATGATGCTGATGATGATGAAGGTGATGGTGATGATGATGAAGATGATGCTGATGATGATGCTGATGATGATGAAGGTGATGGTGATGCTGATGCTGATGCTGATGATGATGAAGATGATGATGATGGTGATGATGATGAAGATGCTTATACAGTATATAGAACTTGTGTGTGAATGTGTGAGTTTCTACATGAGTAAAACCCAAGTTCTATCTGCAGATTTCACCTGGAGTTCATCTATTAAATTTGGCTTCTCAGAATCCTGCGTCTGGCAAAGATCCCACAGCTGCTCTGGTTCAGCAGCTCACAGTAAGGTGACTAGCCCTTTCTAATGCTTTTCAGAAGAAACCATCTCCTTTGCAGACGTGGTACAGATCTGAAATGGGGAGGACCTAAAAAAAAAACTGGGGGGGGGGGTCCTTTGACCTTTACTTTTGTTTAAGAAGTTGTCAGAGTTTTCAAAGTGTTTAGTGCTGCAGATTCAAGAAATGTTATTTTCGAAGAAGGATACAGAATGGTGATCTATTTATTTTTCTTCATCCTGTTTGTCACACACAAAATTTCTTCAAGGTTTATTAAAATGAAATGTATTGATCCCTGGGAGAAATTCCAGATCATGCCCTCACATGATCTGAGCAGGAACCTTCCATCCGTAGGCAGAGACGCTAACATGGCACCACAAGGTCACCCCACAGTTTACGCTTCCATTATAATAACATGTTTCATGGGCATTTTGGTCTCCAATCAACACTCCCAACCAGACTATACACCACCTTACCCGAACACTAAAGACTCCTTCAATGCATCCCATAATAATTAGTCTGAGGGAGGCAAAAGTGATCTCCAGTCTCTGTGAGGTGTTCTGCTCACTCTACTGAACCTTAATTATAACTTAGTATAGTTCCCGGAGACCTGCAAATGGACAGGTACCCCGTCCTGGCCTTTTTCCTGCCATGACACTGTAACTTGCTATTATTCCCTGTTGTGTTGCTCAGACTGTTCCCGGAAATATTATCCCTGTCTTTGGGGTTCAGGGTCCCGGTATTCTGATCCCAGTCTGTCCCTGGGAGTAACAGTAGGTGGTGAATCACATCCCATGGGAAAGCTAGATGATTTAGTGTAGACATTTTAACATTTAGGTTACAAGATGTATAGAATCACAAGCCACAATAAGCTATGTAGGATAATGCAATGACAGGTGATGTCACATTCCTTTAATAATAAATTTGCATAGATCGGAAATTAAATATATGTAGTAGACGAAGCATTACAGGATTCACAGAAACTGTATTACACATGAAATAAAAAACAAACTGAACATGAAGGGAGGCAGAGTCCCTGAAGGTGTCTCCGCCCTGCTGGCTGTTTGATGCATTTTTCCATCTGCTTCACCATCTGAGTGAGGGGGGCACCCCATGTCTGCGAATGCCTTCAGACAGCTTCCCGCTAAGCTCCGGCATCTGCTAGATGCTAGTTTGGCACGTATGGTTCCCACATGCAATTAAGGGTCCTACAATTCACACTCAGCCTGTGTATAAATAGTTAATGAGTATGTCACCTGACCTGCACCTCAGTGTACGGCTATAGTATTACTGCTACACTGTCAAAACAATGTGTCTCATGGGGGGCGGGGGCGGGGAGGAGAGGGGGGTCCTTTTCTCTCTCCTTTCACCATGTTGTGTTTCTGGCTTAAGCATGAACGTTTGAAAAACAAGTCCCTAAATATTAATTAAACATTATCCCTGTCCCGTGCCCACAGAGAGCAAGCCAGAGGCAACAGAGGCAAGGAAAAACTTCCTAGAAGGAAGAAACCTTGGGAGGAACCAACTCAAAGGGGCAGCCCATCCTCCAGGGGCCGGCGGAGGAAGTCAAGTTCCTGAAATATTCGCTCCAAACTACTAAAATCAGACTGTAAATGTCCAGTGGAGATACACATTCTGATATCTGGGCAGGCAGGTGATGGTGCTGCTTCATTAAAAAATGTAAGCAAATTCTCATTTTTCCAATAAATAGCAGTTTGGCAAGTGCGAAACATGGCAAAGAATCCCAAGAATATATGCATTTGGAGTTATCTTGGGTTGCATTTGTATGGGAATGTGTATCTCTCATGTCGTATTAAATTAGAATCACGTAATGAGCTACAAGAAGTTCACAGACACATCCCGATTTCAGTTCTTTATCGGCGAAAGCTGCAGACAACAAGCATGTGGCTGAACATCGTCTCGGCAGAGCAGATATTTTCGCTCTTGTTGTTTCTTTTTGAATGAGCTGCATAGCTGAATAAATAAATGCTTCATTGTGGAAGTAATCAGACCTATTGTCTTGATACAGGTTGTATTTTCTATTCATTACAGTAGTATGTGATAAACCAGTCCGCCATATTGTTTAATTGTGTATATCTTGAGGTTTTGATCATCTTCTTTGTACACACATCTTGACTGTTCTTTCTTTTTTATGTTGTTCTTCCCTCCACTATACCTACCGAACGCAACTGAATCATACCGTCACGAGCTCGGCTGATCTCTCATGCTGACTGATCACCAGCACCATGACTCCAGACTCAGTTAATGAAGCCCAGCTGCTTCTGATTACACGGATCGACCAGCAACAGTTTAAACGTAGTTGTCCGGCTGATGGGAGAAGGAGCGTTGCATGATGGATCTGCAAGGTGGCCTGTGGTCTTCAAATTTAGTGTTTTTTTCTGTGCCGTTGGTCAATGGTGAGTTGCATGTTGTGAATATGGAAAAATGTCTATGGATTAATTAGTAGATCGTACATTTTATTTCACTATTGATTTGCTTTTGTTAAACTGTTCTCGACCATATATCTTGCGTTGTGGAGGTGGTCTCCTGTTTCCGGTCTTTTCATTTTTGTCTATCCACACATAGCGTCATGCTCAAATACATTTCAATTTACAGAGAATCTAATCTCTGTAGCTTATGTCAATTCTTTTTAATTTGTGTTAGTGGGGGGAGGGGGGGTGAATAAAGGCTATCGCCATGTAGTAAAAGCACTTCAGACCAAGTCGGTCAGAGCTGTGATTCGCAAACGCTTGAGACATGAACCACACATCCGCCTTAACCTCAGTTCGTTCGGGATGGGAGGAGGAAGGTAAGGAGAGATATGTGTGCATCAATCTCTGAAGGAATGGGAAGCTTTGAAATAGCTGCATGTTCCACCTAGGGCATGCTGAATGCATTATTGGATAGTGTAATGCCTTCAAAGAACCATTACTATCAAACTGTGTGATTATCTTCAGGTCACGGTTTATCCATCTATGCATATACTAACCTTTTTTCTTGGGCGGGTGGGTCCTGGAGAAGACCCCAGGCTGCACAGAGCTGGGGTACGTAGGGCTGGGCTACACCTTGGATAGGGTGCCAGTTCGTTACTAGGCATTCACATATTTTGTAAACTGGGCCAGGTTCACGTGTAAGGGTACAAGCAGAAAATAAACATCAGTGTACATGTTTACAAGATGGATTATGACAGACTTAAGGCACCAAGGAAATCCAGAAAACAAGACTTAATGACGAGATCAGTCACATTCCCTAACTGGCAAGGTAAGCAAAGGTAAGACTTTACATCAACACTGTCAGAAAAAAAAGGGGTACAGTTTTGTTCCCCAATGTGCAAATGGCATTAATGTACCCCCAATGGTAGAAAAATGTCCTTTAGAGTACATTTCTGTACCTTAAAAGGTACATTTATCTGCAGCTAGGGTACAATTGGCAGACCCTTCATGGTACAGCTCCAGTGATGAGTAATTGTACCTCAAAGCTGCAAATTGGTGCTTTTTTTCTGACAGTGAAGCATCAACTGTAGCGGCTGAACTAAATAAATAGTCTAAATAAAAGCAAATACCTATATCTAAATAAAAGTAAATAAATAAACAGGCATTTACATTCAGTTATTTTTTGGTTATTTAAACCTGATCCATTTCATGCAGTTACTGAATCCAGGATTATCAGGTCCTTAATTTTAAAAATTTTGATCCACTGCAGAGCTATCAGTTAGCCAGTTAGCCCTTTTTGTGCTTCCCTCAGACGCACAATTACATTTAAAGTCAATTAAATTTTTAAAAGTGTCATTTTCACATGATCATTTTGCAGATTAGACAACATGTGCAAGTTCTACTGTTATTATTTCATTCCCTAGCAGACAGTCTTCACCGCAGAGATTAGTTTAGCAGCTGATGTAAATGCTAAACCCACCCATTATGTGGTTTTATGGGGGAAGGTACGTGTGTGATATGTGAGCTTGGAGATGGGAGATGGGTATGTGGCTTAGGAATCAGCCCTGCTCATCCAGGATGGATACCAGTGTAGTATCACTAGCCCTGCTCGCCGCACTGAGATCATGTTTCAGACGGAAACCGTAAGAGTGTCCAGTTCATTACTTAATTCTCTCCTTCAGTATGTGGCGTAATGTCGTCCATGAAAAAGACAGCAGTCATTCCTGTTTTATAGTTAGAAATGAGCTAAATTATTGTATTATTAGCAGTGTACTGAAAATATTTTTAAAAATTTGAATCTGTGACCACAATTTCTCCTTCATATGATGACTTTATCACAACTGAATCACATTTTGAAAGTGTACTTGGCAAGGATAAATAATCAAGGCATCTTTTTTCAAAGTGGGATCCTGGTGTTGTAACTTACATCCGAAGGCAGGGTCACACCATTCATTTGTACGGCATCCTCAGAGGGTTTGTAATTATACTTGTGGGGACTCTTCATTCATTTATATGGGAAAAATCCCAACATGAGGACCTTAATTCCTACTCGGCCCGAATGTTGCCCATAAGTAACCAAGCAAAATATGAGACTTTTGGAATTTTTAGTTTTTTGATTGCAGTCACTGATTTTTATAAAATTCAATTTCCCCTTGTGGAGAGTAAAAAAAATGGTCCCCACAACATCACAATAACAGAAGTTTATCACATTGTGGGGACATTTGGGCCCTGCAATGTAACGTATACCATGACCACCCACCCACACAGACACACACACAGAGTCAGGAATACCTATCCTTATGGGAACCGCTCATTCACTTCTATGGGAAAAATGCTAATGCTAACTATGACAACCTTAACCCCCACCCTGCCCTAACCATAACCATAAGTAACCAAGCAAAATACAAGAGTTTTTGCAGTTTTAGTTTTTTCATTGCAGTCACAGATTTTAAATTTAGTTTTAAGGGGTATTCATTATGTTGTGGGGACATTGTATCCCCATAAGGCCTAATACAGTGGTTCTCAAACTCGGTTCTCGGACCCCACTGCCCTGCTTGTTTTCCAGCTATTCCTGCCCCGCCCCACACACAAGTCCCAGCTGTCTTTCAGCTTCTGATTGACTGAACATACCTGATCCAGGTAATCAGCAGTGTGTGGGGCAGGGATAGCTGGAAAACAAGCAGGGCAGTGGGGCCCGAGGACCGACTTTGAGAATAAGATAAGGTATCCCTGCTCGCACAAACACACACACACACACACACACAAACACATAATTATCCATGTGGAAACCCAAGAATCCTACAGCTGTTACTTCTATAAATGTTCTCCCAATAGCGGGAAAGTCACCACAACAAATGTTCACCTTTGGACTGTTTGTAACTTTTTTTGCAAAACCTCATGTTCTTAAAACTCAACTTAAACTACTTAAAAATGTTTAAATCTATTGCAATTTTGCGTCATTTTATTATTTCTGCTTTTGTCAGACAATTGCTGTAAATTTCTTTTAAATGCTTATATCATGTGAAATACCATAAATGAAAATCTACAGTTGCTTATAATTTTAGAGAATATTGACGTTGAAGCTCCTGCACGGTTGTGTAGAGTTTGCATATCAGCCTCAGGTTTGTTCAGGATCCCTCCAAACTCTCTGCTTCCTGGCAGTAGTATGGAACATGAGAATAGGGGGATCAGTTTCTCTGAAGTGCCATAAAACACACTATTTAAGCCTTGTGTTTGTTCTGCTTACTACGCAGCAATTACAGCTGAGGCGTCAATGGGCTGAAGTGTGACGAGAGAGTGTGACCAGTCTGGCCTGAATATCACGACACTCAGTGAGCTTACATGCGCACTAAGAAAATCGAATCATTGTCTTAGTCTCACTATGTTTGCTATCCAGTTTGGTATGAATATTATAGCGCAAGGAGTTTAAGTCTCGCTAAAACATTTTCACTCTGTCATTGGAAAAAAAGCCTAGCGAGTTTTGCATTTTTTATGATTTTTCATTTTCAAGATTATCTAGTATATGTTTAAGAAATCAGTTTGAATTTTACCTCTTTCACAACTTCTGCATGAGCGCTGTATGTGATCCCCGAGACAATCATAACCATTTTTATCCTTGCTGTTTAAATCACTCCTAGACGGGTTCGTGAAAAGTTCACATTGTTCTCCTTTTTTGTCTCCTAAATAGCCCAACAACAAAATAGATGCGTATAAATAGTTACAACAAAATCACACTGCAATATTTGAAACATGTCCAATACTGTGATGTCATAGTATAACATACAAAATACTTTATTTCTTGTTATGCTCTTCTGATCTTCTTGTATCTGTTCTTCCTACCAGATCACAATTAAAGCTTGTGTCACTTCATTTGTCCATTCACCCATTATTACTAATTTTTTTTTTTTACATCTGTGAAGTAATAGGTCAACCAGAAAAAGCCGAATACAGACGCTCCTCTACTTACGAATGAGATACGTTCTGAACAGTCGTTCGTAACTTCAAATGTTCGTAAGTTGTTATTCAACATCGTTTTAAGGGTATATGCAAGTACAAAGAACTAGGATGCTGGGAGTACGCACGCTACGCTATGCTGCTGTGTGGCGGGAGAAGCAGCCAGAAGTCGTATAAGGAGGAATTGGTGCGCAGAAAAAAAATTGATGTTGCGGACAGGAAACAGGAGCCCAATGAACATAATCACGACTTACAGTCCTCTTTGTTCATATGTCTAAAAGTTCTTAAATTGAAAGTTGGAGTGTCTGTACTAATAACCTGAAAGGAGCCATATCTACACCTATTGTAGTGAATCAGACATACTTTGGTCAATTAATCAATTCCCCTCCAATGCATGTATACTGGAACAAGGACAGTAGTCCAATTAAATGGCGTAGTCAAGGTATAACCGTAGCTCGACTCAGCTGTACATGTAAACTTATTGACTCACTTCCTCCTGGAAAGGGAATTACTTCTCTGAGGTAGAGTCCCCAGCTGAGGGAGCCGATCCAAGGGTAGTCAAGTCCAGAGGGAGATATCAAAGAAGTAGAGCAGTGTTTCCCACTCCGGTCCTTGGGGGCTTATAGCCAGTTCCCTCCCAGTCCACATTTTTGCTCCATCCCAGTTCCCTCCCAGTCCACATTTTCAGAGTTGAATAGTTCAGGTCCAGAAAGTAAAACTCCAGATAGATTTTGTTACAACCAATTAGATGAGTATGACTCTCTGACTATAACACTTTATGTTCAACTTTTTGGTTGAAACTAAATACTGGTCTGGATTTCTACTTTCTGGACCTGGACTATCCAACTCTGTATATTTTTGCCCCCTTCCGGTATAGAGCTGGGAGGGAGCGAAAACCTGGACTGTCTGTGGATCCCCAAGGACCAGAAACACAGCCGTAGAGGCCTTAGAGGGGTTTAAAAGCAGGCCATCCTATAAAACCCATGTCCGAATCTTAGTCATAGTGATGCACAGGCTTCCTAACAAACTGGGTGAATGTTTGGTTTGGGTGTTTCCTAAATTTTCATACTGTTATAGCATCCAGATAGTATATTACAGTGCAGAGTATTTTGGTGTTATATTCAAAGGCAATTCTTATATTATGAAATCTTGGTGATAAAATTCACGAAGTGGGACAGAACACAGTTTACCTAAAATATCACAGTATAGGGAATTACCATAATACCGGCCAAGCATAGTGAAACCCAATTATTCCGAAGCGTTTCCTCCAACACGCATTGTTTTCTTGGTTGACAAGAATTTCGCATCCGTGTTTTGAACCAAGATCAAGCATGTTGGATCTAGAGCTGGCGGAACATGAGCTGCTGAAAGCAGATTTAGCCGCTATCGCGATGCCTGGCTTTCGTCTTTAGCTCCTGAGAGATGTAGGAATAGACAGGAGGCCCAGCCTGGTGCTCCTTGGACTCTCTTAGGTTCGGAAATCTCCCAGGCAGAATGTTATTGCTGCATGCAGCTGGATTTTCATAACATAGGGGGTGGGGGTGGGAGGGTGGTGCCGCACACATTCATTCATAAAAAAGAGCAGGAATGGTGGGCCTGTCCCCCAGCCCTGTGGAGAGCAAGCGGGGATGGCAGCTGCTTGTATCTGATGAACTTTACATGTCGGGGGTGGGGGGGGTACCGGAGGGGATGTTTACATTTTTATAGCCGGCCTGTTTACACAGATGCTCTAATTTGGAAGATAAAAGCCAAGGATGAGCAGAACAGATAGAGTGAGAAGAGGATTGGGGGGGCTGCAGGTCTGCATAAACAGACGGGCCGAGGTGCCGGCGAGCTTGCCACCCTGTTTGGAAATGGCTTTGATGTTCCTTCACACGGCGCTCTTGTCTGGCTCTCACACCCCCTTCCTGAATGGAGAGGCAATCAAGCGTGAGTGGTAGCTTGGAAAGTAAACGGGGGCTTGGCCCCTTTGCCCCCCGGCCCGACCCGCCTGCCAAGGGGCTGACATTCCATACATTTTCAGAGCTCTGTTTGGTTTCATACCCCGAGACCCAACCTTTCCACACACACCCCCCCTCCCGTCCCCTATGACTACCCTTAAATAAATAAACCCCACAGCATTAAAAATTAAATATTATTGTTGTGCAGAGCTGGGGCAGAGAGAGGAACAGACCTGAAACTCTGCACTTTTGTAAATAATGATGGCGGAAGCCTTCAGCATATTTTAAGTGCTTTGGCCACTACAAGCCTCCTTTTAGAGGAAATGTTTTCTTTTCTTCTGAGCAGTAAGAGAGACGATAATATATTTATTTTGTATCGAAAGGTAGAGGGATTCCAGTTTGAAGTTTTATTTAGCTGTGTTTTAAGTGTTGTTCCAAGCTGAGAGGAGATACTTAGTGTCCCTATTACAGAACCTTACTATTTTTGGGTATACTAACTACAAAATAAAAATGCTGTAAATATTAATAAGTTAAATGTTGATATGCTGCTAATGGTTTTAAAAACAATCATGGTAATTGACACCGTAGGAGACGATGTAGTACTTTCGGATTCTCAAATTAAATTCAAATACATCTGTCAAAAAGGCGACTGTTGATTTAAAACCGCCAGGTCAGATGTGTTACTGTTGTCACAGTGAAGTGTTGGATCCAAGTTGGTGACAGTTTGAGATTTACTCTCTGCACACCTTGTATGTCAAACAGTCACCCGGGCAACAGTCTCCCGGGCAACTGCCACCGAGCCGGACAAGCGATAATCTGAGGGCACGACGTGCCTGTCAGTGACAAACACGTCAGAGGATGCACAGGATGTGACATATGGCATGGGGGTGGGATCGTACTGCCCTGCTTCTCTGTCTGATGGATTGCCTGGACTTGACATTCGTCAAATTTCTTGTTGAAAATGCTGGGCATGAAAAAGGAAACTGCAAATTATGTTTGTCGGGTACAGGGTGGTAGAGAATCTGGATCCTATCCCTCGAAAGGATAAAGCACAAGACAGGGGATACAATGGAAGGGATGCCACTCTGTCACAGGGCACAAAGAAGGGGACACCCTGGAAGGGATGCCACTTTGTCACAGGGCACAAAGAAGGGGACACCCTGGAAGGGATGCCACTTTGTCACAGGGCACAAGGAAGGGAACACCCTGGAAGGGATGCCACTTTGTCAAAGGGCAGGGGACACCCTGGATAGGATGCCACTCTGTCACAGGGCACAAGAAGGGGACATCCTGAATAGGATGCCACTTTGTCACAGGTCACAGGGCAGGAGACACCCTGGATGTGATGCCACTTTGTCAAAGGACACAAGGAAGGGGACATCCTGGAAGGGATGCCACTCTGTCACAGGGCACAAGAAGGGGACATCCAGGAAGGGATGCCACTTTGTCAAAGGACACAAGGAAGGGGACACCCTGGAAGGGATGCCACTCTGTCACAGGGCACAAGAAGGGGACACCCTGGAAGGGATGCCACTCTGTCACAGGGAACAAGGAAGGGGACACCCTAGAAGAGATGCCACTTTGTCAAAGGACACAAGGAAGGGGACATCCTGGAAGGGATGCCACTCTGTCACAGGGCACAAGAAGGGGACATCCAGGAAGGGATGCCACTTTGTCAAAGGACACAAGGAAGGGGACACCCTGGAAGGGATGCCACTCTGTCACAGGGCACAAGAAGGGGACATCCTGGAAGGGATGCCACTTTGTCAAAGGACACAAGGAAGGGGACACCCTGGAAGCGATGCCACTCTGTCACAGGGCACAAGAAGGGGACATCCAGGAAGGGATGCCACTTTGTCACAGGGCAGGGGACACCCTGGATGGGATGCCACTCTGTCACAGGGCACAGGGCAGGGAACATCCTGAATAGGATGCCACTTTGTCACAGGGCACAGGGCAGGAGACACCCTGGATGGAATGCCAGGTTCTGAGAGGGCACAAGGCAGGGGACATCCTGAATAGGATGCCACTTTGGCACAGGGCAGGAGACACCCTGGATGGGATGCCAGGTTGTCACAGGACAGAGGACACCCTGGATTTGATGGCAGGTTGTCACAGGACAGAGGACACCCTGGATGGGATGCCAGGTTGTCACAGGACAGAGGACACCCTGGATTTGATGGCAGGTTGTCACAGGACAGAGGACACCCTGGATGGGATGCCAGGTTGTCACAGGACAGAGGACACCCTGAATGAGATGCCAGGTTGTCACAGGACAGAGGACACCCTGGATGGGATGCCAGGTTGTCACAGGGCACACATACATATGCATTATTTTTAAAATATGTCAGTCCTCTTAATGGCCCATCCCTGTGCTACCAGTCATTAGTATTATTGAAAATACTAATTAAATGTTAAATAAATGATTAAACGTCACACATTTACTAGAATTTCTTCACAGCTGACACGATTTGCATAACGATATTGCATACATTTGAAGTGAATTAATTCGAAATTTTGACATAAGTGAATGTGTGTTTTTCTAATGTTGTTCTGTACAGTAATGTAATTACACAGCAGCATAAGACTCACCATGCTCCCAGTTTTAGGGGATTAATGAGAGACATTTCCCCCGAACCGCCTCTGTGTATCAGTGTTATGGGGGGGAGGGGTGACTTTCACAAGGAGAGGGTGTCGAAAAGGGTGTCAGCACTTTGGATATTTATTCACACATAATTAAGAGGGAGAGCTCTGATGTTCCTCGGCCCGCGAAATCATGCTGCATCTGAATTGCAAATAGCAGAGCCTGAGAGTCTCAAAGCTGCGGTATTAATGTTTAAACATTTCAGCTGTTTGAGCCTGGGATTCCTGGCTAAATATTAAACCCCCTCCCTTCAAGAGCCCCCTGTTCCAATCAGGTCAGAAGCTGGGCTTCGAAGGAACCTTCACCTTTGGGTCAAATTATACTAATTGTCTCCGTGCAAAACCAGCGCCTTTTACCCACGTTGTAATTAAACAGCCATTAGTGTTTTTCTTCTTTCTCATGTTAAATATGAAACAACATTTAATGAGCTGAAAACAAGGGCTGAAATACGTTCACACCCATTAACCAGAATTTGCCTTTTTGGCCTTTGCTCAATTCAATTGAACACGAGACTTTTAAACAAAAGAGTGTGAGGTTGGGGGTGGGGGGGGGGGGGGCGAGACTGCGATCCAATGCCTCGTATCTGAGCAGGACAGCCTGCTGGAAGTGGCAAAGTTCAGCCAGAGATCTCTGTGACCTGTCAGCAGGCCAAATGTCCTCAGTGCCACCAAGCATGTGCTGAACGTGCCAGGCCACCCCCTCCTTTTGTATGTCTGAAAACATCCAGACACACCCAGCGTTGTGAAACAAAAGTCCATCCATCCATCTTCCAATCCAGGGTCACAGAAGGGTACACAGCGTATCCCAGACAGCACAGGACTCTAGGTTGGGGGTCATTTGCCTGTCCATCACAGGACTGACACACATGCTGTCCTTACTGAGTTTTTCTCTGAGTGGCTCAGTCAGCTCTGTCTCTGTGCCAGTAACTGGTTTGAGCCCCGTCCTCAGCAGAAGAGTCACATGTCTGTGGGCCCTTAAGCAAGGCCCTTAACCTCTAGCTCCAGGGCAGCTGCGCGCTGGCTGACCCTGTGTTGTGTCCTACAATCTACAGAAAGCAAGATGGGGGAGGTAAAAAGACAAATGCCAATGTGCTTGTGCAAGTAAAAGATCTGACATTTTGTATCATTTTATCATCACACACTACGGGCAATTTAGAGATGCCAGATGGACTAGATACTCTCAAAGGTACCCAGAGAAAAGCCACATGACACAGAGCAGGGTTTGCAGACTCAGGCCGAAGGGTTCTGACATTGTTGCACATTTTACGTGATCAGAAGGGGGAATCTGTAAAATCTGTTGGCTTTCCCCCCTTGATTAGTTTTGCAGGGGGCTCCCTACCATGGTGCCCCTTCCCTGATATTGGTTTACACATCTTGGACAGAGCAGCAGCAAAATATAGGCATGTTGTATGTAAATGGATGTAAATCCTTACCTGGATTCTGATACTGACTGATTACCTTTAGGCTAGATTAAAGTGACTTTTGCCTTGTCAGCACATCTACTAAGTGAATCATTTAGGCTAAATAATTGTTTCAATCTAAAGGACTGAAAAATATGTTCCACAGAAGTTGTACATCCTCGTAATCCTAAGCCACACTCCTTGCACTCCTGCAATAGTGTAAGAAGAGAGAGTCAGAATATTCCTCTGTCGTCTTATATATACTTCAACTGACTGACACTGAATGTATCATGAAACATTTTGAATCAATACAGGACGATTTTGTTGTAATATACAACCGCAGTTTCAGAGTGGCTGTACTGTGCATTCATTTTGAGACCAAAGACACTTTACTGGGAATATTTTATTGCTATAGAGTGAAAAAGCTGTAGAAACACTGTTAATGTCTATTTTTTTACCCCATAGGGTTAATAAGTTAAAAGTCAATCTATTAATTAATAAGCTACCAAGGAAAATAGTTAAGGTTCTGTTATCGGCTTAGAATAAAAAACAGATGATCTAAAGAAGGACGAAAGAAAGATGAGGTATACTTTTGGTGCCACTGATGTCAGGCCATTTGTCCAGCATAAGCCTGATATTTATTGATGTCGTCAGAAAACCTTCCAGGAGGCATTAGGTCACTGAAGAGCCTTTTTCAGACCCACACCTGCACTTCCTGGTTGACCGTGCATTTGGGATGTGATGAATTGCTCTTGCTATCCTATCATCAGCAGCGTATACAGGGGTGGGGAGGCACAGGGGCACTGGGCCCAGCTGAAAACTGACTAGCCTCCAGAGTCCCACCTCCATTGTTATTCACCAATTCGAAAACACAGCATTAGCTACCTGTATAGCACACATATGTTGAAACGACATATCAGACAAAAAGGTTGAAACAACGTTCATCTTCAGTCTTTCACTGATCTTCTGCGACATGTGGGAGGGTTGATTGTAGATGTTGTGCTCTAGTGACGACATGCCTCGCAAAACCTGTCAGCCTCATGATTTTGTCAGAAGCGGAATCGTTCACAAAGGGTTATTGACTGCATGCCATCCGAAGGAAGGCTCCAGAATATAAGGCATTCTTCTGAAACCGGAACGCTTCATCCCTGTCACATGTTTCACCATGCGCTCATTCCAAAAGCCGGAAACTCAGATCCGGTATTGACGAGGGATGGTCTTTGGCCCAGCGGCGTCACTTTCAGGGAAATGTCGCCTTCTGTCCTTGTACGCAACAAGCTACACAAACAGATGACTGTCTTCATCTGCGTCTATCGCTCCGCCATGTCAATGACTGTTTGTTTGTTTTTTGTGAAAGACACAAAAAAAGGAAAAACAGAAGCGGCAATGAATCGGGCGATTTACAAAACAACGGCGGTGGTGGGTCATGTGCTCGGGGGGGAGTGTGAATAAGCCTCCGCTGCCATGAATACCACGTTTTGTCAACGCCATGTGAGGCAAAGAGGCATCCAGGAGGAGGCCAGAACGGGCGCAATGCTGTCTGTATAAATGCAGTCTTATTCCGGATCCCGCCCTGAAATAGCCCCCTGATGTTGTCTTGGGGCAACCATGGGCAGCACAGCCCGGGAAGAGGGCAGACGTGTGTACAGGCGGGATGAATGCCCATCAAGAGCACCGTTCCCCCATTCCGTCACACGAGAAAGCCTCAGAATTCCACATAGACGGCCCAGGGTGAATGATATGCCGCCCAGATCCTCCAGCTGACCTTAAGATCCCCCTCAGTGTTCGACACACGGCTGCAGATGTCCAGGCTGCTTTTCTCCCCTTTTAATCCCTGAACAATAGCTCAGTGTGTAAATGGCGGGACTTGTCGATGCCCTCTGGTACAGGATGGAGGTTTGTTCAAGTGGGGTTCCAGTGACCTTCCTGAAGAGGCCGGGTGTCTGTGAAATGTAATGGTCTGAGGAGAGTGCTATGGGGAACATGTTGCACTGAAGTCATCTTCAAAGCAAGCTTCAGAACTTGAGAGCATCAGCTCATTTCAAACAAGAGCACCTCCTATGATATGACCGTGAATTTAGGTTAAATGACCCCCCCCCCCCCCCCCACCATGTTACATTAATTAATGATAGAGAGCAAGGAAATGGTTAACAAGAGGCTATAGAGGATGACTATGGATTGTCCATGCGTATCAGAATAATAAGTGAAGTTTAACAGGGTATTATGGAGAATTTTTATTAATTTATAGATGTACATAATTTCCTGAGAAAATTTGTTTGACAAAATGTTCGAAACACAAAATGCATATGTTTCACTGCCACAGTAACTCCTTACATATGTGAAACAGCCATTCACAGAGCATTTAATTAATTGTAAAATACTTTGAGTTATCACATTTCTTATCGTAAAGTAATTGCCAATAACTACAATTGCAATCACATTAAGTTGCAATAACTGGTACAGCATAGTGTAAATAAAGATAATCGTAAATAAAGGAAGCCAATTTTTTTGTCTGTTTTATGTGTGGAAAGCTAATTAAATATAATGTTTAGTACTGTAGAAGTTTTTCTTGTACGTCACTTCGGACAGCTGGTGGATAAATAAAGGCATCGCCTTTACTGCTCCACGAAGGTACGGTTGACATCGCCCTGACTCATGCTGGTGCTCCTCCTGCGCGTACACAAACTGTGTTTGTCATGCCACGTTGAACGAACCACCATGTGCATACTGAGACCCTCGAGAGAGCACCTCTCTCTATCTGTGACTTCACTCTGGTTAATACTTAAACCTTTTTATCTGGCGCTAAGCCACATTCCAGGAATTCCTGCTATCTCCCGAAGCCGGACCATAAATGAGATGGCGGTTCATTCTTCCACCCCTTTCCTCCCCCCTCTTCCTCCCCCTGTTTATCAAAGTAACAGGTGATGAATGAGGTCAGCCTTACCTCATTAACATGCAGCATTGAAAGAACATTGTGTAACTGTTTGATTAGTCGAGCAATACTTTGTGTTCGGACTTTAGATCCATTGGGGAATCTCTCCTGTTTTCCCATACTTTTTCGTGGACCTGCCCATTTGACCTTTATCAACCACTCTGATTATTTAATCGATGTTAGCTTATATTGTTAGTGCGCATTACATGGCACATTTTTTAACTCCAGTTCAAATATTCAAACATAGCTCTGAAAATTTCCCCAATTTCACTGTCAATTTCAGTTGAATGAATGTTATATCTTGTAATAGGCAGTGATTTTCACACAAATGACCCATAACCTCATGAGACTATTCTGATTATTTGGCCGCTCCTACATGCTGTACAACTGCATATCTCTGAACTAATGTTTCTGAACGCAGTCCATGGGGACCCCCAGACATTTTTGCTCCATCCACGTTCTCAGTACACCTGTACCAAGTATCCAGTGCTCTTGATTGTCTGGTTCGTTCTTGATTGTTTGGTACTGGTGCTCTGGGAGCTGGAATAGAGCAAAACTGTGGACTGTCTGGGGATCTCCAAGGACTGGGCTGAGCAACCCTCCTCTAAAGAATATCTCAGAACAGCTGAAACTTTGGTATATACAGGTATATTCCTGGTGTTGTTTTTTTACTAAAAATCTTTGCCCTCTGTTCTTATATTCACTTTAACATACTTATCATAAATGCATTCGGGAAAGACCAGGATGTTACAACAAATTCAATTCACATTTCCAGTGAAAGATTATTATTATTATTAAAAACCTTAACAGCAGTGCCTCAGGCATTTGGCTTCTATATAACACGTAGCAGATAATGTGCAGTTGGGCTGTTTAATGTGTTTCCCTGGGTTAATGGGAAGTTTCCTGTATGTTTGTAAATCGCGTGACGTGAGCATGAATCAGTGCACTGAGCCCATGTGGGCCTCTCCTCACACGTTTGCACTCCTGCTCTACTCTGCAGGCTTGTTGACTCTGCTCTGTTTGCCCACTTGCCAATTTCCCTTCACAACAAACGCGCTGGCCGCCGGAAATTCGTGGAACAGAGGCGGTGGCGTGTCCCCTATTCAGGTGACAGGGATACAGGGGTCGTGGTGACCCAGAGCGGCGGCACATTAATTAGAAAATGAGCGTGATGGCATGTCATGTTTCAGGACCCGGTGGCCCCAAGTTTTTCTCAGACGTATCGATTGTGCAGTTTCCCAGAAACCCAGGTGCACTGACCCATGTCGTTTCTGGGTTCGTTTGGGCTCGGCTGAGGACCCGTGTCCCTGAGTGGCCTATCGCCCAGATGCCATGTCCACCAAAGTCATTCAAAGCGACTGTGCTGAGTGCATGATTACCACAAAAAACAAGGAGTCCTCTAGGAACCGAGGTCCAGGGACTGGCTGACCCTGCATTGCTTTGGATAAAAAAACTGCAAAATAAATGTAATGTAACTGCAAGTGAGCTCCCTTCTGCTGTAAAGTGACTCAACATGAACCAGCATTACATTGTGGTAGTTTCACTGTCCACATCATATAACATTAAGGTTTGTGGCTTAGGAAGCAGCATATGTTGATTATTATGTCCGATTTCCATAATACTAACTTTTAAAGCTTATAAAATTAAAACAGAGAGGGAAGTATGTATTAGTCAGGAGTCGTCTCTGGAGTGAGTGGTGTGTAAAATGTGCTAACGTGTCGTGGCTATGTTAGGGCGTACTCACAACAGGACCGGCTGCCTTGTACCATGCTTGAGCACGATTGACCTTCCAACTTCCCTGTTGATCTGTGCTCACATCGTGCTTAACGTTCCAGGCCCGAGCACGCGTTTGTCATCTCTGTGCGACTTTCTGTGTTAAACAAAACAAAAGAAGGAATGTTCTGCTGCACAGCATGATGGAATTTGTGCATTTTTTTGTGCCGACTTATTTTGTGGCTTATCTGGAGTCTTTGTTTGTTTTTTTTGCAACGACAGGGGTCCAGGTAAGAGAAGTTGCGTGTCAAAGGGGACCCGGTTGAAGTAATTTTGTGTCTGCCTGGAATTATGCACGGTGGGCCTGCTCTTAAACATATGTTAAAGGTGCTTCACGCTGATTCTTAACTAATGGACATTAGTGTCTGTGCAGCTGCCATGCTTTCAAAGATAATGAACGTATTAGAACCTGTTTCCTGATTCTGAGTTCCTGGACTGTGTTTTGCAGTTCTTGGCCACTTTTGTGTTTTGCTGTCCTAACAGGAAATGTGACCTTTATGCAAAGCATGGGAGATGCCGAAGTCATTAAACTTCACATGTAATTTCACACATAACCACACCACCAATCCAAAACAATGGAAGATGAACATTATTAGTCATTACGTGAGATCAAACACGTGGTCAGAAATATGGAACAAATCGTATTTTATTTCTGTTTTGTTTATATGGCCCATTACCTGTTTGTTTCTTAATACCCTCGTGCATGCACTGGCCAGAAGATTGTTCTTGAGTTTCCCACAGAATAAAAGGTAATGCAATGTTATTGCACTATTAAGTGCTGGCAAATTTCACTATGCAGAAATCAAATTTTCCTATGCAGAAATATGGATACACAAGCAAAAAAGGTATTTCATTAATGCATTTCATATACTTGGGATACAAAACAATTCCACTGGCACAATTATTGCTCCACTACTTTTATCTATTTTCCTCAAACTTCCTCGTAACTTACAAATTTGCACCGGTGCTTGTGGTCAACCAGTCAACGCAATTTATTGCTATGAGGCACATCCAGTAGTTCTTGGCTGAGCGAAAAGTACCTACTCCAGAGACAGGACTAAAAAAAAGGTTCAGGAACTATCTCCCAGGAATGACAATGGCCGAGTTCCTGTGGTGGAAATGCGACAAAAGTGCTTGGGGTGGGCAAGCACCTATTGACCAGGCTGATCATATCAGTCACATTTTATTTGTTTATCAGACACTTCTTCTCCCAAAGCAACATACAATTAAAAACCAAGTAGGATAGTCCCAGGAACAACTGGACACATATAGATATCACTCTACTAATCTGGGGATTTGAACCAGTAATTATCCAAGCAAAGGTACAGCAGCCTAACCCCCTGAGCCACACAGTGCCCAATCAGAGCCCTGGATATAATGAAGTGGTAGATTGTATTATGCTGATGGAGAAACCGTCTCCTTCGCCTCCTCTCTGTAATGGGAACCTCCTTCCCAGCATGCACAGACACTCCTCCAAGCTCCACAGCAGCTTCTGAACTTGCTGAAGAAAGGATCTGGTGATCATAGACCACAAGCCCCACAGGATGAAGGGTATTGTGGACCAGCAAGCCCGTTTGCTGTGACCTCAGGCTTCATACCAACGAGTTCCTACCAGAGCCTCCTTGGTCTCAGAACATCAGAGGCAAACTTGACCCCATCCCTTCCCATTCCAGCTATGCACCTGAGTACCTATAACACGTGGAACTGTTTATTGGACTGCAAGTTAACCGCAGGGCTTGGGGAATTAAACTGGCTTTGATGAAACAATGAAACCAGCCATCATAGGAATATGTGGGACCACAGTGCCCCCTCCCCTAATTCTGTCTGTTCATCGCCAAAAGCAGGACAGCACAGGGTGACACAAGACTCATCTGATTAGAAGATGACATCAGAAATAATGTCTAATCCCACCAGACATACTTGTATCGTCTGTTGACCTCAGCCTTCGGCAGTTCACTATTGCTGAGTACAAGAAGAGGCTACACTTCTTGGGGGGGGCGGGGCAGTACTAATGGTAATATTATCACTGGTCTCCAAATTTCAATGGTACTACCATTAACATTCCCAGTGTGTTTTTGTTGGCTTCAGTCAGGCTGGTTTTGAATGGACACGAACAGCTGTGATCCCAGAGGTCAGAGGTCACGAGTGACACCAGTGCAGAGGATGAGTTAGGGTTGGGGTCTTGTAACATATTCACAGAAAAGGACAGGTGTGTGGCCCACTGGAAAAAAGACGTGACTTAAAACCAGGACATGATCCCTCTGGGACGGTTTTTTGGCAAAGCCCCTCAGATCCTAGGTTCTCCAGCATTGGAGAGGAACATCTGAATCAAGGCCTGGATACAGGGACCTATTCAGGGTTCCTTAACAAATCCAGGTTCCCTATTTAAGGCTGAATCCATAACTGTTTTTCAAGAAACTAAACTAAGTAAATTATATGTAAGACTCCTACTGCATATCTGCAGCTTTTAGTGTCTCTGTGTATGGATCAGTGGGTTGTGATGCATTGTCTGCAATCTGAAGATCACCAGTTCAAACCCCAGTGTCAGCTAAGTACTTTTGCTGTTGTGCCCTTGAGCAAGACCCTTAATCACTTTTGTTTCTGGAACTGTCTGACCTGGCATAAAAATGCAAGTTTCTATGTTTAAATGTGCTTTCTAAATAAGTTTAGAATTTTGTTACGTCAGCACAAAAATGTGGAATTTCAGCTCACATCCGAAGCGGCATAGATAGCACATGGATGACAGTGCATTCTGGGGGACATTCAGATTCCGGTGACATCTGGATCACGTCAGATCATCATGTCCCCGACCATGTTTCCTCACTGACCATCGCTGCTGATGCTTCTCCCCCCTCTCTTATTGCATGTGCCAATCTGTTGACACTAGAGGAGCAAAGGACTCGAGGGCAGGCGTGATGGCAAAACAAATGGGGGGTTTATGGGCAGAGAGTGGCAACAAACAGGATCATAAGGGATCACAAACAGAAGGACTGGCAACCAGGAAGGTTCAATATCAATGAGCAGACTGGGGATGATACCTACCATAATATGCTATTGATCCCATGGGGGAATTCTCCTTATACCTCCCCCCAGCTTCCTCTCTGCAGGTGAGAGCAAACAGACCATGATGGGCAGCTACCCATAGGAGTGCCCAGGGGTAAGAACCCTGCTCAAGAACCCACAAAAATGTCAACAGTGAGCTCAAACCAGCAACCTTCTGATGACAGCCACAGAGGCTTAGCCCCCTGAGCTACACACAACCTAGCTGAAGCCTCGCTACTAACAAGGGGCAACAGGCCACCTGGACAAACAATCCTGGAGGTCCCCGCCCCCCGGCAAATAACATGTAAGTTTAAAATAATAGATAAGAGACACCTCCAGGGTTGTTTAACTTTTTAATTCGGAAATCATTTTTACATTTTGAAATGTGAGGCCCATCGTTTCCCAGCAACCAGCCAGCAACAAATCCCAAAAAAGTTGGGACAAGTAGCAATAAGAGGCTGGAAAAAGTAAATTTGAGCATAACGAGGAGCTGG
>JAODJX010000001.1:27969339-27985504 GCA_026776945.1 Isichthys henryi
GGCTCCCCCTCCTCCCGCCTCCCCCTGCAGCTCACAGAACAGTCAGGACTGTGGTTTCCCGCCTGCACTGCAGACTCACACCTCACTACAACAACAATTGCCTTTTATCCTCCTCCCCCCTCATCCTCTCCTACTGCACCTTGCCACAATGGATTGATCCTGATAGCATCAGCCCTGAGCTGCTGAGACAGCTCTCTGAAGTTCCCCGGGGCATGTTTCACCCTGAGCCTGATCCCGGAAAGGGTCCCTGCATTGTGGAAGGCATCCTGCCTGATCCCAGTTCCCTAGAGAGAGCAACAATCTGCACCATGTGACCATCGACCAGTGACTTGACATCCCACATTATGAAGACCCTGAAACAGCTTGTTGTAGCTTACCTCAGACCCCAGGGCAAGACAGCATTGGACCCCTGCAGTTTGAGAGGAGGAGCATATTGGAGTGGATGACATCTACCTCATAAACATAGCCTATTCCTACCTGGACTTAGCCAGCAATACTGTAAGAATCATATTATTTGATTTCTTCTGTACTTTCAACACCATTCAGTATGTTGTGCTGAAAGAGAAGCTTTATGAGATGCAGGTCAGCATATCCATATGCGCATCCTGGATAACAGACCACCTGACCAGCAGACATAGATCATGGACAACGCTGTATTCATACTAAATGGTGGTAAGTTACTCATGTTCTCTACTGTGAATAACCTGTGTAAAATAATCATTAAACTCATTTACTATATCAATTTCATTTTCAATTATAAGACCCTTCCCAATCCTGCAAATTAGTGATTTCAGCTTTTAGAGCTCTTTTGGAAAATATTGGAAGAAACTTTTATTGTCATCCTTAGCCTCCAATGCAATCTTTCTTTCCATATTCCTCTTGGAGTATACAGTATAATGCTATTTTTTAACTCAGCTTGTAAACTTAGATACTCCTGCTTTATTTTTCAATCATTAGTTATTTTCCATTTGTGGAACAGACCCCTTTTTCTCCTGACTTTATTCTTAATTTCCTTAGTAAACCACCTTGGTTGTAGTTTCCTAGATTTAGTTTTGCTGTAAACAGGTATGAAGTCCTCTTTTAAAAAAATCCCCAAGCCTCTTCAACCGTTTTGCTATTTAAATCCATCCAGTTTACAGTTTCTAGTTTCAGTCTCATACCATTAAAGTTAGCCTTCCTAACACTGTATACTTTTGTTTTGGGCTTCGCTTTTCGGACACTAATATTAACCTCAAATTTAACTATGTTATGATCACTACTGTCCAGTGGTTCTAAAGCCTCTAATTTTCCAATCATATCCTTGTTACTAAAGAAAACAAGACCAAGAAGGGCTTCTCTCCTATTAGGGGTATTAACAGACTGAGTAAAAAAACAATCCCGTACTAATTCCACCATCTCAAGTTCATTTACAGAAGAGCCACATCATTTTTATTACTCATAATGAGGCAGAAGGATGTGGAGGAAGGGGACACTTATAGGTAGCTGGGTGTGCATCTGGACAGCAAGTGGGATTGGACTGCTAACGCAGTGGCTGTTTAGAAGAAGGGCTTAAGTGGCCTGTGTTTCATGAGGAGGCTTGGATTCCTTGGAGTGTCCAGGTCCTTGCTGCAGAAGTTCTATCAGTGTGTTGTTGCAGGTGAAGTCTTCTGGACAGACACACTCTGGTGCAACAGCATTACTTCCATGGAGTCTAATAAACAAAAGCTACTTAGTAAGGCTGCTTCTTAATTTGGAGTCATCCTGGACCCCCAGGAAGCAGCCATACAGTTGTGTGGAGTTCACTCCATCTTCTCTCCATCTTCCCTGGGGTTTCTGCCACTGTTCAAAGATTCATGATCAAGGTGCACAGTTGTCTCCAGTTGTCTCATAGTGGGAGAGTTGGCCCTTTTGATGTACTAGTCCACTGCATACTGCATCCTCAGTGCTTGGTGTTTCCTGGGATAGGCTCCAGGCTCCATGTGATCTGGCATTGGATAGGTAGTTGGATTGAGTCCAATGCTAGATGGAATGTAACAAATGTAGGATTCAACAGATGTGCCAATGACCACTCTTCATGTTACTCACCAGGGTCACTACTTTCTACATTAAAGCATCATGACAGCTTTCTGAGTAAATATAACTTTTGAAATCCATATGGTTCTGCGTTGTAGTCTGACTGTATTCCACTTTAGTACTTTGGTTTTTTCAGAGAATCCAAAGACTTGATGAAAGGGTGAATTACTGTAGTCCCTCTCGATTCCCAAAGGGCATGATTCAAGGAAATCCAACAAAAATGATTTCAAGAGTACAAATTAACGTGGTTTTTCCATGTATGTGGAAAAGGGAAGTCTGTAGCCTTTTCAGGAAAGTAATATTATAAATATTGTATTTAAAAACTATTTGTGCATTTATTTACACATGGAAATTGTCTTTTGCCCAAAGTCTACCTACCTATTCAGCACAGCTGGCTTGTTTTAAAGAGTCTAGCTATTGTCCAATAGTTGGGATCAGCTGCACTTCATTACTTAGAATAGTCTGCACAGGGCAGATATGTAACATTGGAGAAAAGGACTTTCAGGGCATCCCTTCCTGACAATCAGCCATTAGCAGCAGCACTGTAAGACTTGCCATCCTGTATGTATGAGCCATTCTCACTGTGTCTCTTTTTGGGGCAGGATATAGGCTTAGCGGCCTGGATATATTCTCAAGGCAGGCATGGGGTGTGTTTATGCACAGTGGGTGGCTAGATGGCCACCTCCAAATATAGCAGTACAGCATCCACTGAAATTTTGATAAATGCTTGGAAAATACTATACAAGCAATATAACTCTGAAACCCATACTTAAAGGCTTCTAGGAGGCAATGAATATCCTGAAGTCTCCCTTGTACAGGAAATATTTGGCTATATAGCCTTTGCTAAATGAGGAACAGCAATTCAATCCAAATGGTCCATCTCTTCTATGAGTCATGGAACCCCTTGACAAGTATCTGCAACATGCTTAGAAAAACAGAACGCTGTTCAGTAGGCAGACTTACATTTTTATACTTTTCCCGGTCATTTTAAAGCTGACCCTTTCATTAAGTTGAACCCCCATCCTTACCAGAATAGTCACGTCTCCGTTGGGCCCCAGAGCGAGGCCCTTCCCCCCCTCCCCCTACCAAATAAATGGCAGACCCTACGCTCAGACCCCAAGCTTTGTTCTTGCCTCTATAAGTGAAGTAAAAGTGATTAATTGTCATTGTTGATACACCACAGCACACATCAACAAAATAATCCTCTGCATTTCACCCATATGTGACAATGTGACAGGGGGCATAACAGGGGGCAGCTAATTCAGCACCCAGGGAACAGTGCTTGGGGGCAGTACCTTGATGAGGGTATCTCAGTGGTACTTGGCTGGTTGGGGATTCAAACCAGTAGTCTTTCAATTACAAGTGCACTACCCTGGCTTTCCCTTCCAGAGCAAGGTGGGATATGTGAAAAGATGTATTCGAATGTACCTGTAATACTAAAAATGACAAATGATGCATCATTTTCCGTCACTCTTATCCAGACTCAGGACTATTATCATGACTCATGTGAATATTGCTTTTTCTCTCCAAACCCCTGCAGAATTAAGAATTAAAACACTTTACCCGAGCCAGTGCTCTGTAGTGGTATAGCCCAGGGCCTAGTCTTGTGTCCTGCTCTATTCTCTGTCTGCATAAATAACATTCACATGCAGCTGCAGTTTCAGCTGTTCACCTGCCTGCTGATTACAAAATGCTTTGCTGCAGGGCTGACTGTTTGAAGTCAGTTACATTTTACATTTAGAGGTCAGTCTTCCATCACTGAAGCTGCTCTGATTTTCTTTATACAGAGGTTTCTTGCATTTTCAATTATGGGATTTTAGTCCTTAGAATTGCTTCAGTGTGCCCAATTTAAAGGCTGTGTGCTGGTTTTACTCTTGAAGGAGCTCCTGTGGTGCACACTCGTGAACAAGGCAGATGTCTCTATGTACCTCGCGACAAATTATCTCCTTATTTTTCTTTTAGGCCCCCGTTCCACTTTTCATGAGATTATACTTTTTCCTAAAATTTTGCATCATTAACCAGGATGCTACATGCACATAGAACAGTGATACCTTGGAAATCAAGGTCAGCTGATATCCAATGTCCTTGGAATAATTTGAGGTTCAGGGTCTTACTCAAAGGCACAGGGGTGACTCCAGTCTACCAGTCATGTGATTTGAACCAGCAACCTTTGCAGAACAGACACAGTTTATCACCACTCAGAGCCACAACACCCTTCAGAAATAGACGAAAACTACATCCCATAAGTAGAAGTTGCAAATCTACCTTCAGCTACACCTTTGGCAGAAGATCAGATTGGGATTATTTGGGTCCATTTGGTAAAACTGGCCAGCAGTTGACTGCAGACAAACCTTCCCAGCATGTTTTTTGTTTTTATCTCCTTTCTTACTTACATACATCCTCCAAATATCCATCTTTCATTTTTTAAATGGTTTGCACTCCAAGAACTAATTAATTGTTTTGACGCTGCATTTATACTACAGTACCTCACATCCTGGTTCTGTTTAAAGAATGTAAACCTTACCCAGTAGGGCACATATGTATACAATGTATTCTGTTCTTAGCATGACCCAATTTATGCATGAATCACCCAAAATAAAAGGACCCAGAAGATTTTGTGATTGCTATTTGCTCGGCTTAATGTAAGGCAGAGATGGTTTTTCTGTGATACAGGACACTGGTCCAGCGTAATCTGAAGCTTCCTGTCTTGTTATCTACTGGGGACCTTCCACAGCACAAACAATGCAGGCCTATTTTGATAGCTGGCCGAGTCAGACACGTGCCAAAGGTCTGCGCTTGAAGGAGGAGCCTGCAGCTTTTGTTCTAGTGTTTTCTACTCAGATGCTCAAGGTGTGAAAGCGATCTGTCTCCAGCAGGGAAAGCTTATCCAGACATCACATGTAAGTAAGGAGCCACACAAGGAAAAAGGAAAACATGGTCGATAATAAGATCAAAGATGGATAAAACTGAATCATGTAGCATGACAGTATCTATAGACATCTGGTGTAGTTTTCAGTAAGTGAACATGATACCCATAAGCTTATGTCTCAGAACAGGAAATCAATGACCTATTATTACTAAAGAGTATGAGAGTTCATTTTATTAGATACGCTAAAAAGATAATATGCAGATTTCTCAAATTTCTAAATTTGTCGCATATCATTCTCAACACAGCGTATTTGTATTTTTTGACATTCATTGTATATCTGTATGCGTGTAGTTAAATTGTCCAAAGCCCAGGGGTATCTCATATGTTAGATATCCCTGTTTGTCAGAGTAGTAAAAGACTGATCAAAGCGTAGTCACGTTAGCGGTTGAGCGCTAAGCTGCAGGTCTGCCTGAGCTATCCCGTTCCATGCCTTCCATGGAGAGAGTCTCCATATGAATAATGAATGGGCAAACTCTCCACCGCAGCATTAAATTTGACCTTGGTTAATAATAGATTGGGGGGCTAATACTGCCCCCCCCCCCACCTCCATAACAGACCACAATGGAATACCCTTCTGTAACTGTGGGTGTGGTTCACTTTCTTAATAGGAATTATCACTCTCCCCGTCAGTCAGCAAACCATCACTGCTTAGAGTGTCCTTCACCATGTGAGATGTGTCACTCCAGTCGGTTCTCTTGTGTGGCTCCCCAGTGGTGGGAAGAGCTGCTGAACCACATCCGGTTCTCAGACTCCCTCTCCACCTTCAAGAAACACCGATAGCATGGATGTTTGCAACATGCTGTTTGCCTTGATGTACATCACTTTAGACAAAAGTTTCTGCTGAACATGATTAAATATTACTTTAGGACCCCTCCATCACTTTATTGATCAAATTATTTCATAAAAGGCAGTGGAGTACACACACATCATCATTAATGGCAAGTAAACAATAAGCTTGCAGATTCCAACGAAAGAGGGAGGGGCATGTGGTCTTATTGTCATATATCCAACACTTAACATAGATATTTAGTTATAGATAAGGGCATAACATAGGATGATACGTGAAGACATCAGATCGAGGAGAGCTTTCATTGCTGAATTTATTAATATACTGTATATTCTATAAAAGCCACCAGTTTACTTCTCTGAAATGATCCTTCATATGTTCTATTAGAGTTTCTGTTTCTTCTTTGCTGTGCGTAGTTTTAGTCTATTTGATTTAACGGTGACGGCAAATGCTAGTTTATTAGCGAAGGTATTTTATCCTCAGTTAGCCTGAATGAATCTTATATGAGAGCAGTTTCCATGTTAATTTGTCATTTCCTGCTGGCCACGTATGAATGAATGCTACGTGTTTTCGGCATTGATGGATCTAAGGAGGATGGTAAATGCGACATTTGCCAGTCAGGAGGGCATTCAGACCTGAACCTGCGTCAGCCCACCAGATCCAGTGACTTCAATAGCTAAATTAAAACACCCTCCCCCCATATTACTGTTATAATCAGTAAGAATGCATCCTGTAGGCCATCCATTGCACAACAGTATTTTCCATGAGCTATGTCCCGTCTATATTTGCAGGCCACTCATCATCCATGACGTACCTCATGTTTGTTTTGTGTTTTACGGAAACTGATGAGTCATCCTGTCCTATCTTCTCCTGGTGGACTGCAGGATCCGTTTCCACAGTGATGAGCCCCAGATGGCACCGTAGCCCGGATTGATTAGATGTGATTTGTGGCAACGCTGGCAGAGTCAGGGACAATAAAGAGATGGTGTGTGACGACGAGGATATGTCAGCCCTAGTTCATGGTGACCTTTAGTGGCATTTCTGTTGTCATTATATTCTGCCCCCCCTTCTCCCAGCCCATATCGATCCCTGGACCAGATTGTCCTCATTAGTGCCTGCTGAGATGTGCATGCATATGAAATTTGTCATTACACTCTCTTTGGCACAAAGGTCAAACTGGATATTTCTTGAGGGACAAAGGTATTCACTGTCCTAGTTGTTTAAGGAAGTTTCAGGATAGAAATATGTAGAATGTCATAGGTCACTCAATTAAACTGTTCTAAACCTGTTATCCAACAGTCATCTTAGTCCCTGGTGTTCATGACATTGTTCATTTCATTTGTGTCTTTCTTTTGTCCTACATTCCCAAGTCCATGAATATACAGCTTTTGCCACCTGTACAGCTTTTGCCTCTTACTTCCTGTCACCTGTCAGGGCTAAACCACAAGTACTTCACTTCCTGTCATGCATCAGGGCCCCTGCCCACTGTACTTCACTTCCTGTCATCTGTCAGGGCCCTGCTCTTTGTACTTCACTTCCTGTCATGCATCAGGGCCCTGCCCACTGTGCTTCACTTCCTGACACCTATCAAGGCCTTGCCCTCAACACTTCACTTCCTGTCCCCTGTCAGAACCCTACCTCCTGTACTTCACTTCCTGTCACTTGTCTGGGCCCTGCCCTCAATACTTCACTTCCTGTCACCTGTCAGGACCCTACCCCCGGTACATCACTTGCTGTCATTTGTCAGGACCCTGCCCTCAATACTTCACTTCCTGTCACCTGTCAGGACCCTACCCCCTGTACATCACTTCCTGTCACTTGTCAGGGCCCTGTCCCCTGTACTTCACTTGCTCACTCCTTTCACCTCCCAAACATCATCGAACACAAACCTGTAAGACGTATATTTCTGGGCACACTATTAGAGTGGATCCATCACATTCATTTCCTGACATCTTCAGTGGGGCCCAAGCCAAACCTATCAGGGCAAGAATTCAGGATTTTTTTTAAGATGGGGGGGCTATAACTCATTCTGAGTGGGCAACCTTATTATTAGCCAATGATATCTTTGACTGGTTAGTGACTGGGAAGGGGACATTCCGGGGGTCAATCAGCTTTCAGTAGGGGCCAGTGCCCCTGATGCCCCGCCCTTCTATACACCCCTGCAAAGGAAACTCATTTATGGCCTAAAAACTCCATCCTGCTGAAAGGAATTAGCTTTTCATGAAGCAGCAGCTACGGCTGGTTACCCCAAAGCCTGAAGTGGCTCATTACCCAGCAAACATGCAGACATTGGCCCCATGTGGGCAGACTAGGGCCAATGTGGGCTAGGGCAACCCATTTAGATACCACAGTGGCCCCATGTGGGAGTTGCTAGTAGGGGCCCACATAAATATTACAGCAGTGGCCCACAGTGGGTTAATTGAAGGCAGCCTGATTTCAGTCAAAAGTCAGGAGGTCCCTCATTGGCCCAGTGTTAGATTGGTAGTTCTGGGCCAATGTAATGACTGTCCTGATTTTAAAAGTGAGCATTAAACTATTATAATTAATTAATTAATTAATTTCAGTTAAAATATTTATTCCATGATAAACACATATATCCAAAATAGTCTTATTTTATTTTTAAATTGAATATAATATAGTTCCAAACGCGCATGTGCCTTTAAGTATCCCATGCGCTATAACAGTTTTTTCCTCTAGTGCCACGGAGGTAGTTTTTGAGGGAATTTGTGAGGGAGTTTTGGCGGGCAGGCATGAATTTTCAGAAGGTACAGTAATTTACAAGTTTTTTCGATGCTGCTGTTGCTGGTTATTTGCTATTTACACATATTTTAACATATTATTTATCTTACCAGTAAAAAATTCTTGACGGTTTAAGATTGCTTGTGAGAATGTTATCAGATTACTTTGGTAATTAGTTTACGTCTCAGTACACAGTGGTGTGCAGCGGTTGTTATATCAATGTGTTCAGTGTTTTTTTATAGTAGGCCTATCGATTTTTCCGTGTTTTCATCGGGGTGCAAGTTTAGCCTTTCGATTTAAGTTTTATAAAAACTATTGTCCGTCTTTGACTCCTTCCGCACTTCAATGCACCGGACACTGCAATTTCAAGTCTGTGCCGTGAGCTTAACGTTTGAAACAGAATGGTGACTCTTTTGGCCACTGATGGTAAAAGCGGCATCAAACAGTCAGTTGTGAGAGAGGCTGCATCCCCAGATCTGCAAGTACTGACTCTCACCATTGCAAAAAAGCTTTTGCCTGTAAGATTTTATTACCACACGTTGAATTTCCTTAGATTCATTCAGATGGTTATTTACAGTATAGGACTCGCAGTTGCTCGACTGCATTATTTTTTAGCTTCGCAAAGAATGGCAAATTCTATTTAAAAAATGTTGCACTGTAAAGCCCTCCTTAGGTCAGTTTCCAAATGTAGGTGTCTGTTCTGTTACAAGGTATTGTGTATTTAAATTAATATAATTTTGTTGTCTTAAATTTGATATTTTTGTTGATTTGTTAATACACAATTAACTTCTTTGCATGAATTAATACAACATACATTAGACATGCAGACTCCTGAGCTGAAGTTTGTCTTCTGGTTTGGTTTTTGATTTTGAAACTGAAGATTTAAGGAAAATCTCGAGTTGCATTTATGTATTATGTAAAACTAGCAAATATTTTAACAAATCCTTGGAACTGCTAAAAACAAAAAAATAATGAAATATATTGACCTATAAGCACGCCGTGATTAAATTTGGGCCAGCTGCATGCTTAATCACACCAATGTTTTGGGGCCAATCTCGTGTCAATGTGTAAATCCCAAATGGGCCACTGTGGGCTGCCCATTCGGGGTCAATATTGTGTCCGCACTGCACCCATACTGGTCCAGTTCCAAGTAGCCTAAATTTGGGCAAACTATATGTTTGAACACAATGGGCCAGCATTTTGGGGCCAATGTCACGCCGATGTGCAAATCCCAATCGGGCCAATGTGGGCTGCCCACTTGGGGCCAGTATTTCTGCCCACATTGGCCCAGTGCCAGTTTGTTTGCTGGGTAATATATAAGTAAGGTGAATTTTATGGAAAGTGAGAGCAAAGGGGTATAAAATAAAGTATGCAGAGGCACAGAGGAGGGTTACTGTGAGCCACTGAATGTTAATCGTGTCCTCCCATCTCAGTGGGAAGGTTCCAGAATGAGGCGCCCTCGACGACAAGGACAGCACAGCTGCATTCATCTCCACTCTGCTGTCTCACTCACACAGAATATGGGGTGATGTAAGGGGGGGCTTCACACAATGCTGTTTGCTTTGCCATGTCTGTACCTCAAATGTATCAATATATTGTGCATTCGCTTCTTATTTATCTATTCATTCATTCATTACTTTAATTTTTTTATTTTTTTTTGGGGGGGGGGGGTTGGGGGGGGTGCTGGGATTTAGTTTTGTAATCCCAGGAGGGGTCAATAAAGGTTTTTTTTTTCATAACCCGCTCACAGATTAAGAGAAACTATATTAATTAATTTGTTCAGTCTGGGAGTATCATGCCATCAAATCACTCGTAAAATTGTAAAGCTTACGAGTGGAGGTCCTGCAAAATCTATATTTTTTGGTTCTCAGAAGGGATCAGCTGCTTGCCTATGGAAGAAGGTGTGCAGTACAGTGACTGGCAAGCTGAAATCATGAAATTTTACCCACAGTCTTCAGAAGAAGACTAATCAGCCACCCACAGCTATGGTTTTGTGTGGCGAGTTTATATTCAGCAAATTGTCAGAGGGAGAATATCCAGATTGACAGGAAATAGAAAAAAACTCAATCAACACCAATCATGGAAGGGGAACAGATACTGGGTACTAGAACTCAGAATCATAAAATTGGTTGTGCCATCTCATACCTCCAGGGCAATGGATTCAGTTCTAAATCAGCTCTATGTGTGTGAGATGTGTGAGCACATCCTCCCAAGGGCTTTCTGCTGGGTCAGCCCGGTTCTCTGGCCCTGTAGCTCTGCTGAATGTGAGACTCTAAAGTACTGTACGCTCGGAGTGGAATGATGGTCTGCTGTAATGAAGAGGCATCCCCTCTGGACCTGTGCTTCTCAACACAGTCCTCAGGGACCCCCAGACAGCCCAATTTTTCGCTCCATCCCAGCTCCCAGCACACCTGCACCAGCTATCTGGTGTTCTTGATTGACTGTAAGCTGGCAGGGAGAAGAATGTGAGTTGTCTGGGGGTCCCAGAGGACTGGGTGGAGAAACACTGTTCTAGGGCGTGTATTGCACTAGAGATTTGTGCTATTCTAAGTGGATGGATGGATGGATGGGATATTTACAATTGCATCACTATGTTTCTGATATTCCAGTGTCCTAAGATCCACTGTGACAGTTAGAAGTATACTTGACATCTAAAAATACACCTTTCGATCGCAATTATGCCTTCATCTAAATAGTGTAAACAAGGAGAGAACCGTGAGTTACTGAATGTGATGAGGATTGAATTGCAGTGTATTATGGGAAAGAAGTGGCTGTCAGCATCACACGGTATCACATACTGCCCCCCCCACCACCACCACATCAGCGTATGGAGACACGCACACCACAGCGCCCCCTTTGTCTGCGCAACACGTTCGTTCTCTTGAAAAATGTGCTGACCGGCCCACAGACCCCACCGCCACATCCAGACATCCCTGCTGAGTGGGCAGGCCAGGCGGGAAAGAAGGTTCCGGCAATTTAGCCCTCTGTGACCCCTAAAACCCTCAGCGAATGAATTATTTATCTCCCGGACTATCGATTCTGTTGCAGACTTTGAATTTTAGATCAGTGATCATCAGACAGGATCATAACGTAACTTTAATTTAGTATTTAATCATATAATTGTGGGACTATATTTCTAAATATATGTTTAAAGAAAAATGTGTCTGTTTTATTGAAGAGCAAATTCAGCTTGAGGTGAATATGTTTTCAATGAGACTTTCCCCGGTTTACCAGCTGGAATGAATCCGTCCCGTTTAATCCCCAGTCCTCCCCCTGCTGACAGTGTCACGCTGGGATTTGACAGCTCGGGACCAGGCAGCATCATGCCAAGGAGTACCGAGCCGTAACCCCGAGGGAGATAAACACTCTGCAGGACGGAAGGGACGTCCCACTCCGGTAAAGGAAGGTGCCTTTATAATGTTTAGGAGTGGGGAACTCTTTAACCATGACAATATTCCTCCATATACATCGAACTGTGAAATATGAATGGGATTCCATGGAGACAGATAGATGACATCACAGAGCGTGGCTACCTAAAGCGATCGTCCAAGCAAGAATAAGAATCCGAATCAAGTTTATTTGCAAGTCAATTATAGAAATAGTATAAAGTAGAGAGCAGTAACCGACCACCAAGGACGAATCAGTGGTTTAACTTTATGTATCGACTTTAAGTAAAGCAAGACTTTAACAAAACCCTTAAGCGAATCACAAACAAAACCCAGTATGACATCATTGGTGCAATTGTGTTTGTCAGTACGCCTGAATGAAGGGATTTTAAAACTAGGAAACGGATCCCCGCTCTTTGCCTGACCTCGCATCTGTCTTCCTTCAGTAGACGCAGATGTGCTGTTACCTCCCCGGCTGACTGTTACTAGCCACCTTTAATTAATGGTCACTGCAGGACGCTGGCATACAGAGAAAACTGATCTGTCCTGGCAGACCGTGTTGCCATCTGCCCCCACCGTATGACGAGCTGTCACCTTGTCCCCCCCGTCTCCTTCCCAGAAGGCAGTGCTTCTCTGGTGCCCGATACCAAGCAGGCACGTCTGCCTCAGATACGAATGCACCTAGTCGCATTACTCGAGGATCGCATCAAGGACGTGTCGGTGGCGAGGCGGATGGCATAGTGGCATAGGCTGGCAGCCGGCCTTTTGTCGGGGCTGCTTGCACGTCTCAGGTAAGGAGCTGGTCGCCACCTAGCACAGACCAGCCAATTAAAAAGGCGGGTAGCTTACGAAGGTTCTCCACAGAGGGCTCCCCTGCTGGCATTCCCTGACAGCACGCTTTTTACCCATGGGTTGCTCCAGTGACATGATTTCCTCCAACAGGGAGCGGAGTCAAGCAACCCCCCACCTCCCACCTGTGTTTGATTCTCAGCCAATTGTAAGTCAGAACGTTTTAGCCAATCACCAGCGAGGCTGAGGAACGGCGGGGAAGGAGACAGGGACCGTCTCAGCACAGCAAGCGCTGACACCTTTCCCCAGGACCGTGTCTCCATGCATGTGACGGGGGGGGGGGGGGGGGAGATGAGTAAAAGGTGAGAAATGCCCCCAGTTGCATTAACAAAGCACCATCGCAATCCCTGCTCCATGTATGCAATCGCTTTTGATCCAGTTCCAGAGCAAGTCTGGAAGGAGAAAGAGAGCGAGATTTCAGCGCCCGGGCCGCCCCACACAGGCCAAGAGGCCACTGCCTGCATGATTCACGCAGCTGACTCGCCGATCAATACTCCTGTCTAGACATGCTCAGTCGCCGTTTAACATCCCGGGAACGAGGCACAGAGCTGGCCGCTCGGTCGGGTCCGGACGCCCAGCTTCCTTCAATCATAATTAGACTTCGCCAGGATGACGGCACCTGCGTTCAGCTGTAAAAGATCCCACTCACGATGGCAACATGCTCCACGTGTCATCTTCACGCCCATGGCCCGTTTGACTAAACTGCTTCAGAAAAGAGAAAACGGCGATATGTCCACGTCCGCATGGCATCAGACGCTGCTGTCTGAACGTCTACTGCTTCTCATTGGCTCATTGGAGCGCTGCTGTTGTTCACTAAATCTGCAACCTTCCCCCTCACCCCAACCACCCCAGTCTGATGTTTTTGACAGTGTGAACACCCTTGTGCCTCCAGTGTGCCCCCACCTACAGTTTCATATGCACTTTTGAGAAAAAAAATAAGAACATAAAATCATGAAAGAACTCAGACATGCCGGCAGAAACGCTGAGGTTTTCATTACAACTGTATTGTTTTAGATGAAATTTCAGACAGTGAAAATGAGCTTAAATGAGCTTCATGTTAGTGTAAAACTCTGATATTATGTATACACAATATGCTTAGTACCCAGGTAAAAGCACATACTAACCCCATAAATAGCCTTAAACATTTTCACTGACTGGTTTTTTGAATACTTGCAAACACACACAAACACATATAAATGTGTAAACAAATTATATGCAAACAGGAAGGAACTTACTGTGCTGATTACGCTGCTTTTGCCACAAACGTTGACAACAAGTGAGGTGAGTCAACATCAGGTGGCCCCAGGAAGGACGGCTATGGCTGAGAGAGAGTGGGCTGCTTCCTGTACACGTGGGGGTCACCTCTGACTCTGGCTGCCCTTAAAGATGCCGATGAGGTCATCGTCTGATCCGTTGCCTGAGAAACGGCCCGATGCTGGCACAGGTGCCACGGTGACATGACGCTCTCCTGGCCTGTGTCTCTGACAGCCAATTACGGTCTCTCACAGTGACAGCCCTGCTGCCTCGCGTCAGTGGGTGGGTGCATGTGAACATGCAACGCCACATGCCAATTATGGGGGTACGGGGCGCTATGTGGGGCAATAATAAGCTAACAGACCCAAATCCCCCGGGCATTACGGATATGGGGAGCGAGCCGAACAGCTGTCAAACAGCTGTGTAACTGGAGAGCTGCATGTCACATACAGCGCAGTATCATTTCATATTTAATACTTTATTGATTAACACTAAATACAGAATCTAAAAATGTTATTTTAAAGGTTATTTTTGCGTTTTTTATTATTTTGGGCTGAAGTAAAAAATATGTGTGAAATTCCCTTTGAGGTCCGTCATTTGTGACCATTTTTCATTGCCAAGTGTATGTTTCCTGTCCAGTTTGCTAACAGCAACACATTCAGCTAGGAGTGAATCACTGAGCAGCGTCAAACGGCATTGATCGAATGATTTTCTGGGTCATGGTCATCTGTGAGATGAGCCCTTTATAGAAATTACCTGGAAAATAATTCATAGATGATGGTAGACAGAGTCTGTTCTACGTGCTGAAGACTGACCACTTATACAGAAATATTAGACTTTATGGATGTGTGGTAGGTGTGTATCAAGCCATGTATATGTCTGTGTGTAAGTAGACAGGTGTGTATCAGAGCGTGTGTGTGTAAGTATGTTTGAATGATTTCTGTTGATGACACTATTAAATTTACATAAATAAACTTTTCATAATATATATATATATAAACAATATGTTATAGATTAACATTATTACTGTCCATTTTAGATATACATTAAATTACACAAATTACTACATATTAAATATGATATGAGGCTATGAATGATGTATGTGTGTTTCTATGCATATGTGTGTGTGTATCTATGTTCGAGTGAGTTTTTGATGACATCATCACTCTTCTTTCCTACTGGCAGACCAAACTGCGAACCATACGTGAGTATTCATACTCCAGGTGTCAAGTGACCCAGAGCAGGTTACACTGATAGACGCATGACAGTGGCGGAGCCAGGCCCTGCCAGAACCTCAATAATGACTCACTCCCGCCTCTCTGGCTGTCCCTTGCTGTCCTCGGATCTTACACCCTCTTCTCTCTCTGTAAACGTTCTGGGTTTTTCATCATAATTGCAGACTATTGTGTCTGGAGACTCGGGCAATTCTGGGATGAATACGCTCATTGACACACATTTTATTGCTTAAATTAGCTGTGTTGCTGAAATTAGAGCTGGAGATCTGGGGACTTCATTTGTAAGTATTTGTAAATATTAATCAACAATGTTTGGCTCCCTTCAGAATCACTGCTCCATTTCCGAGGACAGAGAAATGGGCTGTGACTGGTCTGATATATTTAGCTTCTCACACAAATCTAATGATGAGGACATAATGTAAAAGGACAAGTACCTTCATTACTGAGCACAATGTATCCATCTGTATTACTGCTTATCCAGGACAGGGAGGCAGCGAGCTGGGAGGCTGCTCTGGGATAGAGGACAGGAGCAGCTAGGTGGATTTCCAGTCCATCACAGAAGAAGCACATGTACAATGTCGCACACACACACATAGACATCTTGAGCACGACAGTGTTAGCAAAAACTCCACTGTGCAGGTCTACTCAGTGTTGTCAAAAATAAATGTATTTGCAAAAGAAAACAAGACTCTGAGCCTGACTATACGCTCGCTGGCCCAGCCTGGATCGGACTCTGTGCCTGACTGTACGCTCGCTGGCCCAGCCTGGATCGGACTCTGAGCCTGACTGTACGCTCGCTGACCCAGCCTGGATTGGACTCTGAGCCTGACTGTACGCTCGCTGGCCCAGCCTGGATCGGACTCTGAGCCTGACTGTACGCTCGCTGGCCCAGCCTGGATCGGACTCTGAGCCTGACTGTACGCTCGCTGGCCCA
>JAODJX010000001.1:27987719-28005947 GCA_026776945.1 Isichthys henryi
GGTCACCTATGGTATGTAATGGGCTGTCCAGCGCTGCGTACATAGGCTGCATGCATGCAAAGTTTATTTGTACGGCACCTTTCTCAAATCGCCAAATCACAATATGACAACAAAATAATATAATGGCATCTGACAATTATACAATAAATCGATGTAATAAAATTACTGAATAAAACAATACAATAAAACATACCCGACACAGCAACAACCAAGTAACCATAGTAAAATCACTATAAGACACAAGCTCCCAATTATCTCTCTGAACAAATGAACCATTAAAATGTAAAATATTGAAATAATATTCTGGTACAAACGTTCTCGTCCACATAATGTTGGCTAAACGTTCCTTGTTAGCTGCCAAGGCCCTGAATGCAAAAACTAAAATTTTAAACTGAACTCTGTGGAGATTCAGAATCCAGAGCAGTGAATCAGCACGGTGGGTCAGTGCAGTGACCTCACACATCCAGCCAGGGCATCACAGTGACCTCACACATCCAGCCAGAGGCTCACAGTGACCTCACACATCCAGCCAGGGGCTCCCATCCCCTTCCCCTCTCTGTAGGTGCAGCTTGTACAGTATGTTGAGTTTCCTCTGTATCCTGTCGTTTCCTCCTATCCTAGGTATGCAGCTAAGTGACATCTGTAAACCCATAGTGAATGTCTGAGGCACGGGAAGCACTGGCATCGCATTCAGGGCGTAAGCCGGCCTTGCATCCTACGCTGCCTGGGTGCTGTCGAACTGGATGAAGTAATTAAAAATGGATGGATGTCGCATTTTAAGCTGAATATGGATTCTGTAATTTAAAAAAATATATAAAATATTAAAGATCCACAACAGAAAAAAAACAATCACAATGATTGTATTGTCAGTTATGAACCTTATTTTGCTCTTTCCACATAGCTAAAGGAGAATATCATTGACATCATTCACTAGTGACCAAAATTGTGGAAATACTTTCAATTTTTGGAAATTGCAGAACTTCGGAATGTGTTACTTTGGTTACTTATTTATCCAATGTATGATATTTGTAGACATTACTGCATAAATTTGTGTAGTAATTTTTTGCAGTGCAGCACCAAAATTACTTGGTGTTCCACAATTTTAGCCACTAGTGTAAGTCCGGCCAGTAGTGTTTTTCCATGTATTTAAAAAGAACACCAAGCCAGTATAAAAGAAAAAACAGACTCATATCCTATATTTGCATCTTTGTCCTTTGGGAAAACCATTGTTAACTGGACATCCCCATTGGAAAACAACTCAAGACAAGACCTGCACCCTGCTGTTGAAGTCATTCCATCTCCTTTCCTCTAGAAAGAATTAGGGGGTGCTTTCATTAATTTGCTTACTGCTTACCATTTTCCCTTCACTCAAGATGCCCGATCAAAATGATTCCCCATTTCTGTATCAAGATTTTGTCATGGTTTCGGCTAAAAAGTGAAGTAAACCTTAGCACTCATATTAAAAAATGTTCCATATACAGAAGGAGCTTCAAACCCATCTATGAGAAACGGTGACCTTCGTGATTTTCACTTATGCTCTCCTGAGCCTCCTCCATCTTGCGGCGTCATGAGCCTCCTCCATCTTGCGGGGTCCTGAGCCTCCTCCATCTTGCGGGGTCCTGAGCCTCCTCCATCTTGCGGGGTCCTGAGCCTCCTCCATCTTGTGGCGTCTTGAGCCTCCTCCATCTTGCGGCGTCATGAGCCTCCTCCATCTTGCGGGGTCCTAAGCCTCCTCCAGCTTGTGGCGTCCTGAGCCTCCTCCATCTTGCGGCGTCATGAGCCTCCTCCATCTTGCGGCGTCCTGAGCCTTCTCCATCGTGCGGGGTCCTGAGCCTCCTCCAGCTTGTGGCGTCCTGAGCCTCCTCCATCTTGCGGGGTCCTGAGCCTCCTCCATCTTGCGGGGTCCAGAGCCTCCTCCATCTTGTGCCAGTATTTTGGCCTGGGTAGATTGCACCATCGACCACCATGCTGGTGGGCTTTATTAATTATTATGGAGGAAAATCTCCCTAGTCAAAACTCCATTCTCTCTGCCCTACTACTGAATTTAAATTAGTGTAAAACCTACAACTTCATTCTCAGTGACCAGGCATAGATGTGGCCCATGTTTGCATGCTAGGCTACGCATGAGTAGCTTCTGCAATGGGGTGGAACCTGGAAAACCCTCTTTGCCTGACCATGAGATTAGTTAAATAATAAGCTGACTCTTTGTCAACTTGAGTGACCCAGCTGGCGTTTGGGAAACACAGACAGGGCAGCCGTTGCGTTTAAAAACCGAGAGAGAAAATAAATGGTGTTTGGTCTAGACACAAGATCCAGCTATCACACATGATTTATTGGCCAAAAATGCCAAAGGAATTCTTCGCTCTTCTATTTTTTTGGCTGTGACGGATGACAAAGGTGGAACGAGGAGATTTGCAACCTCAGAGGAAAACGCTGGAATCCTTTGTTACCAGTTTAAGAAGAACCTGATATGCTCTGGGAGAAGGTCACCCAAAAGTCACAAAAAGGCCCATCAGTCTAAGCATGAAGGCTGTATATGCCTGATGCTTCACCCTCATTGTCTAAGACAATAGACTGAAAATAAACCCAATAATGAAGTCTTGGCTTCTGGGCTTGTAATTTCTGAAATTGAGGCATAGGAAAAGTAGGAGGCTGCCTAAGGCCCGGCCAGCACAAGATGGTCCATATGAAGTCATGAAAAGAAAGTGTTATTCACACACACACACATATATGTAGGGTATACCTATCCTTATGGGGACCACTCATTCACTTCTATGGGAAAAATGCTAACGCTAACTATGACAGAGGCCCATGAATTACCTGCATTGTGGAGGAAGTGAAATGATCGCTTCTCTTGGTAGCGGGCCTCCAAAGTATAGCTTTGCCTAGGACCCCTGAAAAAGTGGACCAGGCCTCTCTGAAAGGACAGCATTAGCTATGTTGTGTTTTCTCTGTATGGTGTTATATTGATATCAGAAGAGGTGTATGTGTGTGTGAAATCTGGGCTCGATGGACGATAAGAGACCTTAGTGAGCAAATGTATGTGGGTGATGCTTACGAAAAGACCATGGCCTCCTCTCAAGACCTGCTTCAGGCTTTAAACGCAAGCAGAACTGCACTGATTTTGTATACAAATAAATCAGCAGTTAGTCTAACATTCAGTAATAAATGAGAACCTGGATGAAGTTCCACAACAATTAAGAAAAGCATACTCTTTAATTCCCTGTACATTCATTATATACTATGCATTCGCTGGACATTTGGCGTGTTCTGTGCTTTAAGAACAATAAAATGACAGCTTGAAAGGGATCTTCTCATAGCACTGAATCCAGTTTTTGTGTTATTGCATTGCACACGAATGTCGTGATATGAAATCTCATAAGAGCTGACTGTGTGACAAAAGCTTCCAGTTAAATCATTACATCACTGAATTATTCGGCATGTTCTCAGAGAAACAGGTCTTAAGAAGCAAAAAGGGGCAACTGCATGGCAATAAAGAGCATTGTTCCGGGCACAAACAATCCATTCTTAACCTGCAATGGGCCGGAAAAGCAAAATGGATCAAAGGAAGAGCCTTAATAATTTAAAAAGAGCAACACAAAGCAGTCAGCTGTTGTGGTATTAAAGAACAGCTGGTGCCAAAAACCAAACCCACAGACAAAATAAGTCCTATTGTAACTGGAGATGGGCCAAGTGAAGGGGGAACTGCCAGGAGAGTCTTTCATAGAGATTATATAACGAGGCCCAGAAACCTAGAGGTGAATAGTGTGATGGAAACAGGGGAAACACTGTGAATCGAACATAACGAAGCCAGTCAGACAAGAACTGTTGTACTCGAGGGGTCTATTAAACAGAGGTATACCGTGTTTTGTGCTGTAGGGGTCGTTTAAAAAGGTTTCCAGCTAGGATGTATATTGCTTTTATTTCTCAGATGATGGGTTTGCCCCATTGGGGTTGTGCTGAGTGTAGAGGCTTGACTGTCCCACAAAGTCGAAAAGTTAATGGCCTTTGTATGTCACCTCCTGTCACTCGGGTCAACGTCACACCATGGCTGCAAGATGCAGGACACGGAGGCAACTCCAGCTTAGAGAAGATGCCAATAGATCCAAGAACCGTAATGAGATCACAGGAAATTGAGTCAGACTGAAGTCCGCCGTGCAGGAGGTGAGGCTCGGGGAGGCAGACGTTTCCAAACGTCAATGGCAGCGGCAGAGCAAGTCCCAGTCCTGTGCCGGTATTTACATAAGGCGGGTTCACTTTAACCTCAGGTTGCCATGAAGCCCTTTTTTATTCGTTATACATTTAAATCAGCATAAACGCACATATGGAGAGAGCTGTTTTTACTGCTCTGCTGAGACTGGAGATAAATAGAGAAGGCGCCCAGGAGACAAAATTTATTTCAGTCTGTTAGGGCCAGGTGTCACACTGAATAACTTCATAGCATGTATAGAGGACATTAAAAATCTACTTTATCCTGGATTTCTTTAAACTTTGGCAGATGGAATGTGTTGACGGTCATCTATAGGTCACACAGAGGTCATGTGGAGATTACACAGACATTCCACAAAAGGACAGTGACCAAAGTCTTGTTTCGTTTCACGACCATAACTGCGTTGTTTTTCTTTAAGACCTCAGAGGCTAATTTCATTGCTGTAAAGGTGTCTTAGGCTAGAGAAATGCAGCCATGTGACATTTGACCAGCATGTGGGAATCGGGTATGGATGGACCTCAGGTCCTCAGACAATACAAGCTACTTCGCCACCACCTGGCCATTGTGTGAACTTCTGTCCAGCTTAAAAAAGTTGAAAAATCAGGGCAGACCAGTTAGGTACACATAGTCACATAGTACAGTAACAGGTTTGAACACCCACCCACCCCCTGAAATGTTTTGTTGCCGATAAGGTTTGCAGCCTGGTGCTATAATTACAAGTGTGAACCTCCCTTAAAATTTGCTTCAACCCCCAAATCTGCGAAATCTATCAAGGGAAACCTCCTCCAGACAACAATAAAATCTACTGGCATCAACCTATCAGTAGAAAGCAGTGTTGCCAGACCCCCATGAAATTTGTTTCTGTCTATGGGCCTGAGACCAGTGTATCCAAGTGATTGAGTCTGGCCTTTCTGGAAGTTTCAGATAATATCAATGACTTAGTGTTCTGTGTGCATGCATACTACATTTCTTTGAAAATCTACTACAGTAAGCATATCAGTGATTCCAAATGGCAAAAGCGATGATCGGGTTCGACAAAGCAAACAATTGGTTCCAGTCTCCTTCTCAGGCATCATCTCTGTTCTGCTGAATCAATGCCTTCAGCTGTGAGGAGATCTCCTATCAAACTGCATGCCGATTTATCTTCTCCCTCCGTTCCTGACAGCACAGCAGCTCTGAGGAATATGGCCCATGACACTGAATCAGGAAGCTCAGCCACCAAATCCCAGAAAACCGCTGATAATCAGCAGCTGAGGTGGACGCTGACATTCAACTCTACATAAAACCCAATGAAACAGGCGGGTCTCAACTGTTAAGGTAACCGATAGAAGCAGAACATGGTGCCCTAACATAACCACGATATTTGGGATGTTTACAGTGAACCTACATTTTACATTCACATTCCATACATTCCCATGTCACTGCCCCTTTTGTTGAAGCATAAATACCCCAAATAGAGAGAAATGGTTTAATCTTTGTCAGATGTTTCACTACCTGTAGGAAATAGTAAGATTCTTCTGATGTTTTTTTCCTCAGCCCATTGTGTGGGTTTGGCCTCTGTGTCTGTGATCAGATGGTTGTTAGTTCGAATGCTGTCTTTGGCAAAATTGTCAGATGTCTGTTACTCCCTTGATATTGCACCATAACCCCCCAGAAAAAAATGTTCCAGGGCTGCTGGATAAATAGCTGGCCCTGTGCTCAGACTCATTCCCATGTAAAAATGAGAATTCCAATGCTCCTGTATTTGTGCAAATAAACCATCATTGTCACGTTGACAGCGACATATCAAAAGAGCAATGGAATCTGCTGTAGTGATTTATAAATCAAAGACTGTGTACTGAAACAAACGAAATGGTGAGCACCAGGGCTTCCGGCCAGGGTCGATCTGTAACACCTTCAGAGCTCAAGAAGAAGCCGTTTAACTGAGCCCATGTGCTGCCCCCCTGTGCAGGAAGGGTGTGAAGCAGAAGTGCAGGTGACCTGGCAGGGGGTCAGGCCTTATGTTACGCCTTTCTTTAATTACACGCCAGACAGAAGGCATCAATTTTGTTTTGCTTTGAGGATGAAATATTGGATTCGGAGACAGATCCCCAAGGTCCATAAAACGGGGAGAAGATGACAATTTAACAGTCACTTCCCACATCCCTTTTTCCAGCCGGCTTGGTGTTTTTAATTTGGACAAGTTAATCACTGTGCTGTTAGGAAGTCCTCCACAGGGAGGGTGGGGGCCACGTATCCGAGCTGTGTGCGGGGGGGATGAAATGACTCACTCAGCTGTACACGAGGGAGGAGGACCCGACAAAACCGTCAGATGAAGTAGCTGGAGATTGTGCTCTTTGGAAGCGTTCTTTGGCAGATGTTTATATGTTTCTCAGTCTGCATGGCTTCCAAAGAGACTTGCTTTATCTAAACGTAACCACTTCCCAGAAATCTTCACAAGCCAACAAATCGCAAAACGTCTCGCCGCCTTTTCTTGTTGAAAAACTTCCCGCCCTGCCAATAAAATCTTCTCGTAAAGCCTCTCTTCTCTCGGTCTGGGACAGGACCCACCGGAACAATTAAGGTCGGGAATTATGTCGGATCTGGAGGTGATGGATAACCAGGATTGGGGAAATACTGCAGGCTTTCAAGGGTATTATTATAAGAATGTATTTCAGTGACCTCTGATGCTGCGCCAGGTGGTGCTTGGCTGAGAATTTGTATCTTTTTTTATTTAAAGTGAGAACTAGATGCTCTAATGTCTTGGCAAAGTCCATCACAATACTTCGCATGTCATTTGGGCCCTGAGCGATGATGGCATCATCACCGTCATATCTGAGCACTACAATAAACGTTGTGGGAACTATCCTTCGCTTTGAATTTAAGACTGAGCTTTAAATGTCCACCATCCATTCCATACCGGATTTTGACTTCCTGTGAGAGATTTCGGGTGGTAATGTAGACGGTGACCACAAAATTGGAAACAGCATTAGTGTAACAATGAAAACCTGTTTAAACCCCAGGTTCCACCTTGAGGTTCTTGTTCTCAGATCGTCAGCCAAGAACGGCTGCGGGCATTTTGCCGGGCTGCAGTCACAGCACACGGGTACATTTTCCTGGGCGGCCAGTGCTTGACAGAATGAGCCAGAGGGTGTGCCGATGTACGAAAAGCCTGGAGTCAAAGGCTTTTGATATGAATATATGACCCATATGCAGCCATTGCCTGTTGCTCCTGGAATTTAGCCATTATGACTTCATTATTAAGTCTGCTTATTAATGTATAAATGCTTCTTATAAAAGGAGGGTCAAAATTTGATTAGTCAACATCCATCCATCCATTTTCCAAACCGCTTATCCTACTGGGTCGCAGGGGGTCCGGAGCCTATCCCGGAAGCAATAGGCACGAGGCAGGGAACAACCCAGGATGGGGGGCCAGCCCATCACAGGGCACACTCACACACCATTCACTCACACATACACACCTATGGGCAATTTAGCAACTTGATTAGTCAACATGCATGCAAATATTTTTCAACAAAGGCAGACACCTATGTAGTCAGCAAATCTTTCCCACCTTGAATAAAATTCTGAAAGATTTTACTTGTGTTTGTTTTGTTCCGACAAAAAAATATAGTTAAGGTTCTGATACCAACCTAAAGGTTCTGGGACCGTCTTAAAGGGTCTGGCACCAACTTAAAGGTTCCCTTGTGTTCTCCACCTGTGTTGTCTTTTAGGAGCTTGAGAAGATGTTTTCCCCATCTGGTGTTCATTGTTTCATGTTCACAGTTTCTGTGTATCTGCAGATGAAAGAGCAGCCAAGACTTGGCAATGGTACTGCGGCAGGTGGTAGTGAGATACATGGACTTAGTGGCTGGGAGAAACCTCTGGTCTTGCCCCATGCCAAAGCCTGGATTTCCTACGGCTTCTTCAGTCGTCCACTTTCCCCCTCACATGCCATTGGACGAGCACCTTAATTCAGGAGTAAAGCAGTCCAGGTGTTCTCTGCTTCTATGCTATGTGGAGGATTTTTAATGTTCAAAACAATGAATTGTGAGGCTGTTCAGTTTTATGCTTTTCAGGGATTTGGAGCCGGTGGGGGAGCTGCCTCATAAAAATAAATTGAATTGCAGTGAATTAAACGTCAAAAGTGACTAAAGCGATATTGCCATTTAATATCCGTTGGGTCTTCTTTTGGGAGCCTATTTACCCAGAACACTTAGGGTGTGTGTAGTTTTTTTTTTCCCTGCAGCTTTTACTTTTGAATATTTGCAACTGTTTTGATCTACAGTTATTTTTTGGGTTATTATTGACTAGTGAGAGGGAGGTCTGGGCAACCCTGCTTAGACTGTTGCCCCAGCGACCAGACCCTGGATAAGCAGAAGATAATGGATGGATGGATGGATGGATGGATGGATGGATGGATGGATGGATGGATTAACCATCATATTAGGTGTACTTTGTATGCTCATTCCCTACATTGTTGCTACAGATTAGAATGTTTTCATGCTTAAGAAATGGCTCCAATCTGCCCTTTAAAACCATGACTCTATTAAATGCTCACTTAAAACATGTAATAGTAAAGCCAATGTAATGCATCCTAAAAATGACCATGTCAGGATACCTCTGCAAATCGTTCCCATAATGAAGTGCTTCACGCAAACACCCAGCTGTACAAACAGGTAGAACTGTAAACTGCAGTCATAGGCTAAGCAACAAAACAATATTAATATCAGTGCATTATAAAATCAATTTTCCCCGGTTTACTCAGGCTAGTTAGAGCTTCCATGTTAAAATACACTCCTAATGAAATATGTATAACCACGTTACACCAATGACATTTCTGAGGAAACTTCTGAGATTAGGTATCACCACTATGACTTAGGTGCAGTTGGCAGTTAAGGAAACAGGTTCTGGTTGCCAGATCTTCAAGGTAGTGCGACCATGCAGAGTGAATGACCTGAAAATTCTCTAGTAAGATAACCAGCTATGTAAAAATGCGCACACTGCAAGTTTCTTTGGACTAAAGCATCAGCTAAGCAGTAACGTCATAGTAATTTGATCTACCACCCAAAATTAATTAAACTGAATTATTTTCCTTTAGTGGCGCAGTCTCGCTCACCGGCTTGTCTAGACTTGTTTGCTAACTGGCGACCCAATCATTCTCGAAATGGGATCTAATGAGCGCAAATCTTCAGAGAGTTAGTTAGGATGCAGTGATGTTTTAACCTATCAGTTTATATATGCGTTTGCCAGAGTAATCACAGTATGGATTTAATTATTAAGTACACTCATTAAGAACTGTGATCAGTCAAGTATGTTTATATCCATGGAAGATTGCTGACAGTGGTAAACTTAAAACATACATATTATGTAACCAACCCATTTTTTTATATTCAAGTCTGTAAAATATTAATCTACCACCAAAACCCGAGGAAAAAGGAGGTACCTCTTGGTAAATGTTACACATTTTCAGATTTGACTTGGTCTTCCCACCGAATGCATCATGAAGGAAACATTGACATCCGTCTTTGCCATTAGATTTTTACAGGCGTCGCGCTTGCGCCTTGTTTCCCTCACTCAAAATTCACTGTGATCTGACATTTGCACGGAGTGAAATGTTTGCAGATCACTGGCAGGAACATTTTCACCAGACTCATCTAACATTTAACCGTCAGAAACTCAGCCCATGAATATTCACAGATTTTTTTTCAATTCTTATTTTTTACAAAATGTCCAACCTCTTTGTCTAAAAATATCCATATATTTTGTGTATATTTTGTAAGCGATATTATATTGGGCTTTAATGCATTCAAAGAATGCTTTCGATTATTTTCAGTTCTTCAACTTTCTCTAAACCGGTTTTTTATACATAACTAACGCAATAATCAAAAATTGCATGCTTGCCTCGTAATTATATTTTTAATTACTTAAACATCTGCAATAAAATAAAATAATTACACCTCGCCAGTTTTTTAAATAACTTAAAAATGATCCAAGATATTACTTGTGAAACATGGAAGGAGAGTTTCTGTGGTGTTTTTGTGCTCATATATCATGGCAGCTGAGTAGGTAGTGTAGTTTTTCCAGGTTCAGGTATTTAAATCCTGCTCTCGTGTGTGTGTGTGTGTGTGTGTGTGTGTGTGTATTCTCCACAGGTTTGTGCAGGTCCACCTGTGTACCATTTTCTACAGTCCAAAAACATGCGGTTAGGTGATTTGGCTTCTGGAAATTGCCCGTCGTGTGTGTGTGCGTGTGCCTGTGCCCCCTAACAGGCTGGCATTCAAGTCGTATCCTTTCCTGCTGCCCCATGCTTCCTGGGACAGGCTCCATTAACATCATGGCATCAACTGTAGTGACACAGTCCTTCCCTTGGCAAAGTTTTCTTCTGGAGTATTTTACGTAGTAATTTTCAGGAAGTCATTAATCATTCTCTCAAGCTGACTTCTTGGACTCTCCAGAGCTTTTGCTTCTCATTTGTGGACACCTTATTTTTTTCAATTCAATGTAAAAAAAAAAAATCTGTTTTTTCTGGAATTAAATCCAGAATTTAAAATAGCTCATATTCCTGACTCCACAATCAGGCAAAAGGTTAAACTCTATGTTCATTTCAATCCATATTTGGAATTAATGTTTTTTTTTTATTTTGTAGATTAATTCCAGTTTCCAGCCAAACATATGGAATGAGGTATTTGGTAAATATGTACTGGTAGCTTATGGGGTCTTAATTGGGGCCTGGGGGAGCGTGGATGCGAAGGAGACCCACCAAAAAATGGGTATTTTCACAAGCATTGTTTTTCTTGACATCCTTAAGTCCATTTTCATGCTTTAGAGACTTTGTAATCCTAAAATAATTTATTTTTTTTTAAGAAAACTCTTGTTGTTGCCTCTGAATATTTGCTATCTGCTTACCATCTGTCTTAGTAGCACACATGGGATCTTGAAAATAGACATGTGTCCTCTACCCATCTTGCCAACTTCTGCTCTTTCACAGACCTGAATTTCTTTCTTAACAGACCCAGTAGTAAGAAGCTGAGCATTTGTATTGTTATGTACAGATGCTACTTGTTCTACGATGTGGTAACGTTCTGATGAACTCATCAATTACGGTAAATAACTAAATTCCAGTATTTGAAAAGTTAATAAAATAATGCAAGTTAATGGCTGCGTGCAATGGAAGCATGGCTGGATGGATGCTGTGATTGATCAGTAGAAAACATCGTGTGGCATGTCATTAGCCTGGGAACAGATCAAAATTTAAAATTGACCATACCATCGGAAAGTTGAAATATCGTAGGTCGAACCATTGTAAAGCAGGTAAAGCACAGTAAGCCAGTCTGTGGAGCAGCTGGGGTTTAGGGCCCAAGCATGCCCCAGTTGTCCGAGCAGGAATATCCTTGAGGAGATGTCCCTATCCGAAGACGCGCACCTTGCAGCGGAGGTGCGTGAAAACTTGCGGCGGCTGAGACGCGGGCTGGCGGAATCCAACATGCTGAGGGTAGCCCTCTCCAGCGGACTGCCGTATGGTCTGCTCTCCGAGCTCCCTGAGGTGCCCAATACTCCGACGTCCGCTGCAGGAAAAAAGAAGAAGCGGAAGAACCGGAGACGGAAGGAAATGCAGGAAGTACTCCTAGGGGCCGTCTCTGTCTCCGCTGCCTGCCCTGCTGCTGGTCGGGAGGAGCCCCTCCCGATTCTCAACCCAGCGGTGTTCGCACCAGATGTCACCGCTGCCGCTTCACAGCAGCCGCCAGCCGCTTCACAGCAGCCGCCAGCCGCTTTGCTACCTCGATCGGCAGCTTGCACCTTTACCGGGACGCGCCTGGCCCTTAAAGAGGCCAAGTCTATTTTGGACACTATTCTGTGGGTTCCCCAGTTTCTAAACCGGCAGTGCTACGACTCCGCCCCTGCCCGAGATTCCCATGCCGGCTGATCCTGCAGCGCCCCCTTTGGTTCCTGTGCCTCCTTCAGCACCCCCCATGGTTCCTGTGCTGCCTGCAGCTTCCCCCCCATGGTCCCTGCGCCTCCTGCAGCGCCTCCTGCTTCACCGCCCGAGGTTCTTGCTCTGGTGCTGCCTCCGCCTGCTGCACCACCACCTCCAGTCCTGCCTGTTCATGACCCTCCTGTCTGACTTACTTATCCCGCCTGATCTGGCTCTGGCTCATGCGGCGCCCCCAGCTGGCCCAGAGTCGTCGGTTCTTGCGGCACCCCCTGCTGGCCTAGAGTCGGCAGCTCCTACGGCGCCAGCCAAGGCCCCGCATCCAGCTGCTGCTCAGCCCCCTGCCGCTCCCTAGGTCCCGGCACCGCTTGCGACTCCTGCCCCTGGGACTCCTGCCCCTGTGACCCCTGTCCCCGTGACCCCTGTCCCCGAGGAGGTCCCTGATTGCTGGACCACCGCTCCTCCCTCCATGGTGGTGTTGGAGGAGGAGCTCGAGTGGGACCCCTCGGGGATCTCCCTGACTTCCCCAATGACTGCCCCACCGCCACTATCACAGCAGGGCAGATCCCAGCCAGGCCCCCGCCTCTCAGTCTCCCGGAAGGGGAGAGGACACCTGCGCTGAGGTTGGGTCCTGCCCGCCCTGCCCCCTGGCTCGCCTTCGGTCCGCCTGGCTGCGGCTCGGCGGTCGCCTGCGGGTCCTCCGGCTTTGGCTCTGTGGTCGCCTTTGGTCCCGCCTGTGGCACCTCGTCGGCCGGCTGTGGTCCCATCGCTGATGCACCGTCGGTCGGCTGTGGGTCCACCATCTTCAGCTCGTCAGTCGCAGCTGCGCCTTCACCTGCTGCGGCTCCTGCTCCCTTCTCCCATTCGCCTGTGCCCCCTTCGCCTTCCTCCTCGCCCCCGTCATTGTTCCCTCCACCTTCCTCCTTGCCTTCCTCCTCACCACTTTCTGCGTTCCCTCCTGCTCCCTCCTCATGGTCGCCTGCTACCCCTGCAGCTGCCGCCCCTCTCCTGCCACGGCTCCCTCCAGTTCCCTGTTTCCCCCCGCCCTTTGCCTCCTTGTCCTCGGCTTTTGTGCCGCCTGTGTCTGCTCCCCGTCCCTCTGTGCCTTCATTCACTCCTGGCCTCTTTGTTCCACCTGTTGGTGTTTCCTCTGTATCTCTTGTGTTGTTGCCCCTGTGCCTGTTAGCTTTTCCCATTGTTTGTCAGTTGTTGTCTGGGTTCCTGTCTTTGTGTCTGTTTTGCGTGTCTGTCTTGTTCCTTGTGCCCCGTTGGTGTTTGCTTCTGTTTTCCAGGTCCCGTGTCCCTGGTCCTGTTCCTCGCTCCCTTTAGGCACGCCCGGACTTCACGCCTTTGGGGGGGGTGGTACTGTCATGCCCCGATCGTCCGCTCTTTCCATGTGCCACGCCCCCTCATCTACCCCGTGTGGATTCCCCGCGTTTACCAGCTGTTTCTGATCATTGTCATTAGTCCAATGTATTTAGTCCACATTTCCGTTTGTTTCTCCAGTTCGGTCATTGTAGTGTTTTGACATTTGCTGTCTTGTCTGCCTCTCCGAATGTCCATTAAACCCCTTATTCCCGACTCCTCGTATTCCTCGCCTGCATCCCTGGTCCACACAGTCATAACAATGGGATTTGAATCGCCGATCTTCCAACCACATCCACAAGGGCTTAACCCGCTGATCAATGCATGTGGAATATTCACCCATTGTGGCAAAATTAGTATATAGTGCAATTGAACTGTGGTGGAAACTTTTTGCTATTTGCTCTCCGAAGACTGGTCATAAATTAGGGTAGGTATGTCACTCTGTTCCTCCTGTCCCTACTGGCTGCCAAATCGATGTCAAGGCTGACTTCCCAAGGCAAAGAGATCAGCACCCACAGAACATTAGCACATGCTCTTCTGTTAGAACATTCCGCTCAGCTGCTGAAAATATGCCCATTTTCTGAGGTTGCCCTTCCAAAACTGTCCCTCAACCCTTTACAAAGGAGCCAATTTCGATGGTGCAGACATCTTGAATGCTCTTCAATACATGCTGAATGACCCCCTACAGACTGAAGACCCCAGCTTTAGGATGCGTGTCATTACATTAAGCTCGAAAATTCAAAGATTTTAATTGGATCAAACCACTTCTCAATATCAGAGCACTTCTGTTCAGAGCTGCTTATTGCATATACATGAGATGATTATATTAGAGAGGATGATCCCCCGGAGCCCCAGGAAGAGCCCCATTGGTTCGCTGAGCTGGAGACTCATGTGTTTAGTTTAGCAAACGAATCCTTTTGCCTGGTTCCACCAGTTGTGAAAATATGGCCTTGAGTCCCTTTTAGGTATTTCAAGCACACCTGTGACACATTTACTCAATCACGTTGTTTTAGTAGATTCAAAGCTGATGAAAATGAGTTAATTTATGTCCCTGCTGCTGTTACTCTGAATGTTATGCTACTGCCATGGGGGCCATCTATTTCCGGAATGGATAAATTCAGAAAAACGTGCCTAGATATTTATTCTCTCATTTATCTAGCATCACTATCATGATCATATTGATTTTTTGGGGGGCTGGCTTGAGAGAATTTAGTCAAACAATTGCCCACTTGCAAGCACCAAAAATATATCACTCTACACTAGAATAACTCATTACAGTTCACCATCTAGAATGTTCAACCCAATCAGCTAAGGTACCCTGACACCCAATCTGCTGATCTGTGGCTGTGTGCAGCTCTTAAAACGAGTGCAGGAAGCCACTGGAAAAAGGCTAACAGAAGGAAACAGAGGATTGATGGTGCATCTGTCTCTTTCCTTTATGTCCACTATGGACAAACTGTTTTTTTTTTTCAAAGATAGCTTTAATTACGTACGAGGTTTAATCATCCTCATGTCTGCGCTGAAGACCGAAAATAGTCAACAATTCCAAAGAAAACACAGTAAACGCAATCTATTCAAATGCAAACACAGCAATAACTGAAATATAAACTGTTTTCCTATTTACACACAAGAACTGCACTAAAAAATAAACACATTTTGACCTAAAGTAAAACTCCAGGTAAAATAAACACAAACACTTGCCTTCTTCAACCAAACATTATGTAATATATCAGAAAAAAGCACCTCCTTTACATGATTGATAAATGATCTGGCTGCTTTTAGTAGGTCTTATACAGAGGAATGTCGTCCATAAGCGTATTCAGCTAAAGCTTGAGAGATCCAAATGGGATGGTAACAAATGAGTCTTTGTCGAGCCCCGGGAAGCATCCCGCCGATTGTGTGCTCATTTTGAGAGGCGTTCGGTTGCAGCTGGCTTTGGCTCACACGCTTGTTTACTAATGTTCTTTCCCCCACTGATTCTCCTGAATGTCAGCGGCCTCCCTGCTGGCGCCGGCAGAGTTGCAGCCTGTTGCCGAAGCCCCGGCGGCGTGGCGAAGACGTCAGTGCGAGTCCAGCGGCGCGCCGTTCCACCGAGCACTGATTTATGTGGCCTGACACCTCCAGGTGTTTGCATCCTCTCCCATTTCGATAAAGGGGGGCAGCTGCCACAGAGGGCGTTAGACGCAGTTGGGAGACATGCCTCTCTTCTGTCGCTGAGGGACATACTGATCCAGCGGCGAATGTGACAGATGAGTCTCCGTCTCCCGGGTTCTGACTTACACTGGAGGACACTCCACCACTGCCAGTATAGTGAGGGATCGCCCAGCACTCGTCTGTAATATGTGAAACACTGAGCAAGTTGGGCGCAATGCATTATGGGGGAAAATAAGACAACAGTGTCGTCCTCAGATGACAAGGCTTACAGTAACCAGTTGTGTTTTCTTTGGCTTGGCCTTTTTCCTGTGCCTCATCTGTTGTGGCATTGAAGGGATTTAGCTTATCATCAATGCCAATTTGGGTTGATATCTGTGGATAGTGCTGTTGCCTCTCATCTCCAGGGTCAAATCCCACCCTAATGTGTGGAGTTTGCATGTTCTGTCAGTGTTTTATAGATGTCAAGACATGCAGTTGGGTTAATTGGTGTCTCCATAGCTTATAGTGCATCCTAAAATAGAGGAGCATGCCATCCTAAGTGTTCCCTGATCCATGCCCTCTGTTTTCTGGAATATGCTCTATTCTTACACTGCCACCCCAGATGTGGATGAGTGGATGACTACCTAGGGTCTAAGCAGAACCCTAGCATGTGTGCATGAATCACCCCTAGCTTCTAACAAATATGACCTGTGATTGCTAGGTTATATGCAAAGCAAAATGGGCTTGTGAGATCTCACTGCAGGCCATAACGGTCGGGTTATAAATAAGATATTGCAGATTTACGAGTCAAAATTTATACTCTAGAATTAAGAAGCCCTGCCCCCACCCCAAGAGCATAATCATATTTTTTCATTCAATTTCAACTCCTAACAGCAATAAAATATTATAGTTTGTGCTAATGGCACCGCGGAAAGGACAGGGCCCCCAGCTTCCTGTTACTTGGTACTAAATCTCTTTGCTGTTTTTGGCGCGGATAAAAGTGTCATAAAGGGGGAGTGACTCAGTCGTCTGCACAGACTTATTTGCAAACTGTCAGGCGTGAAGATAGATGAATTAGGTATCTGGGGCTGTTTTGCTGGCCAGTTGCGATATTTATTCCTTTTTTAGCCCTCGATGCTTCTCTTCTTGGCTTTTTTCATCATCCTTCCTTAGAGACTAGAACAGGGATGTGGTTTTCTGTTCAATTCCTATAACTTGCTACGTGTGGCCTAGTAATGCGTCCGCTCGTTTGGGACGACACGTACGGCCCTCGCATGATCGCTTCCCAGACAACGACTGCCATTGCCCTGAGTGAGTTCTTCACTTGACAGGCCTCTGGAAACATCCATCAGTGTCAATGGACAAAGTTGTGTAAGAGTAATAGGAAAGACGTACTTTATTTCTGAAGAGTTTATCTGAAATGTGCTTTTCCTTTCGAAAAAAGGCTGTGTAGAACATGATCAGATCTGGGTTCACACCATGCGACAACCACGAGGCCATCGCCAAGACAGTCATCGCCTTGCGATTGTCACCCTTCCCCATAGCTGGCCTAAACACTTCCTTTCCAGAATTATTTAATCTGCAAGAAGGTATTTGGCTAATTAGACTAGCAACCATTCTGTCCCTTTATAGAGCAACGTAGCACATTCTGTATGTTTGATGCTATGTTAGAGATTGCAATAAAAGCCCATAAATCAAGGGGATGACGCCCATAAAAGGGTCGTAATAAAAACCTTGGCCTCCAGGGGCAACTTTCTCCGCCTTTCAATCTGATAGCCCCCAGGGCGCCTCGCCTAAGATGACTCCTAGCTACGACTGTGACCACCCTGGCACTGTTTCGCAGCACGAATGAGCTGGCATAATGGCTGCTGGTTACTCTCCATTAAAGTCTATCTGAGGATTTTGCTTTCCTGTGCATCGTTATTTCCTGTGTACTGCGCAGTTTAACACTAATCATATTTAAAATCTCGCTTGAATGATTTACCTTTTACGTAACGTGATAGTTACGTATGGTAGAATACTTCACATGATCACTCGTGTTACGCTGACATATACATTACATTAGTACATTAAGTAGTATTAGAATAACAATAATCTAATGTGCAGACTCTCCTGTACATCAAACTGACCGCTGTTCACAGAATCATCCACATGTGGCCGAGGTTGATTTCTGATTGGCGAGAGAAATGAAAGAGCTACATTATCTCCATATTGACTATATTTAGCTATGTGGAAAAAGGTAGGGGAGATAATGCGAAATACCAAAAGGAAAGTAGGAGGATGAGTGCAGGTGAGGGCTAAATGAGGCTGAAAATCCCGAGGTGGGTGGGGTAATTGTGAGCTGTCACCCGCAGACTGTTGGGAGCCACTTCCTGTTGGTTACCTACTTCCTGTAGGGCTCAAGCTGTCAGCAGCTGGCAGTGGGTGCTAAGCCCTCCCACTGTGAGCATGGAAACCTATCCTTCAAACCCTTTGACATTCATCTAGTGCAGGGCTCTTCAAATGTGGACCTCAGTTCCGAATCCAGGCCTTGTTTTCAGTTCTCCTAGGTAGTTAGTTTAATAATTTCTAATTGACCACAGGGGCTTCACACCCGGCTAACAGGTAA
>JAODJX010000001.1:28021044-28037461 GCA_026776945.1 Isichthys henryi
CTGTGGTCTGTATGGATCCCAATGCCCCAGTGCAGTGATGGGGACACTGTGGCCAACAGGTCAGCCCATCCTGTGGTCTGTATGGATCCCAATGCCCCAGTGCAGTGATGGGGACACTGTGGCCAACAGGTCAGCCCATCCTGTGGTTTATGTGGATCCCAATGCCCCAGTGCAGTGACGGGGACACTGTGCTGTAGAAATGGCGTCGTCCTTCGAATGGGACTTAAAACCGGAGTCCTAACTCTCTGAGGTCATAGAAGAACCTTGGGTATCCCTCAAAAGAGTTTGGGTGGTACCCTGATGCCCTGGCTAAAACTGCCAACCGTGCCCCTTTCAAAATCGGCCTCCTAATCACCCCCTATATCTGATTGGTGAATTCTTTCCTGCTCCTTCTCCACCTAAGCTACTGTGTGATGACCATATTGGTACAGAATGGCTGCTGTCATATCATCCAGGTGGGGGCTACACAGTGGTGGTGGAAGTGGATCCAGATTGGTTCTGTAAAGTGCTTTGGGTTTCTTGAAAAATATTATGTAAATGTAACATAAAAAATGTATTCATAATACGTAGAAGTGGTATAAATATCAGATTGTTCTGGATATAAACACATGTTTAATTTAAGAGGGTGTCCTCGCATGAGGCCATCAGCATCATGCCCATAGATTTTGGACCCCCAAAGTCCGGTTTGTTTGAGCAGTGTGATTGCTCCATACCGTGGGTATGGTATGCTGGAGAGATGGACTTGGGCACGGTACACATGCAATGTGACTGCTAATCATGCAGAGCACAGAACTCAGATATGGTGTCAATGATGCAACTGACCATTTGAAAAACATTGTGGCAAAGGGATCATTTCAGTCTATGGCAGAGGTGCAGTGTCTGCTGGAAAACTTGGACTGACAAGAGTATCCAGGAACAACTGGATGCACACATAAACTCAAAAATATTTGCTAAAATGTCTGACTATCTTCTCCCTCCCTTGTGCCCATTGCTTCTGGGATAGGCTCCAGACCCCCCGCAACCCAATAGGATAAGCTGTTTGAAAAACGGATGGATGGATGGATGGATATCTTCTTCTATATGCAGCATAATTAAATGAAAACTGCTGTGTTGCATACTCAGCACATCTATACTGTATAAGCTACAAAATAAGGGGATTAATTATGAATTCCATTGTGTTGTGTGGTAGAGCTTTTCTTCCTATGTTTGCTTCAACACAAAAAGTCGCACGGCGATGACGAAAGTGTGCTTGGGCCTGGAACGTCAAGCGCAATGTGAGTGCAGAACAGCGGGACAGTGGGGAGGGGGGCAGTCGTCCTTAGTCATCGCCCGGCATAAGTACACCCTTAGAGAAAAAGTCTGGGAAAGCCATATTTAATCAGCGCCGAGACTATGTCAGTGTTAAACTTTTGGCTAAGAGGCTGGCAGTAGCTGGATAGCTTCTGTTTGCAATGGGCAGTCAGGGACGTGGGTTTAACCAATCCAGGTTAAAGTAGTTTGATTGCGTTTGCAAAAAAGGCTTTCTGGGCCCATTTGTGGGGCTATTACTTTATCTATTAACCTAAAGGGACAGCAGTTCAAACAAAAGAGAATCTTTCAAATAAATGAAATCCTGATGAAATAAATCCAGATATAAATCCTTGTTTTTTTATCATTGTCTATTCAGCTGGATATCAGGTTAGCAAAATCTGCAGATATCGCTATATACATACATGCTTGTAAATCATTCCTTTGTAAAATCCCTAGAAATGTCACATTATTCATAAACCTACCAAACCTTAAGAGGCAAAATATAAACTTTTATTGCCAACCATTAATATTTATTATCCTATATTTTATCCTACTCCTTAACCTGGTTAATTAATGGTTTTTGGAATGTCTCAAAACAAGCACACTGGTTTATATATCATACTGGCTGTTCAGCAAGAGAATTAATAATCCGAAATGTCTTTACACTCACATGGTCTTTAGGGACCCATACCGTTGGCATTACAGTTATTGGCTTGTGACAGCTTCTTCTACTAATCCCTGGAGTATTCTGCAACAAAGATATATCAGAAAAAATGCCAGTTTTCTTTCAAATGAAGGATAAAATTTAAATATCAAAGTTTGGCATGTTTTCTTTTGTTTTCCGATACGAATTGGAAATGCTTATGAATGCATCGTGAGATTTCTCCTCTGTCCATAACACTGGAGTCGTCTCCTGAAAAATGCAACACTGCTGGTATCAGTCACATCCTCTGAGAGCTCAGCCTCCGTTCAGCGGCGTTCCCGTGTGTGTGCAGGCTGTCGCGTCCCAAGCGCGCTGCCCCCTGCAGCCGGTTGTGGCAAGTCTCCGGCTCGGCTCTGAACTCTTTGTCTTGGTAATAAACGGGAGGCACACTGAGACTCCCAGCAGCTTCATCTCCCCTTGGGGTCGGCAAAGGCCTGATTCGGCTGGCTGACAGGGACCCTTTCCCGTGAACAAAAGGATCCGAGGGCATCTTTACAAGGGAGCAGAAAGGTCAGGGCCTGTGCTCCGCAAACACCTCTTGTTTGGGGTCTGGAATAGGAAGGGGACAGGGGTGCGGACATAAAGGGGTGAAAGAGATCTCAGAAGCCATCAAACCGCAAGGAAACGATCACCGGCAGTGGTGACAGAGGCTGAATGAGCGATACAGAGGCAGTTACACTCCATAAAGGGCTGCTGACCCGCCATTAGGGCGGCTTGCCGAGGTGGCAGCCAAGCTTTGTTTCCTCAAAGCATCTTCCCTCCCAGCGGGGCTGTCGAACACAAGGCCACAGATATGTAATATTCATTTTCGCCTTTCAGCTCACAGAGCAGTGGCCGCCTCGTGTGGGTCACTTCCCCTGTCTCGTACATTTGTTTTGTTGGCCACATTTAATTTTCCTTATTGTGAGTGACGAAGACCTTGTCTCTTGTGCGAGCGTGCTTGCTTTTGCCAGAACGGACTTTGTCTGGTAACCACAAACAAAAAATTAGATAGTTTGTTAATTAGAATGTTTCGTTCTAGTTCTTTACCATATTAGTTCCTTGTTACCATAAAATAATTTATGAACAATGTGAGTGTTATGGGAACACTACATGGGGGCTAGTAAAGGATTATACATTGGATTATAGTGAGTTTTATTTTTTAATTTGGGCACATGCAGTAAACTTATATTGTATTGTAGTTTGTTATCCAAAATTAATTCTAATTAAATGTTAATGCATGACTGGTGCTAATGTCCAAAATTAGATTTCATAGGATTGTGTAAATGGGCGCTCAAATGTTCTGGATGTGGAACTGAGGGTTCCCTTCTGTCTCTCTCATTCCCTGACCCAATTATAAAGCACGATTATTTCCCCCTTTGTTTAATTATTTACAACTGCTGTCAATTACCGGGCCAAGGCAGAAGAGAAAAGGTGACTGAATGGATGCAAAGTTGGCGGCACTGTGTGGCGATTTGATATGTCAGCAATGCGAATGCGTGCAGATTTCCAGTGCCATCTGGAGAAGCTGAATGACGGCTAAGCAGATTTGCTCCTGCGTCTGTGCTGCGATTATGTCATCACCATATGCTACCAGATCCTAGCGAAGGACTGCAGGCAATCCATGACTCTGCAAATGCGACGTGTCTCACGTCTTACTTCCAACCGACGTGTTGAAAATGACATTTACAGCTACCCCAAGATCTATTTCATATCAAATGCAACATGCATTTCATTTCATTGCCACCTGAACACAATTTTATTCTTAGCTATTCCTTCTATAAACTGTCATTTCTCTAAACGCCTCCAATCAGGAGGACTTGAGACCTCCTGTAGCCTATTTAATGATACATTTTCATAATATGCATGAAAATCCACCTTATCTTTGGATAGGCAGATTGAAACTCTTCGTGTTTTGTAAGAGATTATGATGAAATACAGTCAGGTCTTCTGCTTTTCTTCAGGAAGCCTTGGTAATATCTTGGTAAACTAATAATACCTTTATATGTCATTTGTGCAACTACAAGTACATAACAATTGTTTGATTTACCCATACTATTGCATCCTATGAGATACAGACATATATATACAGTACACAGGTGAGAGCAAAGCTGGGGGTCAGAGTGCAGGGTTAGCCATTTGTTGGTGTCCTTGGAGCAGTTTTTGGGGTTAAGCACATTCCTCAAGATCCCAAAAGTGATACAATTACAGGATTCGAAACAGCAAGCTTCTGGACACAGGTGCAGATTCTTAACCCAGACACCACTATAAATGAAAAATTCTCTTACTATATCTATGATTGGAGACAAGTCACAAAAAAAGCCATTCAACATGAAATGCATGCTGAATTCACAGTGGAAGCTCAGCTTGTTTTTTAGACATCTAATATTTATAAGAATGGTAAAGCCAACCAGAGCAGAATATAAAGCTGATGGAAAGACAATTTAAGGCAAATTTATACTTTGATAACTACAGGTTGAAGTGTTTGATCAATGTTGTTTTCGAAGGAACTCACAGCAGCCTTTTGAGTAGATTAATAGAGTACTTAGCCATTATTTGAAGCACCAATATCATTAATCTGCTGGATTTAAATTGGGCTTTAAACCCGTGACCTTCTGAACATGCACCCTGATTCCTAACCCACTGAGATACATACCACTAAATAAATATTAAATAACATGCTCCGGCCACAACAAGTCATTACGCTAAATAGTAAACACGTTAATCCTTAGTTCAAAGAGGCTGAAGTAGCATGTCGTCTAACTGTACTCACTGGCTATTTGTTTAGTTTTTGAAACATTTAAGGAGGTTCAAGGCCCCCCAAAAGCAAGAAATTACCCCCACCCCAGCTCATAGGGCCACAGAGCTCAGAATACAGTGATGGCAGGAGCAGCTGTCTGGCACTCCTCCCCCCAACAAAATGGGGAGCTGGGCCCTGTGAATGCGAGCACGTTCGCGGGCGCCCCCAGTCGGCCCTCACCCATCTTGCTCGCGTGTTTGCCTGCAGCGGTTGGAAAGCAGCTTTTTGTCTTCCAAGCACGGCAGCGTGCAAGATTCAATTACCCCTGAATGGGTCCTGCACCGATCGGTGTCACGCCCTATTCAGAACGAATCCGGCCGCCCAGGATCTGCGCGGTAATTGGGGTGGACTGGGGGGACCGTTAGCAAGGTAATTTCCAGGCTGCTGCTACTCCTGCTCGCACACCCTTGACCCCAGAAGCCATGTCCTACCAGTCGCCGGGGACCAGGATCAGACCTTCCTCATTGTACTTCCCCTTCAACATTAAAAGTAAATGCATGGCGGGTTTTGAAAGCAACAGCAGCTCAGCTGGTGAGAATAAATGGCTGAATCGGTGCCTTGTCCCCTCACGTCTTCGCTCTACAGCTGAGTAAATTTACTGCTGCGTTGGGCTCAGACAGACTTCAACACAGCATCCTTTCCTGGAACATAACAGGCTGGATTTTTGGATTAATGTTTGGAGATGTAGTGTATCAGGATATGCATTGGTTCCTTTATGGTTGTGTTAATTTCATGCCACTCTAGGCTGTAATAATAGACACAAGGACAGTTACAATGCAGTAATGCTCAGTTTAGCATGCTGTTTGCAGGTTAAAGGCATTTCCTACCTAAAATTACCAGGTCTTCCCTACTTTCATGTCATTATAACTGCCACCCTGAACCAACATAATAGTAAAATTCTACACTGGTTTTATCATTAACTCTGCGTCTTTGTTATCTGAATGGTATCTCCAAAAATTGCTGCTGAAGAACTAAAAGACATGGATTCAAAGGGATATATCATGATAAGTGAGATGTTAAACTTGAGATGTGTCATCGGTGGAGGGAGAGAAGGCTGAGGTGTTTGCTTTAGATCTCACAGAGCTTTATGCAAGATGATTTCCCATGAGAAATGCATGCTGATGCCGATCTTTATAGCAACCTTGTATTTATCTTGGGGAAGCAACAAAAAAATCATCATTATTTTTCCTGTCCTCTGGGATTCGTTAAACACGATTTTAAAAGAATAAATCTATGTAATAGCTAATGAACATTTAAGAATCTCAGGCTTACAGTATATGAGACATGTACCTGCAGAGATTGACATGGATGGACAGACAGAGAGACACACACACACATATACATATATACTGTATATATAGATATATATACATACACACACGCACACACAAAAGAAGTATGTTTGATTGGCCCCACTTATCTGTAAGTTCATATTTGCCCCCAGCCCCCATGCACTGCTGTTTTGATTAACCCAGTCCGAGGTCCTTCATGTAGCTATTTTCACTTTAGGGTCCAGTTGACAGAGCTTGCCTAAATGACAGCAGGCTGCAATTATTTTACTGGTTCGCCAAACGAGGCTGTTTAAAAGAGATAGATAGCTAACAAGCCAAGAAACGGCATTGTCGGGCTAAAATTAGATGGTGTAAACTCATTAGCAGTAATTATAGAGACTAGGCCCTCTTTTGATTGATGCATACATCATTAGCAACGTTTTTTTTTTTCCCCTTAAAGAGAAATTCTTTTCTTAATATTCATTTTGAAAAAGCAACGTTATAATTACTTATCTTTGCGTACAATATGCAACAAAGAATGAATGAATGGAATATACTGTGTATTGTTTGCTTTCAAAGACAATACCCATTGGTTCACAGATAAAAAAAGTGAAACCTTATTGCGGATGGGCTGAGCTGGAGAATCGGAGCTGCCATTCATGGGGAAGTGACTGCTCTGTAATTTTGAGGTCAGAGGAAGGTGTGCTTTTATTCTGCGCTGATTGCTTGTGGGTGGCGTACATTCACGAAGGAGAGCAAAGGGCCGGAATATTGATGTCATAAATAATCCATTGAATACTTTTTGGGTTGAGGGCTGCACGCAATCAATGCGGGCGCTTTGCTCACAATCTCAGTCTTGCTCATTGCTCATCCTCTTATAAATAGTTCAAGTAGGCTGGTTCATTTCTAAAGCCATCAGTGACCTGGTGAGGGCCTATGTTAACAAATTGCGTTTCCAATTAATTACATCCTTGTTTTCTCTGAATAATTCATGAATTCCAATGGAGGTCTTATCTAATCCCATTAGTAAGCACTGTCAAACGAGTCCGGAGCACAAGCTGAATATCCTCATGCTCCATAAGCAAGGATCGCATGCCTGGCTCCCTGGTAACCAGCTGACAGATATGAACACAGCTCATTCTGTGCTTCTGCCACCCAAGCAAATTTCTCACTCTCGTTATGCAAATCCAACTTCTTTTTCCGTATTAGCATTCCTGTACTACGAATTTCCCACAACTAATAAATGTTTCCTCATATTTCCCTTGCATAGCATTAAAAATGTATCAAAATGTAGGAAATTCAATTATCTGTAAGGGTGTGTGTGTGTGTTTGTGTGTGTGTGTGTGTGTGTGTGTGTGTGAGTGAGAGAGAGAGAGAGAGAGAGAGAGAGAGAGAGAGAGAGAGATTATTCACTCTGTTGCTCTGTTTTAAGATTCATGTTTGGCCTGGTGCTGAATGCTGTGAATGTGGTCCAGAAACCTATGAAACATAAATATTACAAATTAAAATGATAGGAAACGATGGTGGTTTTTGGCCTCTGTGCTTGTTGTTAGAAGGTTATCCCATGCTCAGTGTGGCCATGGGTCTTTGAGCAGGGCACTTAACCCCCTGACAAATGCTCCAGGTATAAATGGTTAACCGGGAACTCGGATGCCCAGCTTTATTCTTACCTCTGTGTACGAGTCTTTCAGAAAGAGCATGATGGTATTTGTGAAAACGAACAAATTTAAACAAACTCGTCTAAATGGCAACTAAAGCTTCACATCCCAAATTCCTGAATTGCCTCAGACTCCCACAGTTCACAGCTTTGTTCCCAGGCTGTCAGAGTCGCCGCGCGTCTGCTGGGTTCACGACGCGTATTAGCTCTGGCCACCATCTTCTCTGACTCCCTTTTCATCTTCTGCCTTTTTTTCCTGAATGGGTCACCAGGCAATGACCTGACTTAACACCCCCATTGCCCGCTCTCACACGCCTCTGCGTTATGGGCAGGTCCTTGCATCAGGCTGTCCAAACAGCGCTGCCTTCCTGGGGTGACCCACTAACCATCAGCACATGTTTGCTTTTAATAAGGCTGATCCTTGGGCGGTGGCGCACCGGGTAGCACTGTCACCTGAAACGTTCTGGCCCACAGATTTGAATCTTACCTTTGCTCTGAGTCTGTGTGAGGTTCACATTCTCTCTGTATTTCCTCTCAAGGCCCAGCAGAAGGTCACAAGTTCAATTCTCCAGGTCAGTCGAGTGATTTCACCATTGGGCCCTTGAGTGAGGCCCTTAGCCCTGACCCTGCTTTCTCAAAAAAGTACACTTTGAATCAAAGCACTTCCTAAATAAATCAAATGTAGTGTGTCTGCCCTGTGACAGTGCCCAGTGCATGCTGGGACTGTACATATAACACTGCGCTACATGAGATGGAGTCTTTTCCCCTCATTATTCTATTTCTGTATTCATGTGGGGAAAACAAATATCAATATTGATTTTGTTGTTTATATTCTAATCAAAAAAATAAACCTCACAATTGTTAAGAAGCATGACAGTAATTATCATGATCGATGCAATTATTAACAGAACAAATATTCTTAATTAACCAAAAAAAATATATCATATGCCAAAAGACTAATCTTTTTAAAAGCAGTTTATTTACCTTAAAGAAGTCACCATCCGCAGGATGGTTGTTACTGCTTTACTAATTAAGTGCAAATACAAGCTTGACGATCATTATGTGTAACGCAGTATCCGTCTATGTTCTGGGGATTTGCTTATATGAGAGAGAGTGAATCTTGCCAGTTCATAGCACATGGTCTGTTTTCGATGTTGAGGGAAATCCGTTGCATCACAGCTTCAATCACACATCGCATTGACTATCTCAACATTTTACTGTCTTACAATCAATACGTTTATGTTGCAAATATTGATTATGAATTTTCTTGCAGTTCTCCAGTTAGGGCATAGAACTATAAGATACACTTCATATATTTTTTGTAATCGATTTTCAATTTGAATTATTACAATTAAAATATTAAAGCCATACTTTTGTCTGTAAAATGAAACACAACATAACGTTAAATCACAATTTTCAGAATGCAGTATATTTCTTTGTTCTTGTGGCCATTACGTGCTAATGCAATCCCGTACATAAAACAGTCACTGGAAAACATCTGACATAAAATTATACACCACGCCTCATCACCAAACCTAGAAAACAATTATCCCTCTAATATTTTTTATTGATCGTAAATTCAAGAGGCAGTAAGGAAAAATGATGGCACTCGTTGAATCACAAGCATTGTTAAAGCAAATTTACCTTTTTATGGCCACATAAAACAGGGACGGCTTTTATGTTTCCCAGACTCATTTATCTGAGATGACTCCTTCGCACATCTCGCGTGCCTGAACTGAGCCTCTCTCTCTTTATCGACAGCTCTATCGACAGCATGCACACTCTGGACCGCCAGTATCCTTAAGCTGTTAACGAGCCTTAATTGTTAGTAAAGCTAAAATTAATACCTCAAAAAATTACTGGATGTAGCGGAGAAAAACTCAAATCATATTCCAAATTTTTATCATTTTTAAAGTGGTTAATGTACCTTAAAGATGTCATCTCCTGTGAGTGACTGTCACTGTTACAGCATGCTATTTAAATGATGATCACGCTGTGTAAAATATTGCTCATCTCTGAGCTCGCATATGCGAGAGATTATTGCGAGAGAGTCATGCAAGTCCATAGCACATGTTCGGTTTTCTGTCTTCTTCTTTGCCTCACAGCATCTTTCACACAATGCATTGGAATATTTTGGGCCGACAGTCTTTCACTCTTTTGTCTTTCCTGTTGACTTTTGTTTTGCAGATGTTGATGTATTTTGTTACTCTGTTATTTCTTTTATGGCTCCAAATCTCTCACAATCCAATTCAGAATAAGTGCTTGGAAAGATGAAGGACAGGGTGAATTATTGATGAATTAATTGGTCTCATTAAAAATGAATAAATCATGCATGTGACCTTAAAGAGTTTGGTTTATCTTTGAAATCCGTCCGCAGGTCACCAGGTCAAAGCCAGCCTGCGCTTCCCAGCCAAACGAGGTCAGGCCCACCATTTCCAGGTCAGATCCACAGCTCACGTCCGTGAGTGCAGCAGTCTGGACAGCAAGGGCACCTGTCCGGATCGATGTTCTTGGTGGACCGTGTGTAGACAGTGTGAATTTGTTTTCTTGGGGAGGAGCTGATTCCGGCTGGGGTGTCCCCATCTTGATTAGTTGACAGGGTAGAGGCAGGCCAAGTGGCCCTACACCTAGGAGGTGAGCAGGAGTGTATATGGGGTAATATTCATTCATTCATCTTCTGTGCAGCTTATTGCCAGGGTCTGAATCCCATTCTAAAACATCAAGCATAAGGCAGGGAATAACCCAGGCAAAGCAGGGAATAGGGTAATATTTAATAAATAATTCTGTAATGCCTCAATATGATAAATATATTGTGCTGTACTGCTCTCATGTGACAGAACATTTCTGCACTGAATGGCAGTCTTTCCGAGAAGAGAGGACATATCTGCAGACTGAAACGCAGAAGTGCCAATGACATCCAGCAGGTTTTTGTCCGTTTAACAGGACCTGACAAGATAAAAGCCGGCAGGTTAAACGTGAAGCGAGGTTCCTCGCCATTGCGTCAAGGTCAGTGTTGAGGAAAGACGCCGGATTTTAATTGTGTCCTTCTGCTTTACACTGATCTCTTCAAATGCTTCAATGACAAAACCTCAGCTCACAGGAGCTGTGATTTTTGTGTCGGTTTTCATTTGGTTTTCCATAAAACTAAAGTTATACATAAGGACATAGAAGAAATTCTCTCACGTGACATTTTCATGACTTGCCATGAGACATTCCGTAAGGTGCATTCTTGCCTGTACATATCACTCTGGATCTATAATTTCTCTGGCAAAACATGTAATACATTACATTAGCATTAGGATTTTCTGCTCACATTAGACTTTCACTACATTTCCAGACATCTGTTTCCATTAACATAACAAATAGGTACCACTACATACTTGATTGTTTTCTGTGTGCTTTCGTGGTAAAAGCACATAAAAAACTACTTGTCCTTTGGCAGTTTCATTTTCTGGTAAAAACCTTTCAGCTTTTCTGTTGAAATCTTTTCAGCTGCAGTAAACAGCACTTTGTCGCTAATCATCCCCTGAAAGTGAAGAGAGCTCCCTGATGTGTAAATCTGATGTGCCCTGTCTGTTTGTGTGGGTGGGTGGTTTCAGTCTCAGCCAGACCCCAGGCCTTCCGGATGGTCTCCTCTTCAGGGGTAGGCTGGCAGGCGATCAGCCTGAGAGTCAACAGACACTTCAGACATCCCCGAGCACTTTCCAGCTCGTGGTCCGATGTCTGCAGCTGTCGCTGGTCCGGAGCCGGCTGTCGAGCACAGGCAGATGGTATCCAACTGTATAAATGCGCAAAAGGTAAACTCGCCAGCTATATAAGGCTTTCTGCTTGGGGAGGTTTAAAATAACCAAGCACCGGACATCCTGGTCGAGAGGCAGAGCCGATCAGAAACCTGCATTCACAAAAATGAAAAATCATCATACAAAATTAATGAATCACACGTGAAACAAGATTTTTGTAGTGAGTTACAGCAGCAAATGGAAAATAAGAGGATAAATATAATTGAAAGTGTGATGCCACTGCATTTCACTGCATAATATCATGTCTAATATGCAGTGCCTTTTACAAAAGCACCAGCGCACAGTAGAAAATGCAGTGGCGTCACACTTTTAAAATCAAGGTTAATGAAAATCATCCCCTATTATTAGTTGTTTTTAATATAATGCTATTAGATAGCTAAGAACAGAAATGCCTACTGGTTATATAAGAATGCAGGTAAACTAACCTTATACTGTAGATTTTCGAATGAACGTGCATTTGCAGTCACTGCATTTTGATTCAGGATAAGTAAGCAATGCACAGCTGTCTCGGTGCTGTGTAACTCCATAATGATACACTTATACACACATGATACACTAACGACTGCAGACCCACTTACCCACCATGCACTTCTGCCCTCTTTATATTAGCCACTATTATAACAAGATATGAAGCATTTTTCTATTAGTTAATTTAAGAAATGATAAAACATGTTGAAAAAAAGGATAAAAAATTATGAAAAAACAGGAGCTGCTGTCACAATGGTGGACAGACAGAAACTCTCAGAAACAGAAAATGTGCAGATAAATATTTATAGATTCTTCTCTTGCTCAAAATATAAAAAGAAACAATTAAATTTTGCTGTGCTTTTTGTTTCACAAAGAAAGTGCAGTAGGAATGTGTGGTGCTTTGTGTATCGAGCTTGCAGAAAAACTCCATACATGCCGTTACTTAAGTTCTGTTTTGGAAACTCAAACCCACATCAGTGCAACTGACAGTTCGATTTTTTCCCACCCGGGGACAGCGGGACGCGGCAGGAGATGGAGTTCGGGGGAGGCCTTGATCCCGCCTGACTGTTGTTCCAGATTGACAGCTGCGGACAGATGATTTAATCCTGTTATGTCCTTTCAAAAGTGCTGTGCACATGCAGATTGGCCATAGATGACCACAAAGCCATTGTGTGCGGGTTCCTCCACACAAAAAAGGAAAAGAGAAAAAAACCCAGCAGTGAGTTCATCGCTGGTGTCAGCGGCGCGGCCCACATTGTGCGGAGGAATTCCTGCTCTGTGCTTTCTTAAGCGGCTTCCTCTTTATATCCTGAGGAAAGTACAAAGCACCTCAGTGCCTGGACAGTCACCTACTGCTACTAATTAAATGACATTTGTGGAAAATGCTTGATTTTTTTCTTATATTATTATTGCGATTTTCACGTTTCATTTCACATATGAAACAATGGTGTTCTGCTGTTTTTCCCGTTGGAAGAAAAAAGGCAGCTGATGAATGCAAAACGTATTATGTAATCTTTTGAGGTTTATTAAGCAGAAGCTTTTTTCTTTTACTCTCACAAAGGCTTCCATGTAGCCCAATTGAAAAGCAAATTTCCAAAATTCCTTTTGGCTGCTTTTGAGATGAGACCACCGATGATCTAAAGTCAGGATTCCCCTTCATATGTTATAGTTTTGGGAACCAAAACTCACACAGCCATTTAACATTTGCAATTGCTTTTGTTTAGCAGACGGTTTCGTCCAAAGTGTCTTAAAAGTGAGGTAAATAGCACATTAGTAGACCTCATGGAAATTTCCAAAACCCACTAAGTCCACAGAATTTGCTCAAAAATGTATCCTGTGGACTGAATGAGTTTTTCAAATTTGCTTTGCAATTGATCTGTGATCCTCTAACTTGCTTCTCAGGTCTCAAAATCCAGTTGTTTCATTTACATTCACTGGTAATTTACTGGAGAAGCCATCAAACAGACGCTGAGCTGGTGACACCCAGGAACCTCTTGAGATTTAAGCATGTATAGATCCATCGCATCACAAGTATTAAGAGAGCGGCCTGCTAGGGATAATTGACTGATTAGTTGGTTACTATTGTTGATTGGTATTCAGCTGGATTCCCTGACAGACTTTCTGAATCAATGCAAGACATAGCAGCAGGTGTTTGGACTGAGTGATTAAATGAAATTGAATTTTCTTTATTTTGGTCAAAGAGATCTAATGTTTTGAAAGGGAGAGTGTGAGAAGTTCTGTGAGATATCCAGGCCTGGGTGCCTGTCACTACGGAAAATGATGGATGGAGGACAGGTGCAAACACGACTGCCGCACCTGGAAAATGATGGGACTGGTGGGTAGGAGAGTAGTATGTTTTTGATGGGGAGTGAAGCTCTCTTGTCCAGAGTAGATTAGGGTGAGTTGGGTTGATGTGGGGCAGGGAATTTGAAGGCTTGCTAAGCATCATCATCATCACCATGTTGTTGGAAGGGGACCTGCTGCTGACTGAAGCCTGGTGCCCAAAGCAGGATTAACTATTCCCATAACAAATCAACAGTCTGTCTGGGCTGTCCGGCAAGAGGAGCGGTAAGTGTTAATAAAGCTATCCGGCTATAGTAACTCAGCCTGAGTAATGTCACTCTGTGAAATATGCCCTACCTTTTAAGCTTTTATTTATTTTTCCCAATAAGGTCACTGACAATAGCACATTAGGGTCGTTTTTCATACCTTATACTTTGAATAAGTATTATTGAAACTGGTGTGGTTCAGCCTGCTGTGCTTATAATGTTATCTTTGTGTATTTCCAACATTCTATTTATTATGTTCAGTTTTGTACCTTTATACAGCTTACATAGTGTATCTCTTACTGTTGGGGGGAAATAGAGAATAAATTGATGGTAATTTATACCAGGCCTCCCCGCCTCCTGGCTTTCTGGGGGTGTGTACATGCGAGATGCACCTAGAAATGTCATGTACGTTCCACGTTTCTGAACTTCCACCCTAACCAGGGGTCTGCTGCTTGACAAACCCTCCTCTCCAACAACAATCCATGATGTCAGCTTTTCATAGTGAATGTAGAAGAACACAGTGTATCGAATTTAAAGTCCTCTCTTTTCTTAATGAAATAAAACTAACTTTTAGTCAATGTTGAAGTGTAGTTTTCCTTACCTATGAGACATGAACATTTGCTGTATTGTGACTAATGTCTGCATTCATGGATGTTCATTGCTGAAAGCGATACTAGCCCTGGTGAATCACCTCTTTGCAGCTATTGTTAGAGTATTATGTCTAAAGAAAAATGTATTTGTGTAGTACTAAGCATAGCAACAATAAATCCCATTTCCAGCATGTCCTCTATAAAATGTGAAGGTATGCATAGCCTGCCTCTGCATTGTTTATTTCAATTCTTACATGCTAAAGGTCACCGCACTAGCAAACACACTATACTCTGCAATCAGAGGGGTATTGTGGGTATTGTGTGTGCATCATAATAATGAAAGACAAACGTAATCTTATTCAGTTTCTTCTCGAATTTGCCAAATTCCCTGATGTCAGCCGATTCATGAGTCTCCATATAATTTCACGTTTCCTTGCACGAGGACATCCTGTCTCTTTTCCGGCAAATCCTGGCGTGCGTCTGCGCTGGAAGCTTCAAAGTCACACATCTCCTTCTTATCTGAAGTCTCTTAAAACGTCTGCAACGAGACATGAAATCCCAGTGGAGAGCTGTTAAGAGCAGAAGTACAAAACCATAAATCATCTGAATGATTAGGCCTGAAGTCTGTGTCATTGCCTGACAGTTACATTTAACAAGCAAGGTGTGGGAGGGGGGGGGGGGTCTCGCTCGTTGACGGAGGAATGAGCTGCAGCTGTGTTCCTTTGGTCCGGCACCTCCATGCGCCTGTGATCAGAAGCTGGTTTCCGCATGTCATTATTCCACTTGTTAATTGCTAAAGCCGGTCTCGCATTTCACATTCAGGTTTTTTTTGGCAGACGTGGAGGGAGAGAGGGGGCAGGGGACACCCGCCATGAGGCAGAGGGCCAAACGGGAGCAGTCTGGCAGCTGACGGGACAGCCAAGGCGGGGAGGACAGAGCGAGCCAGAGAGCGTGCAGATCATCGTGCGGAGAGAGGAGCGGGCCAGGCGGGGAGAGCCACGCCAAGGCGGGGGGCCGGAGAATCCAATCACCTGTGGATAGAGGAGATGCCTTCACTGGAAGGGAAAAAACTATTTGGAAAGGCTGGATTGCATTGGGTTAAAAAGCAGCTTCCCTTTAATGATAAAGGAAAAAAAAGAGGGATGGATTGAAAGCTGGGCTGAGCTGTCAAGCCGCCTGTGATCACCATGTGTGTTCCTACTCAAGGAGCAACTGGCCAAATGGTGTAATGGATGAATGTCAGTCTGATGCTCCCCCCTTCGTGACCAAGACCAGGATAAGTGGTCAGAGGATGGATGGATGGATGGACGGATGAATGGATGGATGGACGGATGGATAGATGGATGTTCAAACATTACATTAATGCTCCCACACAACTCATTATAATTTATTCCTTTATTTAGGGGTGAATTTTTGTGTTTCTGTGATGATCAGAGGTGAGACAGATTGACCTCACATATGCATCACCGCCCGAGATCTCCAACGATTTGAAATGTAGTGTATGAATCCACAGACAGACATTTTATTTATTTTTTTTTCTGTGTAAGTATCTCCAAACATGATGGATTGTGGTAAACAACACAGCGCAGGTATTTGCAACGTACCCACAGTATCGCACTTTGAGTATTTCTAACCACAGCTTCACTTTCAAAAACCTTAATACCATTTAATACACTGTAATGGCCAAACATTCCTAAGGTGAGCAGAGGTGCATCCTTACTGAGCCTAATGGTCAACTATTGTAACCTCTTCCACATCCAGTGAAAAGGTTAATCTCCACCTTTGTGGGTGATACTGCACCCTAACTGTCT
>JAODJX010000001.1:28037561-28051193 GCA_026776945.1 Isichthys henryi
TATTTATTTACTTTGTGTACCACGTGCCTATTTGTTACATGTCTTTCTCTCGTCTGCACTGAAAAAACTGGAGCCACATCATCTCGTCTCTCTATGTATCTGTACAGTATATAGCAGAGATGACAATAAAGTTTACTTTGACTTTTTTTGTTGGTGTCCAGACTAGCAGCCGGAGATACATCCGTTGACTTGGCCGAATGCGATGATTTGTGTCGCATTCTTTTTTTGCTCTTTATTAAAAATTTTATTATTGTTAAATCCATTATTGCAAAAAATGGAACTACCTACATCTTTCCTGAGGAGTCCTGTCCGTAAACCAAAGAAATGAACAAGTGCACTAATAAACTAAGGTCTTAGGGATGATTTACTGCCATATTATACAGTATTAAAATGATACTGGGAAAGCAGCTACCTGATGTTGCAAAGACAAGACAAGATATGTAACAATGGATACAAATTAGTCAATGACATGTGCAAAGTAAAAATGGATAGGAGTTATAAGGTGGAGTTCTTTAGTGCCTGGATTAGCCGGTTTGCCATATTGGGGTAAAATTCACCCTTAAGTCTGCTGGTGTGGCCTTTGACTGCCCAGAGTCATTTGGTGGATGGTGGGAGTTCAAACAAACAGTGTCCAGGGTGCGATGCAGGGAAAGAATGACTACGGCTCTGAAAAGACAGCGAGAGTTTTGGACATCTTGCAGGGAAGGTAGCAGAGTCAGTGATGATACTGATAATGTCTCTGGTAAAGTAACTTTAAGAGCATGAAGGCCGTGTTGCCCACCAAGGGCTCTCTGCTTTCCCCCTTTGTAAGTCCTTCTCCCTAATAGTGCTGAATGAAAGGGATGGTATTCAAATGCATTCCTACCTTCCTGGTTCTGAATGTCAGCACGGATCTCCTCCATACAACGGTTCCCTACTACTGTAAGTCAATTTTTTGACCTTGTGACCCTGTGTTTTTAAGTTAAGGTTTGTAATTAATGTTCTGGCTTCAGGAAGAACAGTTCCTATGGTGATAGGTTGGTATGGAAGCAAAAAAGTCCTGTCAGATGAAAAATATACAGTCGTCCTTCGCCACGTCGCGCTTCGACTTTCGCGGTTTCACTCTATCGCGGTTTTTTATATATTCATTAAAAAGTTGATTGAGACAGTGAAAATGATACATCACTACGCATTGGAAGCATCTTTGCTCTTCGTAATTAAATGTACAATAACGATAATATGATATTTGTAAAGTCTAATATGTCTTATTTTCTCTTATTTTGTCTAATATATTGGGTAATACGAGTGTAATTGTCATGACCTGCCTGTAGGATCCTCTTGTGTGCCACACCCCCTTATTAACCATGCCCCCTTATTAACCACGCCCCCTTATTGACCACGTGTGCAGCCCCGATTATGACCAGCTGTTTTCTGTCAGCTTGATTCCTCCGGTGTATCTAAGTCCACATCAGAGTCTGTAACCCCAGGTCTGTCATTGATGTTTTGATGTTACATATTCCTGTGTCCTGCAATTGAAGTGATTCCAAATAAACCCTTCGATCCAGATTCCTCGTCTCCCTGTTCCTGCTCCCGTGTCCAGCAATCATAACAGTAATGGTGACTAAATGGTGTTATTTCATGACTAATGTTAAAAACCGTATTTAGACGGTCGTAAACAGGTTTTCTATGCTCAAACTACGAGAATATTTGATTTATAAATAAAGAATCCTACTTGCCGGAAATTCACTTATCGCGGTAGAGTCTGGAACTGATTAGCCGCGATAAACGAGGGCCGACTGTACTTCACTTGTCCCCTGGGGATATAATTCCCAATCTGTTGTTATATATTCTGCATTTATATCCGAAATAATGCACATTTTAAATAATTCAAATATAATATTTAACATTATTCACAGCAAATGTGAGTACAAATTTTAAGGCTAATATTGGGGTTACTGCCATTTATTAGGATGCTACTAAAATAAGACAAAGCTGACATTTTTTGGCAGGATCTCAGTGAGCCTGAACCGTTCAGACTCATTTTCATACTCTAATCCCAGAGCAGCTTTACCTATGTTCTTTCAAACTTTGTGCTACTGAATAATTTTCTTATTTTGTTATATATGCATGATATAAAAGAACCAGAATTTTTATTGGCTGAGTACAAGGCATGACATATCAATTACACAGACAATTAAGCATATATCAAGAAAAAAAAAATAGAATAAAAGTAAAATGGATTTCGTAAAATAGACATAAAATGTTCAAATAATAAGAAAGCAAATTAATAAGGTGAGACAACCTTGGCTGGAGGTATGTATACACGAGCTTAAGAAGATGCAAGAGTATGTAAAACACGTACAGTAAATGATTGTATATGAAGCAGTGGGTTTCTAGTGTGTTCATATTTAGGGGGGGACAATGGTCTTGGGAAAGAAGCTGTTTGGGTGGCAATTAGTCCATGAAGACAGATCTTCAGGCAGGGGGAGCTGACAGCCAATCATGCTCTCTGCACAATTTGCTATAGTCTCTAGATCAATGCTGCAGAGCCGAACCAACCCGGAGGATGTAATAAGTGATACTATTTCAGCCGTGTACAATGTAACCATCACCCTCTGTGATGGCTTAAATTTCTCTAGCTGAGGCAAAATCACAGGTGTTGTTGGGTCTTCTTACGTATGCTTCTGATGTTCGTGTCCCATTTGAGGTCGCTTTGGATGGTTTTACCGAGAAATTTGAAGGTGTCAGATCTATGAACAATCGTGTCCTACTGTATGTCAGTGTTTCTCAACCCAGTCCTTGGGAACACCGAGGTGGTCCACATTTTTGCTCCCTCCCAGCTCCCTACCAGACAGTCCATATGTTGCTTCCTACCAGGAGCTGGGAGGGAGCAAAAACGTGGACTGCCTTGGTGTCCCCGGGGGCCAGTTTGAGAGACTTTGTCCAATACGACCTAGGGAGGTCATGGTGGTGGATTTTTCCATGATGAATTCCGGTGTATGTTTTCATGTTTACTTTGCTGACGACTCACCATGACACCAGTTCACTTGCTTCCTTTCGGAAGCTATTTTTGAGTCCAGTCAGCGTGGTGTCATTTGCAAAGTTTTACAGAGTTGCTTATATCCATAGTCTTATATCCATAAGTCTATATAAGCTATCTATATTTAAAACATATTTAAAGATCTCTGATACAAACCCTTAACACTTGTCTATCCCTCCTCAAAAATGATATTTTAGTAGCTGAAGTCCATCTTGTTTTGGTTGTAACATTTTAGAATCTGAGTACAGCTGCTCCAGACCGCATAGCTGCATTGGGTAACAGTTGTCAGTTGTTTACTGTCTTTCTCAGATTCTTAGGCATTCAAACTGCCCAAAGCTAAGTTTTGGCAATTGAATGAAGGCAAGAAAGACTGAGGACCTCAAGTACCCTAAAAGTACTTTGTTTTCATTCCCAATGGAAAAACAACTAATCTTCCATAAAATCTCAATATCTTATTTGAGTTATATGCACACAACTTTATCCATACTTTTCCTATACCTGCTTGTCCTGTGGCCTATACTATGAAGCAGGGTTACTGGCTTATCGGGGTAACTTGTCAGATTTAAGGTAGCCTGGGCAAAATGTAAGTGAACGAATATGAAGTGCATTTAAACTGTGGTACCTTAAATCCTTCAAGTTACCCCAATAAGCCAATAACCATGCTTCGTAGTACAGGCCACTGATCAGGAGACTATCCTGGAAGCTATGGGTGAAAAGCAGGGAATAGCCCAGGATGGGGTGCTGACCCATCACTGAGTACACTCACAACTTGGCAACTCCAGGTCATTTTAGCCTGTTTTGGGATAGTGGGAGGGCTGGGGATCAGAGAACCTGGAGGAAACCTCATGACATCACTGGGAGAACAAGCAAACTTCACACACATGGAGCCAGAGCAAAGAGCTGAACCCAGGTCCCTAGGCGTGGGAGGCAAGAGTGTTAACCACTGTGCCACCACATCCCACCATAATGTAGCTTTATATAACAGACAAAAGTAGACAAAAGCTGAGGCCATTTTTGTAATTAGTAATAATCACACTCAGTATCTGCCAACTTTTATTAGAAACCAAGGGGGTTTTCTGCTAATTGGTTTGGCTTGAGAAAAAGTCAAAGGCAAACTTCCTCTGTAAAGCATGTGTATTTGAAAAAGGAAATATGCTTAGATACGGCAGAAAGTCCTTTACCAGCACCCCGTGTTGCACTTTCAGGCCCCACAAAGCGTCCACAATCCGCCCAGATGTGAGGAAAGCGTTGCTCTTCCCGTAAATGCTACAAGTTGTCCGTTTAACGGTTCTCGCTCAAGTAGGCCCAGACCAGACATAATAGCTTGGATGGCTAATTAATTTCTGCTAGGCAAGCTTCACGCTGAGATCAAACACGTATTGCTCGATCACAGCACCTCCAGCACAGGGGCCTTTGCTGACCTGAGATCTGTGCGTGTTTCCATGTGAAGAGACCTGGAAGAAGCCAAGAGAAACACTAGCATAAGGTTTGGATTTGCGAGACGGAGGCTGTAAATTACACAGGAAGTCCCGATAGCCAATCGTAACGAGGCGGTCACACAGCGGCCTTTCTCTCCCACTCCACCTAGGTAGGGAAGGACAAAGGCTGTAGAACCTGTGAAGGCTTGCAGGGTCTCCTTAAAGGATAAGCCCTATTTCGGCCAAGGTGAGGTTTGGTTTTCATTACCGACTCGTTAAAGGGCCAGGTTGTGAGACTGGAATTCCCACAGAGGGGGGGAACGCAGCCGGGGGTCGGGTCTGTACCTTTTGTTCTCCACATGTTATGGCAAGCTGTTAACCAGTTAGCCCAGGGCGATGCTGGATGACGGCACCACCGCGGCTGTGAGCGACAAGGCCTCGTTACACCCAAATCTGTCACCGTCTTTTCACACGTGGCTGTTTTTAGCACAGCAGCACATTCTTAAACATCTCGAGACGTTATTCCAAATCATTTTCCTGGCTGTCTGAGACCCACATTCCCCCACTGCCTTGCACATTTTCGCCGTGTTGCAATGTTAGCCTGATAAGTAGTAGTGTTTTTAGTGTTTGGTGGATTCATTTATTTGAGTAACACAATGTACAGTTTGATCTATTTATAAAATCTAATATTTTATTGGAGCAAAATTTAGGTTGCAAAAAAACTATGCAAAAATATGTTCTTTTGGTTCGTGAGTGTTTTTTATTTATATGTAACCAATGAAAAGCAAATTGCATGGATACTGAAGACAGAACTGCATACATACTGTACAGTGACATTTATAGAATAAGTCCATCCAAATGTCAACCTCTTCTCCTTGCATCACAGGATTTAGAAAGAATGCGATCCTCAAATCATCAGCATCTTTTTGTTTTATCAGCACCTGTCCTGAGGTTCTCAGTTGTCTTTTCTCAATTGATGTTTTTAGCTTATTTCATCAGTCTGCCTGTTAGGTTGAGTCGTGGTCGTCTTACCCGTTTTCGAGAACGGCCTCAGTTTCCAGTGCACCGCTGGTGCTGTCATTCTGTCTTTTGGCGAAGTTCTTACTAGAGTCTGAGCAGGCAGACCATGGGATCCTTCCAGAATGAGGGTCCATCAGTCCATAAAATGAGGGCCCATTAAAGCGCCAATTGTTAACTATCTAATACAGGCTTACAAAAAGTCGAGAGCACTTGCAAAGGATTCTGGGCCATCACAGGGTATATTAAAGGAAACATAAAGACACCAAACGTCGGACCATGGAAGGATTAAATCCAAACGCAGGGAGAACAATTCCCCACAAAAATAGTCTGGGCAGTAATCAAACTCATTACGAATGTGCAATTAAGGTCACAATGTCACAACCAGAGCTGCCAATAACACATCCATCCAAACCATCCAGCCAACCTCCTTTATTCTTCTCACCATTTATTTGGTACAAGGCCTGTGTCCTATTTCATCCTGCCATGGGCATCTGCTGTGTAAACGTAAAACACATCAAATTTCATGGCGTCTGCATATGGTGATCTCATATTTTCGTTCACAGCACAGCTGCCACAGAAGAGACATTGTTACTGTTCATGTACAGTCAGTGGCTCGGTGCTAATTTACAGCCTGCTCCAGCCAAGTAATCGTCTGAAATATGACTCTCGGGGCTCGGGTGACATCTCAGCCCATCATCCAGGTATGCAGAACAGATGAGGTACAAAAATAATTACCCATGGAAATAGCTATTTTTAATATAAAATATGTGTCGTAAAATATAAGCAAACAGTAATGCTTTGTTACGGGGGAGAATTTAGCTGTGGATCTCATAGAACGGAAGATTTTTATTAAATCTAATTTCCCGACCTATTTCTCAAACTGTAAGAAAATGGGTAATGAAAAGTAAGGAGATAATGTAGTTTACCTTACAGAAACTGTATTTGAAGACCATGTAACTGAAACAGATTAATATGTATATTTTTCATATAACATTGAATTATTCAAGTATGATACAGCTGAAGAAGCAAAAATCTGCGTTGCTAATCAACTTTTGGGCGCTTGCATGTGAATAGCTCGTTGCATGCTATCGAAACAGGCAATTAGTTGATTTTAGCTAAGCGCATCCTTCAGCGGGACGTTTTATCTCCTCGTTGAATAAAGATCAGACTAAGAAGTGGTGTCTCGTTAAGCTTTGTTAAATGTTTAATCAGATGTAGGAATAACAACTTTACATGATGTTTGAGCAAATTGGTTAAGGATAACTTTTATACCATTGATGGAGCTTTGGTAAAGCCTGTCATTGTCTTCAGCCGATTTTGTAGTACTTCTAATTATATAAATGATAAATGTATGTAAGAAATCATGAAAGCATGTAACGTTAAAAGCGTACTTTGGGTACAATCACATTTCCTTACAATCCGTGTTTCCTAATTCTCAACAATGTATCTCTTTCCCTTGTAAGGACTAAAGCACAATTTTATTGTACAACCCATATAAAATTATTTTCTACCAATATCACTTACAACACATTTTGGCAACACAATTTTTTCCAGTGGCAGCATTAGTATTTGATATCTGCGGCATCGCTATCCAGTGAAATATTACCGAAAATATATTATAGCTATATTTTGGGAACTATTTTAAATAGAAAACAAAAAGGATCAACTGCTTTAGAAGGTTAAAACTAGGCTTAAATATATGAAACAAACAGCATGGACAAATCACCTCATTATTCCAGGAGCTATATTGATGAGACCAACTTGTAAGCAAATAAAAAATGTTTCCCAAGGGATGTAAAATGCCACAGGAAAGAAGGTGTCTATCTGAGGTAAAGGCCAGTCTCTGGCACCTCATTTCCTAAGGTAGAGGCTTTGATTGCTCACAGACTTTGCATCAGATGGGAGACCCTCCCCAGTGCTGACTGTCAGGGCAAATGAGGACGAGAAAAGCTGGGGGCGGGGGATTGAGTGTGGAGCCTGTGTAAGTGGCACGGTGAGTGGTAAGTGGGCGCCAGTTCTTTGTTTTTGTGTCATGGACCTGCCTTGGCATAACTGGCTCAGACCCAGCTGGGTGATGTTCAATTCCGTTTGATTTTTGGGGCAGTACCTCGGCATTCCCGCACTGCAGCTGAGCACAAAGGGAGGGGGGTCCGGGTGAGCACTGCTTGCTACAGAACGGCTAACACCATCGATGCATAGCTGGCCGCGGAATTAGCGGCGGGCTAATATGCTTTTGTTTCAAGGTGAAGGGAAACTTATTGCTAATTTTGCTGACGATATACAAATTACCCTAGAGGTTTATTTATCAAGTTGCTTTATTTTTTCAATAACAAAATTTAGCATACACATCAGTTGTGCTATTCATAAGCACTTGACACGAAATTTTATTTAAAGGTCCCAAAGGATTTTAAAAATCATGAACTGGCTGTTATCTTGGAGGTCAATTGTACATGCTGAGAAAATTGCTGGATGCTGCATTTATTTCTTAAATCCCCCATATACGTGAGTATAAGTGAAATTTGATGCATGCAACATAACCCTGAGCCTAGATCACAGGAAGAAAGTACTCTATGATAAGTATACTCTGCTATACTCCAGTCAAATTCCGCAGTAATATGTCTCATAATGAACAAGGACCTTTGTGTTTCATTAAAGATATTTTTATTTAGGGATGGATGTACAGTAGGTTATCCATTTTAATTTGTAGCATCCAACTGATTGCCAGGCCTAACCATGGATAATATGTACATGGTTATGCAGATTTCCAACAAATAAGCAATAAAATGAACATGATGAGTATTATCCAACTGTAGGCAATATAATATTCATAATCAAGTGAAGTTCTGATGAGTGAACACAAAATCGTTGCTTGCAATCTCTTATTTTCAGAGACTGGGCCAGTGATATATCAGCCAATGAACATGCCTGTGGCAGACCGGTAGACTCCATTATCCTATCAGTTGCATGAATACTGTGTCTGGTTGGCCATCTCTGGCACTGAAACTGCTGATCAAGATGATCACCACTTTGGAGCCTGTAGTTTGGAGCCAGCTTGCTTCAGGCAAAAATAATTAACAAAAAAAATCAATCCAAACCCATGTAATTGCTTGCTCTTTGTCTCATTATGGGGAGAGCTGGTCACTTGGAGTGTGGTGGACAAATTGCATGGAGTTGCATGATACAGATGAAGTGTGATTTTTAGAGCAGTGTTTCCCAATCCAGTCCTCATGGACCCACAATCGGTCCACATTTTTGCTCCTTCTGAGCTCCTGACCCGACTGTCCACATTTTTTGCTCCCGCTGGGTACTTCCTGTGGGTACCTGACGACCAGATTGGAGAACACTGTTTTGGAGGGAAACAAAATGACTCAATTGAAAAATATGAGATGTTTGAGAGAAATCAAACCTGAAGGAATGAGCTGCTCCACTTGAGGTAGAAGGATTGGCTGAAGAAAGACGCGCCGTATGGGCCACTGAGGAAGCTACTGGGGCATTCAGAGCAGTGTGGGACACTGGCAGGGAAGCCGCCTGGATGTCATTAACACACGACTCTTTGTTTTCACTAGCTTGCGATTTTATGTTCTGTGTATGGGGTTTTCAAAGCAGTGTGATTTCACTGTGATGAACAAAATCATTGAAAGATTATGCATTGTTTAGTTTCGAAACCCTATAACAGTACCAGAAAAAAAACGTTTCATAGGTATAATAAACATGCAAAAGTCGCTGGGATAAATGCTAAAATAAATATAAAATAGATAATATACAACGATATAACTGATAGAAATGCAAAACGAACTATTTGTTATCAAAAATAACATACAAAGCAACGCTTTTTAAAACTTTTGTTTATTATGTTACTTATTTAACAATAAATTAAAAACACAAAAAAAATGCACAGAAGAACACATAAAAGAAAAAGAGAAATAGAAGTGAAACCATATTAATGTAGAAATAAACTGAAAGGTAATTCCAAGGTGGAGGATCGAGTACCACATGCCCTGCTGACTTTACAGAAACACTTACTCAGGACAGTGAACGTGTAGCTTGAATGTTTTATTTTCTGTGTGTTCCAATCACACATATTGCTGCCGTAACTTGAAGCGGCATCATTGATTCTGCAAAGGTGTGTCGAAATCTCAAAGAGCAGCCCTCTTACTCTTTACCCCAGAAGGCAGTGGGGAAAGGTGTGCAACTCCGGAAATTTGCCCCTGCTGGAAATGATAATGGCACCTGCTCAGTGATGCAGCCAGTGAAATAGCTGGAGGAGATGATATGACAGTAAACTATGGTAATAAACTGTCCTGATCTAGAGGGAGTGCAGCATTATGGGTGGCGGAGCTTGTGCCAAATCCACTCCTGGCTGAAATGTCCTCCGGCACTGCTAGTGACCTCTCACGTCAATAAATGAAATTACCCTCTCGGTACCTTAAAGGCTATTTTCATGTCAGGCCATTCATTGGTGCTGTGTAAATTAGCAGAAGCTTTAGCCCCTGGGTGCTATTTTCCTCATTACTTCTCCCTCAGACGGAGGTGGGTCTCTCAGCATTGACTTTCCTCCTAATCTCATGCATACTTTCATGCTGAATCCCAAGTGCATGGAGCTGAATGGCATGGAGCAGGTGGTCAGGACCAGGCAGGGAGGTGCCGCTGTCCTGTGAGGGATTCCTGCTGTAATTACATTATCTCCCTGATTACCGAGCCCAAGTCCTGTCATCCTACTCTACCTCATGCACGACCACTAGAGTACAGAGGCCCTTCCGGTATTCTGGAATGCTTGCGGTAAACCGTCACTTACTAAAACGTTAAAAAAATCAATGTATTAGCTAAATAAGTTTCATGTGTCGGAAAAATTATGCCAAGTGCACATTTGGCATGATTCATCTAATTAGTCGCTTAATCAAGAATAATTAATTAAGGGATATATTGTAACTGAAATCAGCCTATACTGGGCTAGAATTAAGACTGGGGAGTCTTGAATGTAAGCCTTCTTGGTACAAGTTACTTTATTAATATTATTTATGTAATTTATATTTATATAGGAAGTCCACAGGTTATGAACAATTATATTTTTTAATCTAATAGGCTTGGCAATCCGTTTGTAAGTACAAGCTGTCTGTAAGACGTTCTTAACCTGGAGACTGTCTGTAGTAATGATTAATAACTGATGTCTTCAGGATAGGTAGCATTACATCTCATATGCAAGCCTCTGTACTCTTATCCTGGGTAACACTATGAAGTTCACTGTACTTTTCTCCTTAAGAGGTTCTTGGTGAAAGATAAATGCAATAGACAGAAACAACTTTTAAGAGATAAGTTGGTAACAGTGCATATGCCTACAATCCTTTGATGGTGCAGCCTGGAATCGTCTGCTTGGTCTAATTTGCAGCTTCCATGTTGATGGAGAAGGAGCAGAAGAACAGGATCTGAGCCTATGGTGGAGCCCACCGTTGGGGAGCAGAGTCAGAGTGACCCCCGGCACTCCCAGTCGAGATGTGAAGAGCTGCGAGGTCCAGGCCGCTTGTTTGAGGGACACGACCCTTTGTGAGGCCAAGTGAACAGGAGGAAGTCATCTCTCAAGACAAAGAATGAGCCGTAATTAGGGCTATAAATATCACCACTTACACGCCACTAAGAAAGAGACTTATTAGCCTCCTCCAAGGGTAATTAATCTTGTTCCTTGGAAACGGTGCCAGGCGCTAAGGGAGTGAGAAAGGATGGGATGGTCGTTTAACAGCTGATTTCATGCAGTCTGGGTATAACTTTATAATGAGGAAGTATAGTTAGGAGTTAACAATGATCACGTAGGGTTTGAGAATGATATCATGTATATCATCATATGTATGTTTATATATACAAAACAATGTACCAATGAATCATCAAGATGTGGAAAAATCAAGGATTGCGATTAAATTACAACATTTTAAGTATGGTTGATACCCAATATATCTCTCCTAAATAGATCAATGTTTGACAAGATGCACGTTGAAAATCTGGCTTAAAATTGTACTGCATCCATCCATCAGTCCATCCCTCCATTCATCCATTTTCCTTTAACTTCTTACTCAATACAAGCTTGTAGCCTCTCCCAGAAAGCATGGAGGGCACAGCATGAACGACATGTCAGGCCATCATAGCTTCATATCCACATTATGGAACATTCAGACATGTAGATATGACTCTTAGTTTTACTGTATAACTCAGTATACACAAGTATACAAAAGTATTATGCAGTCAAAATTGTTTCTCTATCTGAGTAGAAGGTGTTTATTTGCTTTGAAAAATAAACACAATTTAACGTTAGAACATATGCAAATTATGTCTTCTGTTTTCCAAAAAGTTACTAGTTAGATAGCCCAAAGAAGCACCGATTAGCTAATACACACCTTAATATTCTTATACATTGTAATTCTTACTGTTTGTTTTGCACTATGATCAATGAGAATGACGTTTCATCTCAATGTATGACCCATGCATTATACTGTAGAGCTGAAGGTGACTATAGAAATACTTTGACTTTTTTATTTTGTTATACCCTCATAATATGGCTATATAGTATAATACTCAATATTAATCTGCCTTAAAAAAGAGATATAAAAATGACAGGTAGCAATGGTGTAAGCTCTGAACACTGAGCACTTTAACCGTTTCAGACAAAGAGCCTACATCTGGGTACTCAGTGCTCAACATAAGTAGGTTTTATTCCCATCTAGGCCAGAATAACTCAATTAAGCTACTTTATTTGATTAGCCCCGTGTTGAGACGAACGTCTGTCCCTGCCATTTGGTGCTACTTAGCCGCAGTAATAAAATCTGCACCACTTCGCAAGTCTGCTAGTTTGCCCCAGGCCACTTCCAGACCTGTAGGCAGTAAGAAGTTCATGTCAACTGTAGGTAGTAGTCGAGTTGTAAAAATATTTCATGGAGGATGGTGGGAGTCAAATCTTTGTAGGCTGGGGGGTCCTCACGATAAAATTTGCTGATTGACAGATTTCTGATTAGAAAATTTTCTGAACAGATTGCAGATGAAAAAAATTGCTGATTTTAGTTCTTCAGATTAAAAACCATTCTGCAAGTTGAGTACCCCCGATACAGTTTTTACCTTAACATGAGTGAAACTGCATTGGACAATTTGGGGGGAGGATGGTGAGGAGTGATGTAATACTTTCAAAGAGAATGGTTTTTATGCACCCCTGACAACTCAAGTCTAGACTAAAGTTCAAGTGAATGGTGCCATTTATGTTATTAACACTGACTATATCATTCATTTAAAATTTAACTATACAGTATAAGCTAATTATGTAGCATGCTTATTACCTTCGACAAAACCTATTGTCATGACCGCTCGTCCGCTCCTCGTGTGTGCCACGCCCCCCTGGATACCCACGTGTGATTTCCCCGATTGTACCCAGCTGTGTCTTGTTCTTGTGATTGATCCTGTTGTATTTCAGTCCTGGTCTTACCTGTTTCCCTTGTCCGTCATTGTGGTTGGTGACGGTGTTCTGCCTGTTCCGTGTTTCCTGTCCTGCTTTTCCCCAATAAACCCCGAGTTTGCCCCGATTCCTACCTGTCCAGCCTGATCCTTGCCAGCCAGCCCGCACTATCGCCGCTTGCTACCGCATGATCGTGACAGAATGACGGACCCAAAAAGGATGAGAAGACCGCGGAGACAGAGGAAGCTCTCTGAGGAGTCGATCCGTCTGGGAGCCTGTTCGCTCGCCAAGCTATGGCCCCCATCGGAGGACGAGGAGGAGGTACCCGTCCAGATCCCAACCCGGGCGTTGCTCCGACGGGCGGCCGGCCTCTTGGTTAGGCTCTGGCCCTCAAGTGAGGAAGAGGAGGACGACCCCTTCCTCTTCCCATACCCGGAGCCAGACCTGTTTTCCCCGTACTCGTTTGCGGACGAGGTTCCGCCTCCCGCCACTGCCAGGAAGCGGAGGACCAGGAGAAAGAAGGGCGACTCGGCGATCGCCCAGGGAGCGTGCACCCTCGTACGGAGGGCACGCCAGCCTGCTGCGCAGCTTGAGCAGCCACCTCCGCAGCTCGCTGCAGCTGCCGGCCCCGAGGAAGAGCTCCCTCCACTCCTACCGCAGGCGCGGTCTGTGCAGCCGTCCGCGACGGAGAGACAGCCGCCTCCGCTGCCCGCTGCCCCCGCGCAGCCAGAGCAGCCGCCTCCGCT
>JAODJX010000001.1:28072928-28087721 GCA_026776945.1 Isichthys henryi
ATCCTTGGGTTCCTTTAAATCAGAGTTAGATAAGATTTTAACAACTCTGAGCTATTAGTGAAGTTCTCCCCAAGCGAACTTGATGGGCCAAATGGCCTCCTCTCGTTTGTATAGTTCTTATGTTCTTATATAAGGACTGAGTGAGTTTTGGTTCGCAGAACTGTAACATATGATGAGGAAGCCTGACTTTATGTCACTGGTGTCATGACCTGCCTTTCATCCCAGTTTGGCCAGCAGGTGTCGCTGGTCATCCCATTCCTAGCATGTGTTTGGTAATAGTAACCCTCACCTGTGCCTTGTTGTTCTCAGCCCCAGTGTTTAGTCACTTGTTACGGACTGACTCTAACCCTCATGTAGCTCTCGTAGGTGTATATGTACCTGCCTGTGCCTTATCCCTTTAGTTTGGTTATTGTAGATGTTGGTGTGGTTTGTTTAGTGTTTTATCCAACCGTGCACCCTGTGTTCAGGTTCTCCTCAATCCCTCCTGTTTATGCCTCCCTGCCCTCCGTTTAATCCCTTGTGGTCCTGTTGGTTTCCATTTATGTCCTTTAGGTCACCAGTAAAACGCCATTGACCAAAACAAGGCTGCACTTGGATTGTGCCTCTTCTCATCGTGACAACTGATGGTCTCATATGAAAAACAGAAAATGGTCAGTTTTAGTACTTATAATTTGCAGTTGCATTGCTGTCATTGACTTGTTTTAAATTGTCAGAGCTATTATTTCAGAGGGGAAAATACTTCCACACTCATGGATTTCATTCATGGTAAATTATTGATACAATATTTACTTCTGCCATAGAGAAGTTAAGCACTTTAAGTAGAAGCTTTATTATCCGGTACTCAATGTGTCTGTGTGTGTGTGTGTGTGGGATAGAGAGAGAGAGATTACTCTCTAACAAATATTAATAGCAGTTTACATTAAATATTAAAGATGTATTTGACAGAGCTGTACTAGTTATTTTTATAATAAATTTACATTTGTAAAACATCACATTGTGAAATGAGCCTCGAATTTCCAAGGGTGGGGGTTTGCATCCCACTCCCCCTCTGTGCAGTGTTTGCATCCTCTCCCCCCATATTGGGTGAGTTTAATCTGGACAATCTAGTTTCCTCCTGCGGTCCAATAACATACAGTTAAGCTCGTTGGCATAGCGAAGGTGTTAGTCGTGTGTTGATCCTGCTTTAGGCTGGCATCCCATCCGGGGTGTTTCCCAGCCTCATGTCCCGCACTTCCTGGCATAAGCTCCAGGCTCTTCCTGACCCTGTAATGGATAATCAGTTGGAGGTTGGATGGAAGTTCTCGTGTGAGACCAAGAGCCACCAAAAAAGGTTTCCCGTAGTCATCTGTGCATTTCATCACAGCTTCCTGGTGTCGTGACACCTTCTTAAATTCATTTTGTTCATATTAAAACTACAGGCTAACTTGAAATTATGTAATACAGTCTCTTACTGCTGGGTAGCTACATCCATCCAACCCAAGCATCAATTAGACCAGCATTTTCCAAACCAGTACTCAGGGTACACTGGAAGGATCCACATGTTTGTTGTTTCCCATCTCCCAGCACACCTGTAAGGTATTTAGAGCTTCTGATTGCTTGGATCAGGTGTTCCAGGATAAAACAAAAAATGATGGGAAACACTGATTTAGGCCATTTACACACAGAACACTAAGAAAGGGATGGATTTGACTGAGTTTGTCACTGAGGGAAACGGAGAACCATTAAGTATGCTCGCTGTACTAGGTGCTGGTGTGCTCGGCCACCTCACAGGACTCTCCAAAATGAAGGGCATGCCATCCATCCATCTATCTAGAGTTGTGACAGTTTGTGGTCCTCCTTGTGTGGTTGGTATAAGCCTTGACAGACCCTTCCTAGTCAGTTCTCATCCTCATAAATAACTTAATTTTCCAGATTCTCTTTAAATTAAATCAGTGACCAGGAAAGATTCAGGTAATCAGAGCCTACCACAAAACTAAATTCTGCTGATTATTAGGATTTTTACCTCTAAAACACTGATACTCATATTTATGAATTTTGCAATTATATTTGCAAGAAGATGTTCTATTATAAGTCACTGCGTCTTAACCCAGTCCCTGGGGACCCCCAGCCAGTCCACATTTTTGCTCCCTCCCAACCCCTAGCCAATCAGAACATCAAGCACCTGGTACAGGTATGGTAGGAGTTGGGAGGGAGCAAAATCATGGGCTCTCTATGGGTCTCCGAGAACTGGCTGAGAAACACTGTTATACCTCGTATGCTATATGTCACATAACCATCCAGTAATCGTTTAGTGTTTCCTTAACTCTATTACTCAGCCTCTACAGTATTATATTATACAGTTTACTCTAATAGGGACTTGTGAATCTGAATCTGAGCATGATTGTCAAGTGCTTAGCGTGTGGAAACGGTTTGTGGTTGGCCCGTATATTTGGAAATGCAAGAGTGTGTCTAGCAGACTAGCCTTACATTTCACAGCATGCAGTCAGACGGGACATTTACACGGCAATGAGCATTTATGGTCGGATTGTGAAACAATAAATTAAAGCGCCTTTGTTCTTCCCTTGTGTGCAAAGAAAACAACTAGAAATTAAGAGTAGAAAAAATATTTAATTATGTCCATAAAGTGATGAAACCCAAGCAGGCATATATTTCTGAACTGCTGTGTCACAGGAAATGAAAATCATTTACATTATGAAGCTCTTTGGGCGTGTGCCAGCTGAAGGCACCTTCAGAACAAATGGGCTTGAAACAGCATGTTTTATCTGCGGCCTAGTAGCAGCTATGAAGCTCGTGTCACTGCGGTTCTACACGCCTCAGTGACACAGCCCAAGCCCCTTTTGATTTCCTCAGAGCTTCAGTCAAAGATCTCCACCCCCCTAACCAGAGATGCAGCAACCACCTCTCCCTTTGCCTGACTTCATAGCGTGATTGATTTTATGCCAAGAGAAAACCCAAGGTTAATCGGAGGTGCCGAACAGATGGTCTGAAGGCTCCTGCAGTCTGGATGCCATGAGTTCTCACATCATCCCAACCTTCAACCATCATTGGAGCCTCCAGGGGTTATTAGGGCAATTCTGATTGCTTAGAATTCGAGCTGTAATCCATCTTATCTTGAAGATTAAGTACGTGCTGTGTTTTTTTTTTTTTGACTGTGTTGTTTCATCCTCAATTCTTCCGGGGACAAGACATTGCGAACTGAAGATCTAAAGTAGTCTTTTGCTCGAAACCCTTATTGAATTCTAAAAAGGTCTCGTCATTGCACTATGTGCTTTATTCTTTGAATATACATAGTCAAATGCAAAGCTATTTAGGGGTCACTTACAGCATTTGAAATTGTAAAAATGTATCATTTGGCCAAGCAGATATTTTGCTAGAGGTGAATACTGCTTGTAGACCTTGAATAGCCAAAGTGTAAGTACTGTTTGAGTATTAATAACTTCAGCAATGTAGCTGATAATGTTCACAATAAAATGTCTCATTAGACTTGAGCAAGAATCTCCAGCAAATATCAAGGCTGACCGTAGCCTGGGGAAGGAGAGGTCAGAGGTCAAGTTCTGACCAAGCTTTGAGGAGCTAGTCACCATGATTGCTCTTAATTTACAGCGGTAAATCTGTCCCTTGAGTACCATCAAGGTGCATTGATTTTTCATATCATTTCAGCCATCTGTGATGTGACTGAATTCAGTATGAGAAGAGCAACTCTTGTTCACTGTTTTGGTGTAAAGCATACAGTAATAGGAGGGAAATCTCAAAACCCAGGAGAAGCCAAATAGCCATCCTTCAATCTACAAGCCCCTTAGTTACTAGAATTACTCATCCTCATTCTAGATGTCCCATGAGTAATAGAACTGCCTACCTTATATCTAGATCCTAATCATTCTATCTCTCTTACACCAGGATCGTGGGGGTCAGGAGTCTCTCCCAGATAGAAAAGACAGGGAATAACGCAGGATGGGGTGTCACTTTTGGACTGTAGGAGACAATCAGAAAACCCAGTGGAACCCCTACGATGGCACAGAAAGAACATGTTAACTCCAAACACAGAACCTGGGTGGTGGATCGAGAGGTATGAGGCATGCTAACCGCTCTGATACCGTGCCACCCAAGTCCTACAATTTTCTTTCCAAAATCGATATGTATTTTGCGTATATTTTAAGTGCCACCAGATGTTTGGTAGATGGGAGTCACCAGAATTTCACCCATTGTACCACACCATGAATGGTCATAGAGCTGCGGCACGGCTAGGTGAGTACAGAGACCAACCTCAGATGGGTGAGGTCACCATGCTGCCTTGTTTCTTCACTACTTGGAACGCAAGCTAAATTTGTTCCAGAAGGCTGGTCGAGTTGTGCTTTGGTCGAGGTCTCCATAAGAAATTATTTAAATGAATCTATTGCGTTCCACACCCACAAATGATTGCCTATCCATCCATCCATTTTCCAGACCGCTTATCCTTACTGGGTCAAATGATTGCCTATTGAACCTTAATTAACTAATGATAAAAAGCATTAATAATCAATATACAACTAACACAGAGATGAAAAAACACACATACAAAGTCAATAAACGTGAAATAAATGAGCTTTTAGGAGCACCTCACCTGTATTGAGGTGGGCTGATGGCAAACTGGAAGTGACAGGTGGAGAGGAAGTCGTGTTATTGTTTCGAAGGGGAAACACGTCTCCTTCTAAGTTTTAGCGGGTCTGTTTTGTTTTGTCGCGTTCCGAGTTTTTGGTTGAGTTGTGGCTAGATTTTTCTAGACCTACCCATTCGAGGTCCACATTGGAAGAGATGAACGCATCTTGACCCAAAAGTTTTAGCAGGAATAGTCAAGTTCCAAGATTTCTTTCGAGATACAAGTCTAAAATAATTCAACAGACCCATTTGATGTCCAAGTCGCTCAAGTTAAGAGGCATTCAAGTTCCAAGGTTCTACTGTCCTGTACTTTTATTAAAATACAGGAAGTGCTTGTTGCCATGATTTATTTCATAGCAATGATTTTTTGCATTTTTTGTCAATGTTCAGGTATTTCAACTGAAATATGAAACATTCGTTATAAGCAGTTAGTCAGCCTTATGGGTGGTGGGTTTTCAGTAAGTAGTATTCAAGGGGTAGATGCTCAAATCCCTCCCCCATTCAGGATTTCCGGTCTCTTCCTGCACCCAACAGGAGTGTAGTTAAGAGGGTAGATGTCTCTAAATCACATATAATGTCCATCCAGGATCTTCCCTTGCCTTGTGACTTATGTCGCCCCTAAGCACCACCCACAACCCAGTACAAGATGAGCAGTTAGAAGATGGATGAAACATCTGCCACATGGCACAAGAAAAACACATAACATAACTAAAATACTCATACTCATCTAATATAAGCTTACTTTTCTAGTCCTACTTCTAATTTTCCTTGCATATAACTACTAAGAATGAACTGTATCTTTCATTCATCTTCTGGTCACCAATCTGATTGATCAAGCTGTGTCCCATCTGCGGAATCTGAAACCAAGGCTTGTTGCACTGATTCTCTTTCTCAGTGTGACTAACTTCGTAAGACTTTGTCGGCATTTACGAATCCTGGCCGCTGACGTTGTTCAGATGTTTGGACTCCGGACATCTGCTCTTAAGGCCCAGATGCCGTCCGACTCGCCGGTGCAGAAAGCCCAAGCCATGACTTTTGTTCTGTCAAAGAAAGAGTGGAAGCAGCAGGCCCTACATCTGGCCCAGAGCTTTAATGAGAGCCTTCCCGCTCTTTGTGGTGGATTTATCGGCCTGTGCCATTACCATATTTAATGGGCTTAAGGGGCATCGGGGCGTAGAAGAATATCATCCATCAATTAAAGTGAACAAACAGTTGTGACGGCAACTGTGCGTAGTGCACGAGCTCCTGCATTAATGCAATTATGAAAATGAAATACTTCACCTTTATATCACTCCTATATATTATGCTACTAATTTTAGTACTTATAATCTCCTTCCCTCAGCCTGTTGTATTGATTTCTTAAGGTAAAATTCTTCACTGCTACCGATGTCTTTAGATGATCGCACTTATAGTCACAGTCACAACTGCGTGACATAAAATCCACATTATGGAATCAACCACCATCAACCCCTGATATTTCAGCCTGAATCCCCAACTTCGCACCGACGATCAGACAAAAACAGTTATTTGCATTGCTTGTGATTTCACTTCATCATGCCTGCCCTCAGGTGCTAAAAATGAAGACAGGTGGAATTTTCAGGGAGGCGCTATTCCTTCTGTTGATACTGCATCAAACCTCCCTGTCCTCATTTAACACTGCAGTTTTCTATTTTTAGAACATTTATATATCCATCCATCTTCTGATAGCTTATCCAGTCCAGGGTCATAGTGAGCCTGGAGCTCATCCCCAAAGCACAGAAACACCTTGGGCAAAATGTCAGTCCATTGCTGAGATTCTTGTTAGGACACGTGAAAAACCTTCTAGCTGTTTCTTTGTGTCCCTAAACTCAAACCAAACCCAAATTAAAAGACACATTGGACAAAGCTCAAATGGAATTTCATTTCCATGTTTTTTGTGAAAATGTAAAAATAAATCAGTTTTCCAGACACATCTTTGCATCCCTAAATCCATACTCTATGCTGAATTTCAAGAATACAGTCCCCTAGTCCCTAGCAGGAAATAAGCCATTGACACAGCCTAGAGATTCACATGACTTGCCCTTGGTTCATGACTTCTTTGCTCTCTCATATGCCAGGCGTGATTGCTGGTGATAATTGATGTGTTGGTCCAGTGTCTGCGTTCGCTTTCTGAAAGAAAAAGGCAGATAGCAGAACTCAGAACTCCATATGCTTTGCACTCTCCTGTAACCCTGGGTGTTCCAGACATGTGGTAGGGCATAAATAACCCCCAAAATCAAAGGATATGAAATTACACCCATGGAGTTTGAACCTGTATAATTTATTGTAGTTGCTTAGCAAAACTGCTTTCCGAAATATCTATTGTGGTGCTTTAAAAGTGTTGCCTGTTCAATGGATGCTCACTGAGGCTGCTAAGGTTGACGGTCCTTTGCCAAAACAATGAAGCCTCATGATAGCTGAGCCCATCATGAAGCTTGAACCAGCCGCCTGATGCTACCTGCTGCAACATTCCCCTCCCTCCCCTGTTTTTGTAAAAGCAGTGACCTGAGGCATCAAGCAAAGATCACGCAGCCCCACTTCTGCGTCATTCTAGTGGGCTATTATGTCGTAACGCTCCAGGGAGAGGTCACAACAGCATCAGATGGAAAGGAAAAGTCTTCCCCTGTGAGGCACGTGGCATTTAACCAAACCTTTGATAACTTCACTCAGACAGGTAGCCTCCTGAGCAACAGATAACACAGAGGTTAAGAATGTGGATTTAAAGGTTATTGATCTTCATGGAGGCTCTTGCTACTGAATTAATGGAACAGTTAAAAGCAACTGCAAAACAACCTTCTAGCAAAATGGCAGCATTTCTACTGGAAATACTTGTTCTAAACTGAGATATAGAAATACTAAAAAAAAAAGCAATAATTCTGTTTTTAATCTGTGATCAGCAGAGCTTTCAGTGACACTGTGAAATTTGCATATTGCATGTAGTTACCAATGTTAAGATCAGGTTTGGAAGGTTCATGGAAGGTTTATTTTATTTTATTTTTCAGTGTCCTGGTTCACTGATTGAGGTAGAACCAGAGTGCATGATAGTATGAATGACTGAAGAAATAAGAACTCGTTCTCGCCGCCATTATCAAATCTGTCAGGACAAACATTCAGCACACAAACCCTCAGCTTACTGGGAAGGGTATAGATGTAAATATGTGGAAGGTGACTGAAATTATCTGGCAAACAAGGCAGGTTTCTTGCAATTTCCTAAAGGGGCTAATTTGTAGGGTTTCAGATGGTGATGCATTCATTATGCAAATAATTATGAACAGCCATGTTTTTTAGGCAATTTGAGAAACATGAATTTTACTTCAAATTATATATACATTTCGGTCTCTGTACTTTCGATTTCTCCGTCCACACTGCTCATGCAACAAAGATGTTTCTTTTAAGTCTTTTTAAGAAGTTAGTAAATTCTGAGTTAAATCAACCTATTGCTGACAAGATTTACTTTACACTTTTCGAGGACGGGCGACAGTCCAACTGCACTCAAGACATGAACTTATAGCCCTAGCGATCTTGGAAAACGAACGCCTCGGTGGCGACACAAAAGGCTAACTGTTTCGTTTGACATCTCGAGCACCTTCACTGCTTCCCTTCACTTGCTCCTGCTGTTTTGATACTCTCAAAGGGAGACAGGCAGCTCTAAGAGGTGAACTTTGCCTGAGAGACTGTAATTCTCTCCCCCTTTTCAGCCAGACAGTTAAGAAAACCGGAAGGAAAAATTAATGGAACCTCTGGACCTTTCAAAGCCTTCTTAATAAGTACCTCCTTCCACCATTGGCTAGCCTCTAACTCTAACCTCCCTCGATTATTCAATCTGATCGTACATCAATACGGCTTTTGTCGTATAACACGGCTGTGAGGTCCGCGATTGTCTGACGGCGCCGCCAAACCGGCCCCGTTTATTTACCTACATGTCCGGGAGCGAGGGGGAGGATTATTGCCTGTAACCGCAAATCCCATGCGGACCAGGATGATGGGCGGAGAAGCTCAGTGCCTAAGAGTCGGCCTACGCAGAACAAGCCGGCCACTGTTTCGGGGTTCGGCACTCGAGCAGAATGGGCCTGCGTGTGGAAAGGCAGCCCCACAACACGCGCTCAGAGCAGAGAGCAGGAACAGGGTCATTAGCTACCAAGGCCTTGGCCTTCATGATCCTCCTCCAGGAATCGGCTGGGCTCCTGTGTGGTCCCTCTCACTGCATTTCTCATGTTCAGATTTTCTGAAGCTCTGAACAAATGAAACATAGAATAGAATATCTTGATGTCAGAAAGGTACAAAGCAAGAAACACTTTGACTGGGAACAAACAACACCAAATTATTTTAGTCATTGTCAGTCACTGGTGATATAAAAATAACATCAAAATAAGCAAAAAAAGCTGTTTCAACCCATGCAGTAAACTGAATTAGCAAATCAAGGAAAGCCATATATCGTCACCCTGTTTGTAATAATGATAATGCTGCTAGCATCTTGTCAATTCTGTTCCCCATTCCCATACAGGGTGGGGGGGCCCCAGGTAAATTCCCCCCCCCCCCAAGTAAGACTGAATATGTGACATTCCTCTCCCTAGTCTTTATGCCGGGGCTATTAAAGCAAGTCTTTTATGGTTCAAACAATATGTTTATTGTTCAGGATGGTAAATTCCACATCTGGCAGCCTGTTGAAAAGAGAACATTAAATTTAACGACAATCGACTGGGTTAGCGAGCTCACTTATTATAGCATTCACGTCATTCATTCATCATTTGTTCTGATGAGAGGAAGCTATTTCTTAAAACATTAAGACAGTGTCATTATCTTTTGTGTTACAATGGAAGTTTGGAATAAATAAGGCAGCAAATGCATGTCATATATTTCTAATATATTTTTGCTATAAATAAACATTTCCACAGGTAATATTTGCATTCCTTTGTATCACCATAATATTTGATTTTCAAATTCAACATACCGACCTCGTTTCTACTGATAGACGAGAAGGACGTTAACATGCAGGTGTGTGTTCAGTGGAAATGCTGCTCAGTGAGCAGGTGAAATTAAAGGGATTCTACATTTCAAAATCAAATTCTCATGCCTGTCACATTCACTTCTATCACCTTTCCTGTGCTTTTCTTCCCAGGCGTTAAGGATCAATAAAAATACCATTTGCGCCATCTGAAATTCAACCAGGCTGCTCTAAATGCAGTTCAGGGACTCCAGCGTTACCTATCTGAGGAGATTCAACAGATCCTTGGCATCAACAGGAGGACAAAAAAAACTGATCATTCCCAGCCTGCAGACACCGTTGGTGCAGTAAGTTTTTAGTATGTTTTTGCTGATAAATTATATGTAGTACATTTTGGAACATACTTTTAAAGCCTGAAACATGACCAACATTATTCCTTCAATGAATCCATGAGCTGGGAGCTTATGCGCCTGGGATGAGCCTCTCTGAGATATCCTCTGCTACCCCTTGGGTCTTCCCCAGCACAGAGCAGCCATTACCGCCGAGGGGGTGCCCCAGTCCCACAGACAGCCAGCTGCAGCTCACCCCCTCCATCCATCCTTCTTATAGAGTGATCCGAGACTCAGTTAGCAGGGATCCGACCGACACGGATCAGCACACAGAGGTTTGCTGAGGTTGTGATACGTTCTGTATCACAGATTCCAAAACCATTTGCATAAAGGAGTGCTTTACAGTGAGGCAGAGGAGGCATGCATCAGGATGCATGGAACACCCTGGAATCCCGGCTCTTTTATGTGACAGTCATCAGGAAGGCGAAGTGAAAAGACACATCCAAGGTGGATGGAGAAGATTCACTGATGTACGGCATACAGCACCAACTATACCGTAACTCCCACTTAAATACTTGGCCCATTTGCATAGTGGATGTGACTCTTACCTAATGCGTCCTAGCTGCGGGTTTGAAACCCACCTTTACTCTGTGTATGTGGTATTTTCTTGTTTTCCAATGTATAGGTTCCTTTGGGTAGCTCACCTAGTAGAGCACTATGTTAACGATGCAAAGGTAGTAGGTCCAAATCCCTTGGGGCAACTATAAGTTATGACCCTTCTCTCTATTGCAAATTTGAACAAATGCATCGGGTATTTTTTTATACCTCTTCCAGAAACATTTAGTTTCATGTATTAACCTGGACCTGAATTTTTCTGTGAGATGTGCATGAAGTGCGGAGGAGAGACACTGGTGTCATTGTCACTGTCACCTTGTTTTTACTGTGATGGCAGTTAGGATGCTCTTCGTGCATTAACAGGAGCCCTAACACGTCGCATGCGGTCTGTCTAACTCAGCTGAAACCTGGCAGGGGGATCAGCTCAGCCTCCGGTGCTGATTTAACAGCCACAGCACTGAAATAAACACTCAGGGTGTTGAATTAACTTTGCCAGTCGATGAGTGCAGATGAGCGACATCCGGGATTGCTCCTCTTCTGTCGGCGTTATAGACCCCCAGCATGTGGAGCAACGCTGATCCGACCTGGGACACCCCCTGCCAGCAGGCCAAACTCGCAGGGGGGGCATACATATCTGCCCGGGTTTATCTGCTGCGTGTATCTGTGTGTCCTTCACATCATGTCATGAAGTGTAAGTTGATGCTTAGAAGAATTATATTCCAATTCAACAACATGCATCATGTATAATACTGTGTGATGTACAACGAACAAGGAAACCAGACAAGACAGAACCAGCCATAGCGATATGGGTATAAGAGTATATAATATAAAACATGTACAGATGCTGCTCTACTTACGAACTTTCAACTTACGAACTTTCAGACATACGAATGAAGTGGTCTGCAAGTCCACATTGTGTTCATTGGGCTCCCATTTCCTGTCCGCAGCATAATTTTTTTTTTCTGCAGACCAGTTCCGCCCAGTACGACTTCTGGCCGCTACTCCCACCGTACAGCAGCGAAGCGTGCGTACTCCCAGCATCCTAGTTCTTGTAAGTGTAAATATATGTAGTAGTGGTGGCTAGTTGCTAAAAAAATTGGGGGATGTCAGCACATTTTATGATTACATTTATTAGTGAATTTTTCCAGAGAGGACAGAAAATGTGCTTTTAAATTACTATAAAAGTTTATTGATGAGTTATTACAAAGTTACTTGTCTCGTAACTTAATCACCGAAAAGGAGGCACTTCCATATCTGGACCAGCCGTCTCTGATATGCAGTATTAAATTGTCAATTAAGTAAAAAGGACATTTTGTTACGGAATGACATCACTGCATCTGGTCTGAATCACTGTGTGTTCACGCATGTCTCACGCGTAACAAAGTCCTATAGCCGTTTATGCTGTTATCATTTGCTGTGGCATAAAATAAAACTATATAAAAGGCAATATGACAGTAAATGGTTGTTTGATATGATGCAGTCCTTCAGGAGTTAAGTGTTAACCTCTGTCCTGTTAGCCTTCCTGCTATCGCTATACCAAGGGCGGCCATATTTAAATCTCACACATGTTCCCATCCCCCGCTCCGTCACCCTCTGAAAGCCCAGAGCTGTGTCGCTGTGAGGTATAACTGAGCTTTAAGTGGAGGAGGGCCAGGCACTGATTTAAGGGCGCCCCCCACTCCGTCCGGCATGGGTGGGGGCTGGTGGAGGTGACGGAACCCCATATCCCTGTGAACGCCAGTACTGCGGACATGACACAGCTGAATTATTCACATCCGCTGGCTGGGGAGTGGGGGGAGAGCTCTCAAATCCCTAGGCTTTAAGCGCTGCCTTAGAATCGGACCGGATATTAATTTAATGACATGTGTATGCTCACCGTGTTTGTAGTACCGGGGACGTTTGAGGTAACTGCTGCTTAATGCCAAGAATTTGTCACTTATCACTTGAAATTCAGTGGCCATTTTACCTTTAGTAATCCTGGCGCTGTGCTGCTATGGGACATAAATTAGCTAAACGTGGCTATGCAGAGAGCAAGGAGACAGAGTGTCTTTGAGCCTGGGGAGTCTGGGGCTGTTTCCCTCTCCCCCACAAGGCACAGTTGTTCATTTTAATAAAGGCTGATGCAGGAGTTTGCTGTGCGCGGACAATGTGTTACAGTCAGCAGCCCTTAAGCAGCGCAGTGCAGGGAGACCGTGGGACAAAACTGGTGGAACTGCGCCACCCTCAGGCTCCCCACATATAGACATCGACACACACACACACACACAGAGGCACAAGCGGTGTGCATAAGGGGGGCGGAGTCCCACGGTCCCCCCACATCTACATCGGGGAGGTACCAGTGCTGGAAGCATTTTAACAGCGGTGTTACTGTGGGAATTTACTGTGTCTCTTCAAAGAGCCAAGAGGCGGCCTGAACTGAGGGCAAAGTCTGAATGAATGCGGCACAGACATATTAACCATATTTGGAAAATATGAAGTGAAACTGTGATGAATATCACAGCGGTACTGACCAGCAGGTGAAACTCACACGACAAAATATCCTCTATCCTTCAGAACAATGGAACCCCGTTTGAAGGGAGTAAGGCTCTCATTTTAGCGCTATTTAATGAAAATATTAATTACTTTAAACGAATGTAATTAGACCTGAAGTAAATGATAATTTAAATATGAATTTAGGATAAGGTAGAGAAATGTACTCTGTTTTACTGTCATTCATATGATCTCAGAGCTCATCCATTCATGAATTCACTTATTCATAGTAAATAGGCCCAAATGATTGTTCGTTCTTGTCCTGCGTGTGTAACAACTTGGGAATAGAGATGGCCCAGTGCTGTGAGGTAAGCGGATCTCTTAAATGTAATTTAGTTCATTGTGCGGATAGCGAACTAAAAGCTGTACAGTGTCGCAGTCACTTCCTCATTACGCTGATGTGATTAGCAACCAGCAGCTGCTGCCGTCTGGGATCAACTAAGTCCGAATGGGAGGCTCAGGCTGCGATTACTAACAAGGGCCAGCACTTAATATATAATACTTCAAAGCACGTACTCTTACACTCTCATAGTAAATGAAGCTAAACATATCGTTTAGTGATTTATGAAATGATGGGCAGCGTAAAAGTGGCTTTAAATCTACTAAATGCTTCAGCAAGAAGGTAGAATTTTTCAGTCATAACAGACAAGTGGTGCATCCTGGGATCACCTCCCCCATCCTGTGATATTCTCTGCCCCACTCTGTGATATTACCTCCCACACCCCATGATATTCTCTGCCCCACCCTATGATATTCTCTGCCCCAACCTGTGATATTCTCTCCCCCATCCTGTGATATTCTCTGCCCCATCGTGTGATATTCCCTGCCGCACCCTGTGATATTCCCTGCCCCATCCTGCGATATTCTCTCCCACATCCTGTGATATTCCCTGCTCCACCCTGTGATATTACCTCTCCCATCCTGTGATATTCCCCGCCCCACCCTGTGATATTACCTCCACCATCCTGTGATATTCTCTCCCCCATCCTGTGATATTCTTTGCCCCATCCTGTGATATTCCCTGCTCCACCCTGTGATATTACCTCTCCCATCCTGTGATATTCCCTGCCCCATCCTGCGATATTCTCTCCTCCATCCTGTGATATTCTCCGCCCCATCGTGTGATATTCCCTGCCCCACCCTGTGATATTCTCTGCCCCATCCTGTAATATTCCTTGCCCCACCCTGTGATATTACCTCTCCCATCCTGTGATATTCCCTGCCCCATCCTGCGATATTCTCTCCTCCATCCTGTGATATTCTCTGCCCCATCCTGTGATATTCTCTCCCCCATCCTGTGATATTCCCTGCCCCACCCTTGCCTTACCTTGTGATATTACCTCCCCCACCCTGTGATATTCTCTGCCTTGTGCATGTAGCTCTGGACCCCAGAAGCCCTGAGTCAGAGAAGCTAGTACAGATAATAACGAATACACACATAAGTAATTATGGTTCCATGCGCATATGTACCATTTAGGACACGGAGGTGAACTACTCAGAATTCTTTCTGCAAGTCCAATAACCACGATCCACTACGGGCCACACATAGGAAAAGCCAACACTTTTGACCTTAGTATTTTCCAAATCCTGGCTATGGCCCTGTTTGGTTCAATGCATATTTTTTATATAATCCATCCATTTTCCAAACCGCTTATCCTTACTGGGTCGCGGGGGGTCCGGAGCCTACCCCGGAAGCAATGGGCACGAGGCAGGGAACAACCC
>JAODJX010000001.1:28115678-28129567 GCA_026776945.1 Isichthys henryi
CCAAATCTATACAACAAATGTTTAAATATCACATTATTATAAACAAACAAGAGCAGCTTAAAAACAGAAGAGAACCTTGAACCTTATTTCAAAGAAATATATTTAAACTAGCTGAACATCACAACTTAATACAATGGCTCTGAACAAACACGAATATATAACAAAATAAATGACATCAGTTACATTCTCCATCCTGCCAAAAATCTTGGGACCCGCTGTCTATTTTTAGCCGCCCGCTCCCACCCACGGGAACCTTAAAACCGCCCGCTCCCGCGAGATCCCAGTCCCAATGCAGGGTACCGTAAGGTACCTGTGCCTCATGAGCAGACTGGCACGTAACCTTGACTTACCATTCACTCCCTTAGAAACAGCATGAAACAGAGAATCGGTATCTCACTTACATCAGACACAAACTTTGTTGTTGCATCACTTAATGTTTTCAACATGGGGGTGGCCTCGGCGTAGAAGAGGGACATCCGATTGGCCAGCTCATTATTTACGTCATTCTCCCCTTCTGCCTACAAATGAAGAACAGTTTAATGAGGAGGACTAGGATACAGAAGCAAATGCTGTATGGACCAGAGCTTCTTAAAAGATCTAAATGCTTTATTCTTCCTGCAGTTAACAATGATTCTTTAAAATTTGGCAGGGAAAAACATTTATGCTTTCCGGTATAACTTTCTCTCTGGAAAATGAACCCTGAAGCTATTAGTTATTTTTCTACTAAATAAAGAATGATTTTATCTCCATAAAACACATGGATACCTGTATTACTTTAATAACTAATAATGCTCACTCTTTACATAATATCTAAGTGTGAAAAGCCTTTGGCAGCAGAAATACAACACATACCAGAAAATTTAAGTTGATTTTCCATCAGTTTTTAAGAGTACAGGTCCATCCCATGCAAAGGTTATTTTTGTTGGATCAATGTCCACTGACGTATCCAAAAAATATAAAATTATCTATACACACTCCTGGAATCTTCTACTCTCACCATTATGCTCGTTACCACCAATGAAAATTTTACTGCACACATTTAATCACTAAAGTGAAAATAGTGATTATCCGTGTTGTTTGTTTGTGTGTGTATGTATATATACACACACACACATACATATATACATATACACACACACACATATATATACACATATACACATACATATATACATACATATACACATATATACACATACATATATACATATATACACATATATACACATACATACACATACATATACATATATACACACATACATATACATATATACACACATACATATACATATATACACACATACATATATATACACACATACATATACATATATACACACATACATATATATACACATATACACACAGATATATATATATATATACACATATACACACACATATATATATATATACACATATATATATATACACATATACACACATAAATATATATATATATATACATATACACACAAATATATATATATATATATACAAATACACACACACATATATATATATATATATACACATATACACACATACATATATATATATATATATACACATATACACACATACACACACACACACACATATATATACAGACAGTTATACACATATTATATTATATATAGACACACACGCACACATATTATATATAATACATAATATATATACTGATGGAGGCTGCGGGGGTGGGGAGGGGTCAGGTGTAGGAGGGGGGAATACAAGTTATACGCTCTACTGCTTGTGGTTGGGGGGACAGGGGGCTGGCAGTATGCTGGTGGCCTCTAAAAGTGTGCCTGACCTCACTAACCTCTTGCCCCAGGGAACAGGGGGCATAATAATAGCCCCTGGTCAGGTGTCGATGCGCGCCGATTCACCCCGTTGGGCAGGAGCGGGCAGCGACCCCGACACGCTTTGAGCTGCAGCGACTCTCACTTCCTGCTGCCACAAAACTACCTTGCATCCCTAGTTTCCCACCCTGGGTCTCGACGTCAAGAGGTTCACTTTCACCTTCTGCCTTTGGCTGACTTTTAATGTCATGCAGTCATAACTGATAGGTCAAGGCGATGCTCTTCCACTTCACACCTGAGAGCCCTGTACTGTCAACCCTTTATTTAGCCTGTGGAAGTGTCACCCAGTTAAGGAGCTTTCAGTCTTTAGAAACATGATGCAGCTTGGAAATTACTCTACTGCCCTAGAGTCAGATAAGGTCAGAAATCAGATGACCCCAGCCTTAGTCCTCCTCAAAGCATCAAAATCATTCAGAGCATTAAAAGTCCTTCCATTGTGAGCAGTAACTAACTGATCCGTTCCAGGCTTTGCTTAAAAAACAAAAGCTACTCGCTTCATTGGCCTGGCTGAATGGAATTGCAGGAGAGCCTACCGGGATGTTGTTGATACGCATGCGGTTCAAAGTTCTCCTGTAGTAGCTGAAGTCATTCTGGATGGCAGGGTTGGTCATCTGTTGGAAGGTGGGTTTGAGAGCTCACATCAGTTACATGGGTCCAAAGACACGCATACATTTCAACACACCTGGCTTTTATAATTCAAGAATATCGAGATGAAAGTGTGAATGCCTTACTACTTTCCCTATATCCAAAGACTCAAATATATGATGGAAATGGTTTGGATGTTTTCATGGAAGAAACTCTCATGGTATCATACCATGTTGTTGTTTACGTGGCTTGCAATTCAAGTACATTCCTCTGTCATTATTTCATACTTCTGAAGACGGTTAGGTGCATCCTTTCCTCTACACCCAAGTCTTAAATGGGAGGAAAACATTACATCCATCCATATGTGCATGTATTTCTTGCAAGATCACAAAAACTAAGTCTTTCTACAGTGACATGTCAAAGTATCAGTAGATCCTCCATCACCCTGTGGAGATGAACACCTGAAATCGCTAAACGGTCATGTTAGGGAAATGTATTTGACAAGTGAATCAGTCAAAGAGGCCTGGGGTGAAGAGCAGTCTGCTAAACACTGTTTGCTAAAATCCCTGTCTTCTGCAAAGCCCTTCCTGATGAGGTCTTCTCATAGTGAACCGGAGCCCCAATGAATCCGCATAACGAATTTGGAATTCTTAAGCTAATGCTCAAATCTGACTGGATGAAGAATAATGTGAGGTAGAATAGACCACATTTACGTTATACCGACAAGTTCAAGACTTCACAGAAATCCAGTAGAGCAGAGATTTTAGAATTATGGAAGAAGACAAGTCAAATGACTGCATAGATAACACAATTCTTACAAGGGAATAAAGAAGGCTAATTTAATCAACTGTCGATGTGCCTACCAAAATTTATTTAAATCCATCTCGTTGATGGTAATTGTTCATTACGGAATCCATTAACATCAACCATCATTATCGGAATCAGCAAATATAATAAAAAAAAAATACAATAAGCTATTAGTTTTGAGCTTGAAAAGATCAGCTAATCATATTAAATGTTCAAGCTCTTGTATACTTGACAAAAGGACAAGCAGCGCGAACTGTAACAGTCAAGGACATAGACTTGTAAACCCAGAGGTTTCTGGTTCATGTCCCAGGGGAGCTGGCCGCAGCGGTACACCATATTTCATCCCAATCGCCGCAGTGAAATACCCAGCCAAACAGTGTCAGTGTCCCTTAAATTATTAAACACCATGTGAATATCCTGCATGAACCCAAGTCAGATGGGCTGGTGAAGCTAAAGTGTCCTCACTGTGTGTCGGCATGTATGTGACAGGCTGTCACTCCATCCATCCCATTTTATACACTACATTTATTATTTACATCACAGCATGACAGAAATTAACTGGATCGCAGCATCACACTGGATGTTAAGAGGTAGAGTAGCAGAGGTGTTACTGATAATATTATCCCTTAATCCGCGACCGACGAGACGCATCATTAACTGAAAATTCCAGTGCTTTTCAGTTCAGCTCTCAAATGATCAGAGGAGATTCGTCAAACAATCATTCATGATGTAATTAGTGCCCAAAGTACACGAAAGAACTGTTCAGGGCTTTATGCACATTGAAACATTAACAGAAGATATTTGACAGCTCAACTCTGAGCTAAAATAGACAGCATTGTGACTATAACAGCCATGAAGCAGGTGACACATTCCCATACCTTGAGGATTACCTAACACAGACCAGTCTTGCAACCTATGCAGCATTGGCACTCCAGCCACCGGAAAAAAAAACTGTTTCATTGCACTAGGGTGGTGCTGAGGTAGTGCCCACTGCACGGCTGCATTCGGGTTCTTATTCCTGAGGTGGTTTGTTGTGTGGGGGGTGCGGCAACAAGCTCTAATCAGCACGCGCTCCATGCCTCCTCCTACACATAACCTATGTGACTTAAGATGACTCCCACATATGATCAATTAAAAAAAAAATAAAAAAAAAAAAACATAAAAAGTAACAAATGCATAACAGTCGTAAGACAGGGACAATCTGTATTTTCAAGAATTCCAGATTCCCAATTTAATTTAAAAATTCAGTAATAAAAGGATTGTTAAATTCTTCCCCAATTACACTGAGTCAGACTGCAGTAGGAAATTGGGAAAAATCTGATTTTGGGGGTGGAGTTTCTCATGACTAAACCCCAAATGTGAACTAAACTGCAGAGATTAACAAAAGTCACACCAAATTAAATTAATGATTAAAAAAAAATAAAAAATCATCAGACACTCCGATAATGACAGCCATCTCACCTCAGGATATATGATTATTGGGAACACTCCAGTGTGGATAAAAAGCTTGCGCCTCATCAGACAATCCATTAAACTTCGTGCGTCATATTTTGAGAAATAAATAAAAAATAAAACTGCGATTTAAGTGGGTCGGCCGAAAGGGACAGGAGAAAGGGATGGATGAGTGGAAGCGACAAGCCTTCGCATCCCATCCACAGTCCTGCTACTCTCCCCCAATCGGTGGCCCTTAATTGAGGGTCTCCCCAGCACGCCGCCTCAGGGTGTGAGGGTATCACTTGGGGAACGGCATGGATCTGGTTGGAGGGGAGGGGGGGTATGACACTCCAGTGTGGGGATAATGAAGGGCCTCCAGGCTTTGGGGTGACTGTGAGGGGGGAGGGTGGCATTCTATCAACTCCCCCCTCCAACTAGGCCAACAAGCCTGCCTCAAAATAAACCCAGAGACCCCCCCCCCCACCCCCCACACACACAACTCCGTTTTCCAAGCAGTTCCAGCACAGGCTGGACTCATGAGGCATTTGAAGACCTGGTGAAGAATCCAGTGGTGTGTTATACACCTGCCACTCTGTGAGCGTGTATCATCTGTCGTAGCTCACAGGTAAATAAGCTCACTTTGATAAAAAATAGAGCTTTCTAATTGCTGTTAAATGGACAGTGCCCACAGAGTGCTTGATGAAAGGCTTACTTGCAGTTCATTTGAATTGGCACTGATGGTTTTGTTCTCGAACAATTGTTTATACGCTCAGGCACCGGCTGAGCATGACCCTGTAGATTGTAGGATATAGATGCAGCTGAAAACCATGACTGAGCAAGGCCTAGATTCTGACCTGCAGCCCGAGAGCTCTGAGGTACCAGCATCGAGGTGAGTCCTTCGTCATTTCAATATCCAGTTTTAGCAAGGACCAGAAAAACAGCAAACACACAGCTAGGTATTATTTGCTTAAACTTCTGTCCCTGCAGGGTTGCAGCAGTCCGGAATCTCTCTTGGAAACTACTGTACAAACGGCAAGGCAAAGAATACAGTGCTCACAGAAAGTCTTGGAATGCTTGCTTAATTCAGTAAAAAATTATTGTAAATTTATTGGTTTTATAACAAAACTCATTTACAAAAACTATCATTTTCAATCATTTACAAAAACTATATCATGTTAGAAACAACCAAACGTTTTAAGTAAAACACTAATTTTAAGTAGTAATAAAGACTATATCGTTCTAAAAGAGCTGTTCTGAGTTAAAAGGTTCATTGACAAGCATGAGTGGGGGCTTTTTAATTAGCAACACCTTTGCAATAACATAAAACACCAAACATTTGTGTGCAGTATCATATTGGGAGCCAGTGACTGCAACTGCAATTAACAGCAAAATAGCAAGAACAGAACTGAATGAGGCCGTCAAAAAATATTTATTTCTTGAAGGAAACCAATAAATTAATAAATTAACAACATTATTACTGAGTTAAGCAAGCTTTCCAAGACGTTTTGTGAGCACTGTAACCCAGGACAGGGCAACAACCCATCACAGGCACACACACATACACAAGTCCCACTCTCAGGTATTCACACCTATGGGCAATTTGCTAACTCCAATTAACCTGTTTTTGGATGGTGGGGGGAATTTGGAAAACCGCCATGATGACACATGGAGGACATGCAAACTCCACACATACAGTGTCAAAAGTTTAAAAATAAATAAAAGAAAGCTACCACCAATGGTTAAAACTATCAGATTTTACTTTTCATTTCTACAGAAGGACTGACATGTTTTATTCTAATGCGTGAAAGAGTCCTGCAGACAATGGTAATGCTACTGGTGATTGTTAGTTATCGAAGGGATCTCTCAAGGGTACAACTGTATTGGTCAGCACCCAGCCCAAGGGCTACTGCAACAGTGCTGGCCCAAGTCAGCGGCACAGCCTGCTGTGATGCGGGGGACGGCACAGACTTGCCTTGAGCTCGTCGAAACGCAGCGTGAAGTGCAGGATCTCAGCGAACTGCTTGGCCAGAGCCTGCTCGCGCTCCAGATGCTGCGTGGGACTGTCAGGCATGCAGGTAAGGGCTCCCAGAAGGCCGTGCAGAGCCGCCTCTGCGGGGGGAAGGGCGACGGACAGGTGAAACATGGTTCTGCCACGAAGGATTGTGCAAGACGAGGTAGGTTTCAACTGGGGCATGACACAACTGACCAGACTGCTGACAAATATAAATATCATTCATTTTGATGCAATTAACTAACAGTTAACAATTAATTAAAATATGAGACTTCTCAGATGTACCAAGGTTTTTAATAACTTGACCAAATACAGGGTCTTAGTGAGCTTGGAACGTATCCCAGGAAACACAGGGCACAGCCAGGATGGGATGCCAGTCCATCACAGGATATGCACACAAAAACACTCATACAGATCCATAAAGCTCAGACTGAAGCCTGCGTTAAATGAAGCGATGTAGGTCAATCACCCCTGAAGCAAATCTGGCTCACAAATCGAGAGCCTGCACTGCAGTATATCCACGCATGGTCAGAGTCCAGTGTTCCACTTGCCAAAAATGCCTGCAGCGCCATCTCACATCCCCCATGAAAACAACTGCCAGGACGGGACGTTTTTTTGGTTCCCACCAGTTCCGCTAGTGCCAGGGAGGGCGGGTGGAGATGGGTCAGTGATGGAGGAGCTGCCAGATCGGTCAAAGCACAAAGGCAGAGAGGTTGCTGATAGGTGCTGATTCACTTTGTAGGGAAAGTTCAGTCCCTTCATTGGATAAAACTTAAATTTTATTCATTCTTAGCTTGTCTGTTGCGTCTGTGTTTCATCCACACAAGTAGGCAGAACATAGTGAGGTTTCAAAGAAAACAAAAACCACAATTTGTTTCCAGGCTAGTCCCTCTGAATACAGTGGATCTAGCCATAACAAAAATATAGTTGTTTGAGGCGATAAAAGAATACACAGATGTTGAAATTAAACAACAGGAGGTCAACAGGAGGTCGCAACAGCCCAGTGGATGAGAAGCAGAGTGCTGCCACAGGAACATGACCCTAGCCACAGCTTTATCCTCAGCTCTGCTGCATGGATCTCCCCCAGGGTCCTGGAGAAATCAAGCGTGAAACATTGAGCAGGAGACATCCGGAACTCCTGCTGACCTCCTCGGCAAGGGAATGTGCCGGCAAAGCGAGGGGCTGGCCTCATCCGTTATGGAAGCAGTCATGGCGGGAAAGAGATCCTTTCTTTCACTGACAGTCATTACTGAGATAAAAATTCCTCCAGTAGGGGGCGTGGTGCTGTAGCGTGGAACTGCTGGAGTATGAAACTGAGCTGTACACACAGACATACTGTACCTGCAAGGTGTGTCAGCCTAATCAGAGAACTCCAGCTGCTAGCCGACAAAAACAACGCGCATATGTGTTACACTTCTTCAGGAGTACTTTGGGGGGTCCACACCCTGAAACAAAGCAGCACCTGGTGTGTGTGGGTTCACCGCTCGCAGGTACATACCTAACCTCTGGGAGAACTCATAGAACTTCTTCAGCTTCCCTACCAAGGGGATGACAGCGCCCCAAGCCCTTTCCTGCAAGCTCTCGTCCATGGGATTCTGGATGGCCTAGGGTAGAATGAAAAAAAATAGAAATATATAAAATATATATTGCAGTGTCTGCTGACATGTAATCATCATGGAAACAGCAAACGTCCCTGGACCAGTTCTCTCTCCAGTCACAGGGGGCAATTCTGGGATTTTTTTTTGGGGGGGGGGGGGGGTGGTGGTTAGCATAAGAGGGGCCACACAGGGGGCCCCTCTCTTAGTATACACCCTGGTTCAGTCATGTCTAATTAGCTTAAGTGTCTAATTTTGCTTAAGTGGTGACCAATAGAAGACACGTGCATGATACAAGTGTAATTAAGCAATTACTCTTAATAGCAGTGTTGGGGAAGCTACATTTAAACAGTAGCTTTTCAAGCTACTTGTGATTAAAGCAGCTAAACTACAGCCAAGCTACTGTTTTAATATAGTAGTTAGCTGCACTACCAGCTACAGAGGAAAAGTATCTAACTACATCAAAGCAATCAGAAGCACCTGTTAGCTGAAAATACCCGTTTTTGTAAAGAGGGAAAAATAATACACGTCGTCGTCAACTTACGACTGTGATCGGTTCTGAGTGACCAGTCGGAAGCTGAAAAAAGCTACTGGAAAAAGTAGTTAAGTCAGCAGCATCACCAATTTTAGTCAGCTACTCCCCAACACTGGTTAATAGGCATTTACTCCTGGTATAGACAGGTGTGAGCCAAGGGTTATGTCACTGGCACACAACTACTTACTATGTGACACAACCTCTAACAGCTGTAAAAACTTAATTGCTGCCAGGGACGGGAGAACGGCGGGATCACTAACAGCGGGTTACCTCTCGGATCTCGGCACCCGCTCCCTTGTAGGCCTGCAGGTCATCCAAAATGCCCCTGGCGTCTTTCAGGACCACGTTCACCTGCTCCCACACTCGTCTTTCTGATTCGGTTGGCTGTGCATCTGAAGAGGCGATTGGAACATATCATCAAAGAGTCCGGGCAGTGCATGACTCCTACCTTGGATGGCTTAGGCCTAATCTATGACAATTTACAGTATAACTGCACTATACCACACCGGACTGAACAACAACAAAGAGGGGGAATCAAAGGAAGCAATGGCATTAGAGATGCAAAGGCCCATGTGGGTTCAGTGTCCTGTAGAACGGAGTAAAGGAGATACATTCGATTCGTTGCTTTTTATCGCATACAAATGGGAAAATGTGTCACCTGGAGCTTTTCCAAATCCCCGCAGGGACAATGGACCTCTCTCATTGGCATGAGGTACCCTATTCTTCCTCTAACCCAGTATTTCTCAACCCAGTCCTTGGGGATGCCCAGACAGTCCACATGTTTGCTCCTTCCCAGAACCCAGCATACCTGAACCAAGCAACCAAGAAGAACCTAAACAAGAACACCAGATACCTGATACATGTGAGCCAGGTGCTGGGAGAACTGTCTGGAGGGTTCCCGATGCCTCAGTTAAGATATACTGCTCTAAGCAATCAGCCTAGCGAGTTCCCTAAGGCAACAGGACATTTGCCGCTTAATTAAAGCTTCCGCTTTGTTTTACAGTAATAAAGCCATTCAATTCAACAGAAAGACATGCGGTCTTTGATGCTTCCATCAGGAGCACAGCATGGCAAGGGTATGACAGCATGCGGTGCAGTGACCTACGCCGTTCTGCAGATGGCGATAATTAAAGGACCATATAGAGGTCACCAGCCACCCACCACATGGTTTGCCTACCACCTCTGCTTTGATGTCTAAATAAAGTGATGATGTTTCATCTTTTAACACCTTGGTAATAAAGCGTATCGATTACGGTGACCATAAAGCAGGGCACCATCCCAAACACGGCTCTTCGTTTTGCTCTAGCTACGTTGCCGCCAGAGACCGATAGATCCGCCCACCTTGGGGAACCTTCAATGGAAGCCTTGACGGGACAGTATGACCAGCCAGGAGTGGCTTGTTTCTGTCCCGTCCAGAGAGTAATGTGTCGCTCCCCCCAACCTTGAAGTGCTAACCAGGCCACAAGCAATGCCTGTACTGGCTGCACACAAATACAGAAAAATACCAAGCGTTTTAAGGGTACTAGATCATAGGCAGGAGAAAGGACATAGCAAGCAGGGTGTAGATAGAACATAAAAAAATAAATCTCACTTTCAAAATCGAGGAAAAAGTTGGGTCCCTGCTCAAAGTCAGTGCAAGTCAAAACTTTAAGGAGGTTCCCCATGTTGAGACACCTGTCAAGAAAAGAGAGAATAGGTTGAGTGTTTACATTTCACGGCAAAACAGTCAACCTTTTAGCACAAAGACAAAAAGTATGTGATAACAGAGTTAATAGTTAGGTAAAATGTTGCATAAGACACCAGTGATGGCATTTCTGTGAAACAGCAGCACAATATATAGGGCTGTTGTTATGCAAGCCTTGATGCCATGACCCAATATGCCTGAGGGGATATTAATGTTTCCTATGTTAGAAATGACTTTAACCCATTCATTATTATGGGTACAGACCGATGCAGGCCATTTTGGCACCAATGAGCTCCCTTTCAAACTTTCACATCTACGAAAATTGAAAACAGAATAATGTTTATTGAGATACGTGGAATTAGTCCAGAAATTCTGAATATGTAGAGGCTTCTATACAGAAGTTGTGTGTATCAACCTTGGCAAGCTTTGTTGAACCAATCGAGGTCCCCTGCGACTTTGACTAGGTTATATGGCTGGAAGATTCATCCATACCCACTTGTCCTATGTAGGGATACAAGAGTCCAGAGCTTTTCCCAGAAAAAAAGGCCCAAGGCAAGGAATACGAGACACCAGTGTACTCAGAGGAAACCCCATGATGACATAAGGAGAACATGCAAACTCCACACATATGGGGCCACGGTGGAGACTCGATCCCTGGAGGTATGAGGCAACACTGCCAACCACTGCACCACTGTGCCATCCCTGTGGCTGGAAGATGGGGGACAATCAGGGAAATGCAGTGTTCGCAAGTATAAACCGTACAGTTATTATTCATGATTTTCCTGTTCTTTAGACATATTCATCCCTAAGAACACTTAACACATTTAAAAGTATCAGTTGATTATGAATGTTATTACAAACTAGAACTCCGAACGAGCTGAAATGACCTGGTCCTGACCCAAATTTGCTAATAGGCCTGGGTCACTTCTCAGAACTCAACAACTGTGACTGCAGGTGCTAATGGGCCATCAGCACTGGCCGTGGGGAGGGGGGCAGGGTGGGGGGTCCCTGTGGCCCATGACACCAGCCCCACTATCTCACCCGCATTACACGGCCCCGCCCACCTGCCAACCGCTGCTCCCACTCCAGACTCAGTGTGGTTTCCTGGTTCAACAGATGTCCCCAACGTCTGAGCCCTTCTTGGCAGAACACCACCCCCGGCCTAGCCCCCCAACCCCCAGTGGGGGCCAGTTTTCGGGAATCCTCCTCAGTTTATTAAGAACTCTAACTGCGGGTGGCTTTCACAAACAGATTCCTCAAGATAATGAGCCGTTGATTACAGTGAGAAACATCGTTATGCAATGGTCCCGTTTCATACCGTATGCTTCTTACACCTTGGGGAAAACCACACTGTTCTCCCACCCTTCTCTTTGCTTGCTTCAGAAACATCTTCAGGGAGTCTTCCCTATCACCACAGGACGAAATATGACCTTTCAACAAGCATTTGACCTTTCACCTGTGACTGACGGCCACATAATAAGGGCATCCAGGAACAAAAGGGATACGTAAGTGGTACCTTTCCCAGACAATCTTACAACTAAATGTGCAAGCTGGTATATCTAGGACAACGGAGACAGATGCAAACCTCTGTATGTCTTTGTACCCCTCCTCCCTCTAGCTTTGTATCTCTTACATGGTATTTCACATTTCTATGGATGTGGGATGTTTCATAATTTGCCTTTTTTGCATACATCATACCCTGAGGTCCAGAATAACAAGAAACACAAAACATGAATGAACCTGTCTAAAGTTAAATATCAGAGGTCACTGGAAGGACCCATGGTTTCAGGGTGCAGCAGAAAATCCTCAGTGGCTTTTCCAAGTTTCACACTACAGACCTTTGGCAATAACAGGACCTGCGTTTTTCAGAACGGCGGCTGCTTTTCCCAACACCTTCACAGCTGCTCTCCTACGGTGACCTACATAGCATGTCCGGTGTGACCCTGTCTTACGTGGCACTGGCAGTGCTGAAAGGAGGCCAGCAAGTCGCGTAGTGGAGCAGCGCATGGATCTGGAGGCTGCCGCTCTACCCTTCAGCAGTGCCGCTCTAACCTGAATTGCCCCAGAAAGCTGTACAGATGTATGAAACTACAATGGACTATAGAATAACAACCTCAGATATGCTGTTTGAGTCTCTTTGACTCTGCTATTTTTATATGTACAGTAAGTGGTGGTTCATTTATATTCCTGGTAAGTTCATACTATTACGTGATTATATTATAACCTCAAAATGGTAAGAAGCGATGATACATAGCACGGAATGGCTCAAAATTTTAAAGGGAAAAATTTTAGATTCCATATTATTGACTCTTGCTGTTTTCCAGTGTTAATCAATATTATTTGTACTAGTAGGTTCTGCGGCTGGCACGGTGGGGCAGTGGTTAGCACTGTTGCCTCACACCTGTGGGACCCGGGTGTGAGTCTTTACCATGGTTCTGTGTGTTGAATGTTCTCTCCATGGTGTCATTACTCTGGTTTAATCCCTCAGTGTAAAATGCTGAGGTTAATTGGAGTTACCAAATTGCCTGTAGAGGTAAATGGGGTATGTGTTAATGGGTTAGTGCCTCATCCTGGGTTGTTTCCTGCCTTGTGCCCTTAGGCTCCAGACCCCCCCGCTACCTTACATAGGACAAGCAGTTATACGGTATGGATGGATAGTAACATCTGCTGTTCTTCACATGAATCTCAAAATATTTCAAAATTATAGACTACCTCAAAATATTTTTTCTTTTGCCACATTTGGCATTTGCCTGTGAAGAGACAGCTTTGCTGATTTGGGCACTCAGTAAAAAAGTCAAAGATTAAACTTTATGAGCAATTACTGCCTATAGTACAATTAGCTTTAGGTTAAAGGCAGTCAAATTGATCCTTTGCCTGGCTGAATTTACATTCAACACTGCCTCAGATGGCCGATCAGTGCTATATCAGCAGGCACCTAAACGACGGCAGTATGAAACCGGCCAGTGTGGGTAGAATGATAGGAATATTGCAGGAAGGCGGTGGTTTTGGCCTGTCAACTTGTCTGTTCAGGGCACTAGAAAGAAGCGACTTGAAAGGAATTACCCGGAAAAAGCAAGGGGTGGGGGTGATGGTGGTCTGGGAATGAACAAACGCAGCGACCATTAGGGTGTGAAAACCAAAAACAGCCTGTCGCAGGAGAAAATGCGCACATGCGAGCAGCCTGTCATACTGAGAAAAACCCGAACTCAAGTGACAGGTGAGAGAATAAGAGGAAATAAATAGAAATGCTTTTTTACGGGATGGGGGGGGGGGGGGGTTGGGCTTATAGGCCCTTTGCAAACGCAAAGGAAAAAAAATTAGCAACCAAACACCCACACACCACCCAGGGAACCGTGGGCAAGGACACCCCACC
>JAODJX010000001.1:28161849-28175463 GCA_026776945.1 Isichthys henryi
GTGCTGATGGTTTGGTTTGTTCTTGATTGTTTGGTTCAGTGCTGATGGTTTGGTTTGTTCTTGATTGTTTGGTTCAGTGCTGATGGTTTGGTTTGTTCTTGATTGTTTGGTTCAGGTATGCCAAGAACTGGGAAGGAGCAAAAATGCGGACTGTCTGAGGGTCCCTGAGGACCGGGCTGAGAAACACTCCAATAATATTCCCAGTGGGACCCTAACTCATGTCTAGTACTCATTACACAACACCAGTCTGTCTGTCTTCCAATCACTCATCCAGTATAGGGTCCCAGTGAGCCTGCAGTCTATCCCAGGATCCACGGGACACAAGGGTTGGGGGCATCAGTAAAACACAGAGCATAAACATACTCACATGATCACATATTAGGGGACATTCTGACACACCAATGGGTATAGGCAGGAGACTCACGCAACACTGAAGCAGCATATGAATGTGCAAGCCTGAGGTGCAATGTGACACTAAGGCACAACACCAGCTTCACACACCAACAGCAGCCACCTAAATCACCATGGTAAGATCAAGTTGGAGCACACCGCCCCATCTGCTACTTACTGCTGGGGCTGCTATTGTTAGCATTTATCCTCAAATCTAATCTCGATAGCGCTAAATGATGTTACATACATATAAATATATTGTACTGTGACAAAGAAGATAAGAAACCGACTGCGAGATGACAGTGTCACACATCCATCCATCCATGACTGTTTATTTTCTACAAGTGACAGTGATGTATTCAGAGGTGGTGATTTCAGGTCCAGAGAGTACAAATCCAGACCAAGATTTTTTTTCAACCAACCAGTTGAGTATAAAGAGTCACAGTCACAGAGTGCTCAACTGGCTGGCTGAAAAAAAATCTTGGTCTGGATTCCTACTTTCTAGACCTGAAATCTGGATGCATTTCACACCAGGAAAGACACAATCCAAATCACAAGATCCAATGCTGGGCATTGACCATTTAAATTGAGTGACCCATGCATTATACAAAGTATGGGAAGCTGCTCATTTTAAATCATTTTAAGAATTCAGAGACCTTTATTTGTAGCACGTTTTAAAATGTTTGTTTTAAGGCTCAAATGTTCTCAAGCTTGAAATGATGTAATAATGATCTGGTTTGCTTTACGCCTTAACATACAAAAGTATCATATGCTGTATGTAGGATCAAACAGGGTTCCCATTTCACGGTTTAACACTCACATTTTAATAAACAATATGTGGAAATTCTGTTTAGGACACAATGGCTAGAATTACAGCCACCCCGTGTTACGGGTTTGAATCCCTTCTCTTCTCTGCATACACGGTTTTTGCATTTTCTACCCATTTAACACAGGTCTTCTCCCACAGCCCAAAATGGGCATTTATGTGAATTAGTGTCTCTACATTGCCCAATGTGTTTGTGTGCAGTGATAGACCAAGATCTCATCCAGGGTGTCCCCTGTTTTATGCATGACACTGCATGGAAAGGGCTCCAGGCTGCCAGGTGACCTCACACTGGATAGGCAACTGGGAGATGGAGGTATCTGATCGTACATAAAATTTTAAGAGAGGATTTAGAAATTTGACTTGTAAGTTTTTTTAATCATAACAACATGCCAAACTATATATTGTGGCTTGCTTGTAAGATTTATGCAAGCTCTGTTCACAGATAAAGTACCCATAATATATGCTTACCCGGGAAGGCCTCATAGCTACTTCCTGCTGTTTGTTCTTATTCAAAACAGAACAGGAAAAAAAAACTACGTATGAGAACTCAAATGTAAATGCGTACGGGACTAAACAGCTATGCTTCGGTACAGTAATAAGAAAATAAGGTCACCGCCGTTACACACCATTTATAGATGCTCATTAGATATCGCATTCAAAGCAGAGCGCGAGCACGACACCTGCTATCTACTCGGGATTACAGCCTAAATAAAACATCTTACAGTTCCTTTTTACTGCTGATTAAAAGTGGCTGTAAGAATTGAATCACTCTACGCATGTAAGCAGTGTTGTTTCTGTGGGACCTAAGTAGGCGATTTAAAAGCGGCAATCGGTAACTTGGAAACGGACACCATTATCAACGGCATCTTCTTCATGACAGCTCCTGCCACTGCAACCAGCGCGCGCGTGTGCATGCGCGCAGCACGAGCTCAAAGCAGGAAGTCAGCCTACCGACACACCGAAAAGCACCAAAAATGACGTCCCGTGTAGCAAGGGGCACGCTTCTGGGGCCGGACAGTATGCAGCCTGAAGGATCTCCACCCTGACACTTTCACTACGGGGTCACGACTAGACCGGTTTCATCCTTACTTGTGCAGTATGGGTCCGAGGCCAAGCGAGTTTTGGTTTCAGAGGATGCAGAAGTTGGCGGCCGCCAGCGTGTACCATCCGCGTGTTCACTAACGGGCCAGGGACCAGTCTCTCTGCATCGTACCCGGCACTGAACATCTCTCCCCTGAAGTTCCCCACCCCGGGGCACACGTTTGTCAGAATAGAGAGGCTTAAAAAAAACATGCCCTTTCCTTAATCCTCTTTTTTTTTCGCAAAACAAAAAGCATACTTCTCCACGTGTAGAAAATTAAGTTGCATTACAAGTATCTGGCCTCCCCACGTCAGCCTGTGCAGCTTAATAAATACTTCAGCTTTTTTTAGGAGCACTTCCTTTTATGTTTGACCATTAGCACAATTTCCCCCTTGCCTGTGCACACATGACGCCAACACAATGACAAACCTGTGGTCCTCAAGAAACAGAAATGCATTCCTCACTACCCCCCAAGCGTGCCTCCTTTAGCTAAATGCAAATCACATACAATTTCCATCCCTAATCTGTGTGAACTTTTTATTCGTTTTCAGTACTTATCAAAACGGCAGGGCTGGCCACCTAACTGCACATCACAGACACCATGCACTGCACTTCCAGGGGTGTTGGGCGGCCCGGGCTGCTCACTTTACCCTAAACACCTACAGACTCACAGAAAAATGCCTGTTTTCCAAAAGAAGCTAAGGCGTATGTTTTTATACTCCAAGCCCCATTATAATTTAGGCAAGCACAAACTGCTCAGCCATGGTGCAGGTAAGGATCTACGCAATGTACCATATGCAGTCCGTGGACGAAATGCACGTTTTGAAAAGAGGAAGCGCCACAAGCCTATGCACCTTATGCACGGGCGTTTTTGCAGATCGGAACCGGCGGACCCAGCCGCATTCTGCACTGGACCCGATAGTAAAGCACCGGCTCCTGATTCACAGAAAGCGGGGGCGTAGATGTTAGATTATCAGTTCGAGATAACGCGCAAGAAGTGAAACGACAGCGTTTCATGTGTCTGACAGAAAAACAGCTTCCTATTTCGTGAGAATACGGATCATATGCATGAATTTCATTCACGTACGTGATCCAATCGTGACATTTGCCTGTGGTCCCAATTCCAGTCCCTTTGCGTGCGTAATAAAACAACTATCAGTGTTTTTTTTTTTAGACACTACAGAAGCTGCACTCTCTGTCAACGGTGCATTTCCACCTACGATGAGAATATTATCTTGGTAAAATAAACCAATAATTTATATGTAACGGGGTTTACATATGAAAGAGCTGTCGCATTTTATGCCGTTTATTATAATGGTATAATTACTGCTGTTATGGTTAGAATAAAGTTAGCAAATATTCAAATTATTTTTTTAAACGAAGTTCTCATATGTTACTATATGAAACAGCAAATCGCACTGAATTCCCTGACACCATCAACTTCAATTGGGAAATAATTCCGCTTGACAATGGTATAAAAACAAGCATAGTAAATTTAACAACAAGGAGCGATCCGGAGAGGAAACGACAATGGTCGGAGCGGGTGGACAGCAAACACGCTTCCGTACGGTTTACCTTAACATGCGGGGCGAACGGAGCCAAGAGGTACCGTGAGTCCCGGCGAAGACGCTCCGGCGGCCGGCTCGCATAGCAGATCGCGGCTCGCAAGTATGAGCCCTCGGCAGCCAGTTTCCGGGTTGGCCGCCCTGAACGTCACTGTGTCGGTCACACAGGTTCAGGCATGGTGCTCTACAACAGCTATAAAAGGAATAGACCTGCTACCACAGGGGCATGCAGGGAAACGCAAGTGTCTTTTTATTCCACGGAATGTATATTATGTAATTTAAAGTAAGGGGAATGCAGCGTGAATACATATACACCTGTCACACTGTAAAAGAATAACAATAATTTCATCACAATTAATTCCCCGAGTTTCATTCTGTCTTTCCCGCATGCGGATCGCTTACACCTGAAAGATCTTAAGAAATCGGTTTTTCAATCAGCGACAAACTGAAGCGTGTAGATGAGCGTCTGCGCAACTTACATCTAAGTTTAACATATTGCTAAAACAGATCGATTACAGATCTACCCAAGTTCGCAATACTGTGAAAACGAATCAGATAATGATATATCTAATTAGCTTCTATACACTGTTTAAGCGGTACAGTTAAGAGATCGGTTAAAAATAGAGCCTATCCAACTTGAAGACGATAAAAAGGGAGCAGTTAAGGATGTACTTTATCTCAACGTGCTGTTAAAGGGATGTGGTAAGGAACCAACTAACTTCAATTAACACAGCCTCCAATCTGTTAAAGATCTACCTTCAACAGACTGCTAAAGTCCAACTTAAAATTACTTATAAAGCACATTTAAAAATAACGTTTGTTGACCAAACAAACAAGATCACCAAAAGGAAAAGGAAGGAAAAAATGTATAACATAAATTATTAGGGGGGTTATAAGAGAAGACATAATCATCACGTGAACACGGATGGCAAAGACATAAGATGTCAGGAGTATTGATAGAGCGGGACATGCCAAATTTAGTATAACTGAGTATAGAAATGTGTTAAAACGTATTGGCCAAGACCGCAGGTATCAGGATTAGCCTAGGCCTACAGGCTCACGAAATAAAGTACATTTTCTTTTAACAGTCTTTTACATTTTATTGCCCAGTGAAAGATGAAAATCCTAAAGTCGTTATTCATATTTTAATTGCGAGTTATCACTCACGAGTTGAAATAAATTGCGTTTTAAATTCATTTAAACTGAGCCAGCCACAGTCAATAAATACCTCGAAAATGTTATAGTAAAAACCGTAATAAAAACAATTGATACCATTAATCTGCATGTTCATTTGGTATTAATTTATTGCAAAAGGAGTTTCATGAAGGCATTTCTTTTACAGATAACGACCTGAGACGAGCGACGCAGGTGAATCTAATCGGAGGGAGGGTAATTAAATTAATCGTTACAGCAGCTATAAAAGTATCGCCATGTGGATGCCTTTTTGTGCAGGAAAAAAAAAGATTCTGTACGGTGTAAGACGTTTCATTAAAGGCGATTTCTTTAGTACAACTCTGACATCAACATGCCGAAGGACCCCATCCATATAAACGTTGTTATTATCGGCCACGTGGATAGTGGCAAGTCCACGACCACTGGCCATCTCCTCTATAAGTGCGGCGGCGTGGACTCCAGGACTCTCGAGAAGTTTGAAAAAGCTTCAGCCCAGGTCCGAGTTTTTTTCTTTCTTTTCTTTCTTAATCACGAAATTTTTATGTTCTTTATCGTCTATAAGCTTAACTTTTTTTTTCTTTTTTTTTTAGATGGGCAAGAGCTCTTTCAAGTTCGCCTGGGTTTTGGACAAGCTGAAAGCCGAGAGGGAGCGTGGCATCACTATCGACATCTCGCTGCTGAAGTTTGAGACTCAGAAGTTTTCCATCACCATCATCGACGCTCCCGGACACCGCGACTTTATCAAGAATATGATCACCGGCACATCCCAGGTACAAACTCCCTGCCCGGCCGGGTTCTCCATATTTGGCGATCTGATGGCAGCGGTGATCTACCCTCCAGTTCATTTCAGGCTGACGCCGCTATTCTGGTGGTGTCCGCGGCCAAGGGCGAGTTTGAGGCCGGTATCTCCAGAAACGGACAGACCAGGGAGCATGCCCTGCTTGCTTACACGCTGGGCGTCAAGCAGATCATCGTCTGCGTCAACAAGATGGACCTGACCGAGCCGCCCTACAGCCAGAAGCGCTATGAGGAGGTGGTTCGCAACGTGACTGTTTTTATCAAGAAAATCGGATATGACCCGGCAGCTGTGCCGTTCGTGCCCGTTTCAGGCTGGAACGGAGAAAACATGCTCGCATCCTCTCAGAAGGTAACTTCACTGCTTTTGACTTCTAGGGAGCGTGTAATGGTCACGAGCAGTTTGTTTAAAACGCTGTGTTCCATCCACGTGGTAGATGCTTTGGTTCAAAGGATGGAAAATCAAGCGAAAAGAGGGCAACGCAAATGGTAAAACTCTGCTGGAAGTCCTGGATGCTATACTTCCTCCGATCCGAATTGTCAACAAGCCACTCAGACTGCCCCTTCAGGATGTCTACAAGATAGGAGGTAAGTGACCTGTCTGCTAATCATTTCACTTGTAACTGCTGCTTAAATGTGAAATGCTCTCCCTGAAACTGCAGGAGTTGGTACAGTCCCAGTGGGAAAGGTAGAGACTGGAGTCCTGAAACCTGGGATGCTCCTGATGTTCTCACCAGCCAAGTTGACAGCAGAGGTGAAGTCCATAGAAATGCACCACCAAGGACTCCAGACTGCCCTGCCTGGACACAACATAGGCTTCAACATCAAGAATGTAGCTGTTAAGAACTTGCGGAGAGGCAATGTGGCTGGGAATGCCCAGCATGACCCTCCGCTGGATGTTGCCAGCTTCATTGCCCAGGTAACCTGCATAGTAACTGCAATCTAGAACTCCTGCTTTTTTTTTTTTTTTTTTTTTTTGGGTTAAATTACTGGCTTTCATGCAAAGTCCCAGCTTCAATAAGCCAATAGGGTTTTGTTGCCTTCTGTGCAGGTGATAATTCTCAACCACCCAGGCAATATAAAGGCTGGCTACTCTCCAGTGCTGGACTGTCACACTGCCCATGTGACTTGTCGCTTCGCTGAGCTACAGCAGAAACTTGACCGCCGGACAGGGAGGATTCTTGAGGAGAGTCCTCAAGCCTTGAGGTCTGGGGATGCTGCCACTGTGAAGCTTGTTCCTATAAAGCCTCTCTGTGTGGAGAGCTTCTTTAGTTACCCTCCTTTAGGTGAGATCTTTGAGGTGTTTAAGGATTCTGCCATGTGGTGAGGGCCTGTTGATGACTTCTCCTTATCTCCCTTCAGGTCGGTTTGCTGCTAGGGATCTGAAGCAGACTGTGGCGGTTGGCATCATCAAAGCGGTGGAGAAAATTGACCAGACCCCAAGGAAGCCTTCCTCAAAAGTGCAATTTTCAAAATGAACTGTTGGAAATGTGGTGCAGCTCTGTAAAGGAACCTTTTTTTGTTTTGACTCCTATGGTTTCTGGCTTTTGTTTGATAAATGTCCTAAAGGGTGTTGGTTGAGGAATAAAATCCTGGTCTGTTGCAGATTGGTGATACTGAGTTTGTCTGGCATGTAGTCCTGATTTGGGTAGATTAGCTGACTAGATTCCATTTTATAATGGACACAAGTATGACTTGGGTCTAACCTGCATTAGTCACCTATCCTGCCCATGACCAGAAATCGTACTCTTACTGCAGTTAGTAATAGTGAACTTACCACCTCGGGCACCTATTAATAGCAACAAAATATTAGTTGTCAGATTAATTTAGTGCTGCAAATGTTGCCTGTAGGCTTTCTGAAACTGGAAGGACTGGGTTGAACTGACAAGATGTAAGAGGTAGCAATTTCATAAGTGCAGCATTACAGAAATCTTACACTTCCATGTGTAATCTATGGATGACATCTGCATGGTACCATTTTAGAAGGATTAAAGGACCAGCTACTGAACTGACCATGAACATTGCAAATGCAACGTCTCAGAAGTGTAACCAAGTACTGCATAGATATGAGGGTTTAAGCATAAAACAGCCCAAATGATGGTTAATACCTTTTAATACACTGAATTCTTTGCCCCCGAATCTGACTACGGGGACACAGCATGGGTATGGACTGTCAATGTATATCAGACATTTGTGACATCACTAAGGGGGAGGGGGTGGAAATTCTAGTCTCTCATAACACACAGGTTTCTAAGGCCCAGAATCTTCAGGAGACCACATGCTGGCATCAGGAGTCCAAGGGCTGTCCAGACTGCAGCAGAAACTGAGGTGTCCAGGGCCCCCGTGCCTTCATCTGCTCTGTCAGGAGGGACTTCTGAAGATCCCACGGAGGGCCCCACCCTCAAACTCACTCCACAATACACACCAAACTTAAGAAATCGGTACCTGCCCGTTGCTGTGTGTATCACAGGGAGGTAGGGAGGTGGGGGGGGCGACTCGGCTACTTCTGTCCTGTGACAGTATCTCCACCAGCTGGTGGAGAACTGAATCCCTTGAATGTTACTGAGATACACAGACCGCGTCACATTTCCGGGTACCAGGCTTCCACAGAACAGCTCTCTTCAAACATTCAGCAAGCAGCACTCAATGATACATTTAATGGGGTTACATCTCATCCTCGGACATGCATTTATTAGCTTCGCGTTAAGTCTCGTCTTCCTCTGCCGCTTTAGTCTTTCGGGCGAGAGTGAGAGTTTTGAATTCTGAAGAAGTTACCTTGATTCTGCGGGTATTTCAGGGATATAAGCAATGATACTGGTGATATACAAGCTAAGAGATATAGCCATTTGACCTCAAGTGCCTTTAGCAGGCAGCATACACTGATAAGATACACACTGGAGCATGTACAGAAAAATAGGCATGTATACATACATTATGCACAGGCATGAACACACATATGCATACATGTACATACATGTGCATGCATGTATACATACTTATATACCATAGCAGATGCTAAGTGCTGGAGAATGGCTACCGCAAACCTTGTAAGGTGTGCCGGTTTGGAAGGCTAGGTTAATACTGGTAAAGGCAGGTTAACGCAGTTTATTTACAATACATACACACACTGCACACCTTTGGCCAGGTGGTTTCGCATTTTCTCTGCCCATGTCTGTAACAGCAGCTATTTACAGAGGAGTGGCCCTCGGGCCCTCGGTGGCATCCTATTGGACGGAGTGCACACTGAGGGGCAGGGCCAGCCAGAGATTGGGCGGCTGAGCTGTCCGTCCCACTGTCAGTCTGACAGAATGTGCACGAATGACATGGGGAACACCCCCTTCCGTTCCGGCTGCCCTTCGATATGGCCGATCTGTAACAGAAAACAATGAGGCAGGGTTACTAGAGGTTACCATAACAAATTAATCCGGCAGAACAGTCACGAAGTAGGACACGCAGTACACTTTGGTTAGTGACACTAATACACCCAATATTAAGACACCAGTATTCCATGAAAATGGTGACCCCCTCAGATCTGGCAGATTCTCTGCCAAAACCTCAAGCCTGGTATGCGCTATACGTACTCACAAACCATTTTCGGAATTCTGTCCAGTTTCCCGAAAAAAACACTGAGCGGCTGTTTACATTAGCTGGAGCGTTGAGGAATATTTATACATCTGCATTGTTTGGAGAAGGGTGATGGATGGGCACTCACCCACCACTCCTGGTCCTCCTCCCCCGTCACCACAATCACCTCGCCCTCTGCGAACGTCAGCTCATCATCGTTGTCAGCCTGGCACTCATAGATGGTCTTTACCCGCCTCACTTTGGCTTTACCCTGCGGGGAGATGCCGACGTTATTTGGAAAAACTCCCACGGTTGAAAAAAACGCATGACTACATCAACTGGTGTCTCTAAACTGCCCATAGTGTGTTTTGTGTGTAAGTGCATGTATCCTATGGTGGACTAGACTGCCAGGCTGGGTGTCCCCCGCCTTGTGCCCTATGCCTCATGGGATTAATTCCAAGATGATTAAGTCTAGATACCAAGAAGCTACCAGTAAAGTGCACATCCACGGTTCTTAGTTCCGGAGGAAAAATGCTTTTATTATTCTATCACGGTGTGATATGGATGCATGTTTTCATCATAAATTTCTAAATCCATAGTTAGGGTGGATCTTGAATTTTAATAATACATGTGCATACATAGGAAGGCATCATCCTTATTCATCAAACCATAATGCTGTTTAATGAAAAAAGCCCCAGTGTAACTGGCTTCAAACGCTGCATTTCTGAAGAATCTGGCGCCCAGGGAGCCACTCATCAAACAGCAAGTTACAGAAGAGATCATGAGATCATGACTGATAGTCCTGCTTCTGGCACTAGGAAACCAGTTCGCATCCTAGCTGTGCTTTGGGAACAATAGTGGTGGGCTTTTCATTCAGTGTAAACATGCGAGTACTTAATTGTGGTCTTCAAGACATTTTTAACATCTCTCGGCTCTTTGTGCATAAAAGCTCTTTGGACGGGGAGTAAGGAAGCACTGCCTACTGTATGCAAGGAGAAGGAGCTTCCTTTGGACGTCAGCACAGGAACTCACAGTGTTTATCTTTCTGGGCAGCGGCACTGGCATCTCACTGGCACCGGCCGGGCCGCCATTGGTGTCTTCGCTCGGCTGCTTGGGCGATGGTTCCACCAGCTGACTGGGGGCCGGCAAATCCGAGGGCTGTGATTTGGGCATCGGCTCCCAGGAGAGGGGCTTCTGGGCAGGATCGGCTACTGGGGGCTTCACGCCCATGTCAGAGAGCTGGGGCTTGGGAGGTAGGTCCTTAATTTGAGGCTTGGGGGGCAGGTCTCCCAGCTGGGGTTTTGGAGGAAGGTCAGACAGTGGAGGCTTCGGGGGTAGCTCTCCAGGCTTAGGGGGCAGCTCGGAGATCTGGGGCTTGGGTGGAAGGTCTCCTAACTGGGGCTTCTCTGGCAGGGGAGATTTCTGGAGAACCTCGGTGGATTGGGGAGACTTCTGAAAGACCTCAGCAGACTGGCTGCTTTTGTCCATAGAGGGGTGGTGGATGGTGTCTATTTTCCGCAGTGCCACTGAAACAGGACATCACAGATCTTATGTGATTAACCTGGAACCGTGTGAGCTTGTTGGTCTGTTTCCTATATTTACACACTACATCTCCAGCTGCTGCCTGCAGTACATGACTCAGTTGGATTAAAGCACCCTGATCCTAATCTGTAACCCTGCAGGAAATTTGTTTAAAAGTTCAGGTGATACCTAAACCAGCAGCACCTTCAGTAGTCTGAAGTGTAGTACCATTGCAGTGGATTAATCTTGGTCAAAGAAGCATGGTTACTGGCTCAGAAACTCCAGAAATCACATGTCCTACCTTTTTGAGGTAGTTTGGGAAGGACCCTTGGACCAAGTGTAGATTTTGTGGTACCTGAAGCAGAACTGAAGGACAGAATAAAAGAGAACATTTTCTGGTGAGACGTCTCCAAATGAAAGCAAAGATATGAACAAAAATGCTACACTTTTATTCCCTGTGTTGCAAGAATTTGAAAATGTAACTATTTAAAACAGGACCCAAGGACAGCCTGTCATGTGATTAATGGTTTCACTCTGGTTGGTTGGTTCAAGGAGGGCCAAGTACCTTTGTTGCTGTAGAATGCCCTCGAACTTGTTGGATGAAGGAGAAGTCTTGTTCAAAGAAGATGGAGTCGAGTCATTTCCTGCAAGCGTCAGATTACGTAAGGAATTTTCGCCATGTACCTTTAGCCATGTAGAATCTGAGTTTTCACAAACATCACACAAGGTGTAGGGTTTGTATATCATGAAAACTATGAACACGACTGACGTTACCTAAACATAAAATATTTAAGGCTAGGGCAAATACAGGGGCTACAGGGACATCGACCCAGCTGAAAGCTGATTGGCCTCCAGGCTGCCCTCTCACCTGTCAATCACCGATTCAAAACCTCTGTCACTGGCTAGCAATAAGGTCAGCCCCTCTGTATGAATTTTGGCCCCTCTTATGCCCCCCACCTTAAAAACCCAAGCATCACTCCTGATTTAAGGAGTATGTACATACTTTACCATGGCAAAGCAATTAATGATCAGTGTTACTTTGGGTTGGGTGAAAGCTGAGTCTGCTGTTAGAGGTGGGACTCTGAAGAGCTCAGTGTTAGGTCTGATTCATTGGCACAGGTGGTGGGTCATCAGGCTGAGTGACTCCTGGCTGGTCAAGCTGGTTGGTGAATCAGTTAAGCGGATTACCTCCACTAATAACATACCCAAACATAATGTGGTTGGCATAGCAGCAAATGGGTCATCAGTAAAAGGAAACCCTTGTTTGGCTAATTAACAAAACGACTCACCTAAAAATTAAATGACTACTTTGATCTTTCAAGTAAGGTTCAAGATGATCAGCTTATTTGGTTTGTAGACTAGGTGAACTCAACACTAAATTCCAGCACATGCACAGAGGTGAAACGCTCCCTGGTGCCAGTTCCGCACCACTTTTCGGCTTTTATACTTCAGTTACAAACTACTTTCCCTGCTGATTTTGCAGAGCTTCACGGTCATTTTACAGGAAGCAACCTGTGCAGGACGTCAGTGTGTGAACTGAGAAATGGAGCCAAAATATCAAGGAGGAGTGACAGAAGTCCAGTGGTCCAACCTTAAAAATTCATATCAGTTGGGCTTAGACCCCAAAAGCCGCGTTTGTTATTTAACTGACAACACAGGCCGTCCCCGGGTTAGGAACGTTCCGCTTACAGACAACTCCTACTTACAAAAGGACTGCAATAAAGCCTATAACACTGAAAATTTGGGTTAAATACAATGGTGTTGGGCGGGCATAGTGGCACAGTAGTTAGCCCTGTTGCCTCGCACCACTGGGACAGGAGTTTGAGGCTCTGCCCTGGATCCATGTATATGGAGTTTGCATGTACTCTTCATGTCATCGTGGGGTTTCCTCTGGGTACTGCGGTTTCCCCCCACGATCCAAAAACACGCTGAGGTTAACTGGGATTACCGAATTTCCCATAGGTGTGCATGTGTGAGTGAGTGGTGTGTGAGTGTGCCCTGCGATGGGCTGGCCCCCCATCCTGGGTTGTTCCTGCCTCGTGCCCATTGCTTCCGGGATAGGCTCCGGACCCCCCGCGACCAAGTAGGATAAGTGGTTTGGAAAATGGATGGATGGATGGATAGTTATTTTTACTATAACTTTATTATTATGTACTGTATTATTTTTTTTTTACTTGCCTACAAATTCGACTTAAAGACAGATTTAGTTCGTAACCTGGGGACTGCCTCACTACTGTCAGGAATCCGCACTGGCAAGTAACATCCATGAAACTGGGAATATGTTTTGTTATATTGACAGAAGTGCAAATGACAACACAGAAAATGACTAACATTACAAAACAGACAGAGATGGATAGACAGACAGGCAGAGACAGACAGACAGACAAAGACAGACACAGACAGACAGGCAGAGACAGACAGTCAGAGGGTGATTGAGGTCAGTATAATGTCCTGCAGGACCCGAATACAAGCGGCCTGTTCATTCCGGTGAATTCAGGAAGCCCACCCCAAACATGCACATTGGTCTCCATTAACCTTCCCCTTAATGTTAAACCAGTCTTAAAGAGAAAACACCGCAGTCTATTACAGGCCCCCCCCCCCCCCCCCCCGCGGGGGGGGTAATTATTAAAAATTATTAAATATAATTTGTATTTCAAGACAAAGAGAAAGGGGGGTGGGGGGGTGAAAGGTGAAAAAAA
>JAODJX010000001.1:28190741-28200828 GCA_026776945.1 Isichthys henryi
AGTGCATAGCTAAGCACAGTGTGTTTCTCAGTGGGTAGCTAAGTGCAGGGTGTTTCTCAGCACAGAGTTTAGTGTAGGGCGTCCCTCAGTGCATAGCTAAGCACAGTATGTTTCTCAGTGGGTAGCTAAGCACAGTGTGTTTCTCAGCACAGAGTTTAGTGTAGTGCGTCCCTCAGTGCATAGCTAAGCACAGTGTGTTTCTCAGCACAGAGTTTAATGTAGAGCGTCCCTCAGTGCATAGCTAAGCACAGTGTGTTTCTCAGTGGGTAGCTAAGTGCAGGGTGTTTCTTAGCACAGAGTTTAGTGTAGAGCGTCCCTCAGCGCATAACTAAGCACAGCGAAGCGCAGCATATCCTGTTAAAGATCTGCACTCCAGAAGAAGGACGTGTCCGCATCAGCTTCCACCGGGGTCCCACGTAACGACAGGTCACGGCTGACATTTCAGGAACAACGGCACCTCTATTTCGTCGTGCAGTGCCCCCCCCGTCCCAGACTCACGGGAAATGAGGTCGAAGCACTTCTTGTCTTCAGGACTGGGTTTCACCTGGCAGGTGAGCAGGTTGAGCTTCACCGGCTGCCTGTTGGACTGGAGACAGTAGGAGAGTTTGAGAGCCATTTTAAGGCGGGTGACTTAGACTGTGTGTCACACAGACAAGTTTCCTGCAGGGCTGGTCTCTCTCTCTCTCTCTCACACACACACACACACACACACATGCACGCAGACAGTTTATCTTCAGAGATATGTAAATAAAGTATATATAAAGAAAAATGTAGATGTGCATATATATGTAGACATACAATACATATATTTTTTTCTGTCGAATATTTCCTAATTTAAAAAGCATTACTTAAAACGATTACTTAAGTTACTTTTTATATTCAGTTGCTTTACTGGTGTTTTTACCAAAAGAGACTTTTACCCACTTGCCCTTCTTGGGATTTGATTCAGAAACCTAAAGGTTACAGCTTTGCCCATCCACTGCTAAGCTTTAATAAAGAAAACTCTTGATTTTCTATGACCGCTTAAGCCTAAAACATCCCATAGGGCAGAGTGCGAGAAAACACACTGGCAGCATCGGGACGAGTCCAGCCAGGTCCCTCCCGATGAGCATCACGGATGATCTGGCCTCACCATGACACAGAAGGACCGGATATAAAAGGCTGTCTAATTGGCTGATCCCAGAACCAGGACCTCAGCACCGGACACTAGATTGAGGGGGGGACCACTTATGCTTGCATGTGGTGCTAGTGGGTCAGTAGGACAGCCTGCTTCTCTCTAGCATCAATGAAACCCCCGCTGTAGATGGTACAGTCTGCTAGCCGAGAGTCTACACCAAGCTACTGGTTCATTCCAGTCATTACAGATTCACAACACTCAGCTAAAGAGCAAAGCTGTCGCCCCAGGGCTCGTCCTTCCCTCTCATTCAGCTTTATCAATAAAACCAGGGCGGCCAAATCAATCACACAAGGATGGTCCCTCAGCAGAAACCCGACACGCACTGTGAGCTCCAACGTTAACCGTCTGTGAGACAGCTCTAAGTCACACGTCCGTGGGGGCTGACCCAAACCAAAGCTCCTTTAGCATGAGGAAACAGCAAAGTCGCTGTTAAAACGGCATGTTTTTCTACATTTTCTCTCTATTGAGTTAAGCTTCGGAGGTTTACAAACACATGTGGGAAAGCAGTCCTTTACTTAGCATCTGCTAAATAAGAATAAACGAAAATGCAAAATAATCTTCTGATAATGCTAAGAAATCTTCTGATCCTTTAAAAACTCACCGCTGTGTTGAGCCTATTTAACTGCACACGATTACAGCCCTTAAACTGTATTTAATATCCGGGTGAAGCACTAGAGAATGAGAATTCAGCTTGGCAGATTCACTAGTATGTTTATCAGCAATATTACAACAATAAAATATTGGCTCATAGGCCAAAGACGAAACCACATGAAATAAAGCAGGCTGATGTCTCCCGATATCTCATTACAGGAGGCTCTTAAAGGCACCCAGAGCCAGCCTTAAAGGGATGGGGTTACAGAGACCCTGCTGCCCAGTCAAACATTTGACTTATAACCATTTGGCGGCACTGCCTACAGGTCAGGCAGTGCCATTACAGCCGGGAGGGTAAAATGCTGGGGCACAGACACAGTCTGGCAGATTCCATCAGCCGGCTGTGGGCCGCATGGTTCTGGGTCATGAGGCAGGGTCATGCAGAGTTCACGTGTGCTTCAGGATGAGGAACAGGCCAGCTCAGGTAAATTATTAACAGATCTGGTTAAATTAAACAACATTCTAGCTGCAATACTAACAGAAAAATGAGCAATAGAGGAAACATTTCTCTAAAAAGGTACTTGCGCCCCTTAAGAGTTTAGACAGCATGTCTTATATATCTCATATGTTATTGATCCTAGGAGGACAGATTATTATTATTTAAAAATAACATTTTTATTACTTAAATAAATAATCAAATTATTTATTTAAAATTTCTACCAATTTGTCTTATCTTGCACTTTCAGCTTCATAACTTTCAAATGACAGGATTAGTTAAATAAACAGAATATAATAACACAGCGTTTCTCAATCCGGTTCTTGGGGGCTCACAGCTGGTCCACTTTTTCGCTCCCTCCCAGCTCCCAGTATAGAGCAAAAATGCTCGGAGGGAGCAAAAACATGGACCGACTGTGGGTCCCTGAGGACCGGATTGGGAAACGCCGTAATAAAGGATATTTAATGAAAAATTCGACACCAACTGACAGCAGGTGCCACCGGCAGTGAGGCTGAAAATCCTGAAACCAAGACGAGTACATCAGGTAGCAGCAGGCGAGCCAAAGCTTTCCCCCGATTTAAAAAGGCAGGGAGGCCTGCGGAGTGCAGTAATCAAAAACCACGATCAAAACAGCTTCTGTACAGCCCGCCTCTGCACATAACAGGAGCCCTTCAGCAGAAGGGGGCTTTTTACTCGCTCAGGTGGCTTCATTAAAGCCACAATGATGACCAGCAGAATCACATTACATCAAGACACACAGTTTCAGATACGTCAGCGAAATGCATAGATGTGCCTCATGGCACATCCACAACTACTGGATGCCACTAGCAGTCCCACCGCTGCAGGCCAGCTGGTTGGTACCCTTTGAGGTCTATTTGACACAGCTGGGATATGAGCTAACTGCCAGCCGGTCCCATTAACTCGCCAGTTCAGGTCAACATGAGTCTTATCACATGTAGGCAACCAGCGGAAATCAGTCATGAAGGAGAGCCAGCCCAACGTGTCCCTTCAACACGTGACCCACCGTGGCGTGCGAGATCGTGAGGATGCCTCCCTTGACAGAACATCTCCTCCGCTGCCAGACCTTCCTCAAACTGGGGGGAGGGAGACAAAACCAGGATGTCAGAGTGGAACAGGGACACAGAGATGCAGGGAAACAGGCGGGTTTATTTACAGACCCCAAACTTTACAGAGGAAAAACTGTCAAATGGCTTTTCCATCCGAGAGTAATCCAAGGACAAAAGGCATACACAGAAGCATCGCTTACTTTCGTGTTCCGAAGCTCAAACTGAGTAACGTATGAGTCATTTCAGAACTGCAGCAACATTTGAAGTTTAGAAAATAAAAATTCCATGATTCTGAAATGACCCATATATATTATGAAATGGACCATATAGGAGTACTACTAACAGACGACTAACATACAATTATAAAGACAACGACAAAATCTATTCAAACCCGAAACTGTAGACTTGCGGCAGTAACTCTGGAACACACAAAATTCTGGACTTCACCCCCCCCCCCCCAATCCCCATTTCGTTAAGACAGCTGCCCTTTAGATATTGCCATTGATTTCCCAGCAGCCAGAGACTGAGTTACAAATCAGACCACCGTTACCCATAATGCACCGGTGAGGACATTTATAAAATTGGCTATGGCAGCACTTTGCGCCTCCAACCATTAAGACAATAAGACAGGAGTGCAAGCGTCATCGGTCACAAAAAGGACCCCAACGCGCTTGCAGAGCCAATGCGGCTGAAGGAGCCCACGAGCTGTCATCCATTATCTCTTACAAAACCACAAGTTCTTGCTTATTCTGGATTCAGGTTTTTATCACGTACACTAAGTACTGCACTCAAAGACACCAACGTACAGTATAGAACCACAGTATGTGGAGGCCAACTTGTGCAACATTTCATTCCGAAACAAGGGCATTAATATTGAGTTGGTCGGCCCGTTGTTGCTATAATAGCCTTTACTTTTCTGGGGAGGGATTCCATTAGATGCTGGAACGTCGCTGGTGTGATTTGCTGCCATTCGGGTTGGCTGTTGATGCTGACTTATCAGGTCCCTGCCTGTGGGCTTGCGGCTGACCACGTTGTAACTGAACTCGCTCCCATACATTTTGACATTTACAGTCACTTCTCTTGCAGCTGCTCTACCAGGCAGAAACGTGGCAAACGGTGCTGAGAAACTGGCACCGTATAATGGTGTCAAGTGGAACGTTAGTAACCTCTTCCGTACAATCACCCATTCTGCTGCAGGAGATTCCATGACTGCCTGCTCTCCACAGTTGGCTGGATCCCTTTCCATGGCTGGCCCTGCCCCACCAGTGTGTGACCAGCACATGTGTGAAGCAGAGAGGACCACCTACCCATCACTTTTCTTCATCAGGTAGCCCTTTTTCTCGCTGCCGAACTCCTTGTTCCCCTGGAGCTGGTGCATGCTGTAACCACCCTGCTTGCTCTGAGAGTCCTGCAGGAGGACACAGTCAGGAGAAACTCGGCTAAATGAAGCAGATACCCTGCATCCTGCTTATATAGGATACACCCGACAATTTACCTATCATTACATCGTACGTTTATTACTCATTTTGCTCCTAAGTGACAGAGTGGCTCTTTAACCAGCTCAAATCATAAGCATCGAAAGCTCAAAGACTCCATATCGGGAGACGGACTTGAACTTTAACTCCAAAGCCGTGTTGACCAGTCCGGTGGTACCTACCACCCTATAGGACAGAAGTCTAGGTGTGACTAGATCCAGTTCTATTTCGCTTTCTTGATAATGCCAACCGAATGAAAAAAACACCATCAAACACTTCAAAGACCTCTCTACTTCGAAAACAGCCCCAGGAACACAAAGGCAAGGAGAGATACAAAGTAATCATGTGAAACACCTGTAGGCACGCAGATCTGCTGTAGGACAATAAATATGATTCATAGCCACTCATAGGCAAACGGCATCTCAGATATGTTGGTGCAAAGCAAAGGCTCCTCTACTGTCAAGCATTTGCCCTGCTGTCCACATGTAGACATACACTACTGTCCAAAAGTCAAAGAAAATGATGTTTAAATAATCTTTATGCTGGTATGAAACTATGATATTATCTCTTTCAAAGTATGTCAGCTTAGCCGTTTAAAGACTTCTCCTAAGGCCACCCTGGTATTTGCAGTAACAATCCAATGCATCCATGCTTTTGCTCACTCAGCCTCTAGCTTACAATGTTGTTTTTTACTCAGTACCTCAGCAAATGACTTAACTAAGTTAATTAATTCAGTGAGCTGATTGTGAATTGACTGGGGTGGCCTTGAGGAGAGGTTTGAAACCATCCAGTACGATATCAGTAAGTTTTTGGAGGATCCTTTTTTACTTTTGATTTTTGGTTATTTTTACTTTTGATTTTCACATACACTCTTTTTTTCTGAGTAAATACACACTTATTTCCCAAAGAAATAGCTTTAAACATTTTCTTTGCCCACCTATGACTTTTGCACAGTACTATACCAAACACATCTGAGGGAGTCACAAGCACGGACCATGCATCGAGAGTGTAGCACTTACTCTCCTGGACTTCAGTCAGGAAAAGGACAGCAAGTAACAAAGAGAGTACAATTTAAAAATGCAGATTAACAAAGATTAATTTATTAACAAAACAGATTAACAGATTAACAAAGATTAACAAAAAGAATCTTAGGGTGCCTTTCAGAGATTAATGCCTAATTACGTTCATTTACGCTAACATCATACCAAGCTAACAAGCAGTTCATTAGACAATAACTATTTCTTACAAGTTAGAAGTCAGAGTTGGAAGCCTGGCTAGTTAATCAGTTAGGGCACACGGCTAAATTATTTGTAAGAATTTAAAATACAGAACATGGATCGGTAGATAAAACAACGTATGGTTCAACATTTCAAAGAATTATAAAGCAAAATTCATCATTATCTGTGGTTCGGAACCAGGAAAATATAACAGTGTTCCTTAGAAAACTTAAACACCTAAGTAGGGCACTTCAACAACATATCAATATAATTCCAGGGGGCGTGTCCAAAATAAGGCGTTCTAGGCAGGAACTACTGTAGCCCCTATTGCAGCATGTGTCCTTCACTGCAAGTAGATACCAATACAGGATGTTCATCCCAAAGGAAGAGAAACTTTGCCTGTCTCACTTACAACAAAACACAGGTGGTCCAACTCAGAACCACCATTTTGAGAGATGACAAAAACAAAGAACAAAGACTAATGTGTTCTCCTTAAACTCAAAAAATGTCTACATATTGTCACTGCCCGATTAAAACCGTTTGTACACTTGACGATTGTGACTTTTTACTATAGATAGAATACGCCCATTCTCCTGTCTACTGAGAGTGTTTGACATCTCATTGACCAACGAAAATATTTTCATGGTGTCATCCATTTAACTAGTATTTATTTTCATACTAGCTAACATTTGTGTTCATAACTGTCGCTTGTATAGATAACTTTATATAAAAAATTAACAATGTTGATAGCTAGGCAGCTAGCTAATTAACATCATATAACTGTGAATATGAAACAAGATTAGTTTGTATCTTGTTTATACTGACAACGCATGTAAATCCATTAAAAACATTAAACTGTTCACTGATGACTGTGTAAAGACAGGTTTCTCTTTGTGGTATTAAGGGTGCCTCAGTACATTGTTTTAGGTTTATTTTGTAAATTACTTCCTGAGAAAACACATTTTTTCCCACAGTTGAAATAATGGACTTTCGGAGATACATGTTTTTCATTTGGCCAGCGATGAAATTTGAGCAGCCCAAGGCGTTTACAACTGAACCAACGTGCTTAAAGAGAAACCTGCACCTAGGTGAAATCTCAAGCCGCAGACACTCAAATAACAATGGAGACAGCGGAATAAATCTGTTGGTTGTCATCGGCGCTCTGCTGATTTCAGAAAATCCTTTTCCCAAAACACATTTTCGAAGACCTCTCCCCCAGCAAGACGTCTACCCCAGCACTGAGCTCATTTCTTTGTCCTTGTCTACTTCTATTCTACAAAATAACCAACTTCTGATGGAAACCACATGGCCAACACAGCTTTCAGGTTTATACAAACCCATCCAGCAGAAGCTGGGCTCAACTCTACAGGTTGCCTTTAATTCCTGAAGAACCCCCATTTAACTGTGGAATTGGGCCCTCAAATGGATTCCTGAAACCCTTAGAAACTCTGAGACTTACCTCCTTCTGGTCCAGCTGCAGGGAGGATTTGATCAGGTCTCGCAGGGCCGTGAGCTGCTTCTTCTCCTCGTCCTGAGTCTGTTTTATCTGAGGGTCCAACATGGCAGCTTTACTCGTGAGTTAATCTCTAGACTTCCAGGCTTACATGGAGCAACCGTAGCACAGGGAAAAGGCTCAAACATCTGATGCGGACCCTTTCAGACGTGTGGCAGGGTGTCCCCTCCAGGTGATCTTTTAGAAGTTCCCTCGAAGGCACTTTCCTAGGTGCACATACTGCCCTCTTGCCCCCCTGGCAAATTTTATCATCAGGGACTGGAAGAACATTTTTTATCAGAGCCAGTGGACCTTGGTTTTCTGTTGCTGCTGGAATTTGGACCTCTGGGAAACGTAGTTTGGCAACACTTTACTTAAAGCAGTAATCATAATGTGTTATACATACCTTCATAATGCATAACAAGGCTTTCATAAAGTATTAGAAATATGACTATATTTACAAAAAAAGAATAACATATTAGAGCAATATTCATCATGCACTTTGAATGCCCTATGAAGCTGTCATCTATAATGAACTATAGATACCTTCATAATGCATTATATCGGTCAGTTTAAGCCATTATAACGCATTATGAAGGTATTTATAGTGCATCGCACATGGGTGCTTTAAATAGAAGTGTTTGTATATGCACCCTGTCTGAAACTATTTGTAAATTTATGGATTTATAACACTAAGTTAAATAGAAAGTTTTTGTGTGGAAGCTTTAATGTGTACCTGTTCCAAGTTCTGGTGGGCTTTGGTAACCTTTGTTCAATGTGCAGTGTTTGCAAATAATCACAACGGATTGGCTCACGTACGCGACAGTCATCCTGAAACAGGCCAATCCGCTGCACTGTCCCCTGCAGCACAGCCACAGTACAGCTAAGTTTGCCCACATCACAATTAAAAATAGCCCCAGAGTAAACCGTACGCGTGGGTGAGCACTAGGTGTGCTGGCAGATCGCTGGCAGTCAACAGCACCCTGCCACCCACAGATGCATACGTGCACACATCAACGGGGAGAGCATGCAGCAGAAACGAGGGGGAATGAAAGAACATCGGCACTCTCTGTGCGAATCGGTCAGACATCCCCACCCCCGGTGCCAAGCAAAACTGTGACGTCACTGAGGGTCTGAAGAAGCACATGCAGAGCCACTTACATTGTAGAGGTCTGCAGAAAGCTTCTCGATATACTGCTTCAGCTTGTCTGCGGTCTTCAAGCCGTCTTGGAAAAAGCTGCAATAGAATTTCGACAATGGGGCATGAAAATGAGCCGCTGGCTGCTAATCAGAGTAATGCTAACAAGCTAAAAAAGTAAACAGTCAACAGTAAACCTCACAGAAGGCTTATATCTATGATATTGTAGGATATAAACTGCCTTTTATCGGTGATGTTTTATGACATATTACCTGTAATCTATAGTGCTATATGATGTTATCTACACCTATGATCCATGAAAAGCACATCCGTAACATACTTTTGGCCATGACATTTTCACACTCATGTTGCCTCCTGCATCAAGATGCTCAACTCTACAGAAATCCATCTCCGCTCATCTACTGGAGCCTGCTGACTACAGGCATATTTAATCCCAGTCACAGTGAAGCCAGACACAGAGAGGAAGCCAGAGCGGTGGGTGCAAATCTCCAGCTGCCACACTGGGTCCCAGGCAGGACCAGTGAACAGTGTTATTCCTTTATTATCAGTTGGCTGGATCATCCACGGCACCGCAACAAGAAACTTTATAAAGTGGTGGCTGTGACAGGAGACCCAAACAGTCGGCTGTGGGGCAGGAGGCCATCCCATTCTGTTTCACCCCCCCCCCCACACCACACTTATGTTTTCAGGTTAAGTAACAGATGGAGTTCTGCCCCTCCAACCCTCCAAAATAAATATTAAAGTTCATTAAATACCACCTCTTTCCCCAGACAAGCCCTACAAATACACACGCACACGCACACACACACACATGTTTGTACTCATATCTTTGTGGGGACTGACCATTCACTTCTATGGGGAAAAACTCTAATCCCAAAAATGACAACCATAACCACTACCCAGCCCAACCTTCAACAATAAGCAACCAAACAAAATTGTTTGCATATTTATTTTTTTGATTGCAGTCATGTTATTTTATGTAAAACTGAGTTTCCCCTGGTGGGGTCTGAAAAATCGTACCCCACAATGTGAAAACAGATTTTTATCACACTGCAGAGACATTTGGTCCCTACAATATAACATATAACACACAGACACACACACACACACACACGGGCTCAGGCGACCCCTGCTGCTAATCATTATCTGTGCAAAATCACTTGGGCTGCTGGTCTGCTTGTATGACCACAGCTACATATTTGTCAGCAATCGCTAACACCCAGGGGATCGAGTGCAGCGGCTTTCTCTGGGGGCAGAAGGTCACAGTGACATGAGCCGTGCTCCCAGCGAGGTCAGAGCGCTACGGGGTCAGTCTGCACTACAAATTAAACAGATATACAGTACCATAGCTATCGTGGGGGGGGGGGGGGGGGGGGGGGGGGGGGGGGGGGGGGGGGGGGGGGGGGGCGGGGG